>JADLZN010010710.1:264942-722797 GCA_018155175.1 Sinocyclocheilus anophthalmus | reverse complement strand
TTTTTTTTTACTCAACTATCACAGAATAAAAATGCAGGATAGTGGTATTTCAGCGAAGGATACATCTGTGCTGTTATCAAAAATCGATCAGATGAAGGTATCTCAGTAGACAGAATGTGGCAGTAATTGGTTTCGGACATGCCTTGTTGCCTTTTTACGGCCGGATGCTGCCTGTGGAGGCAGCATTTTTCTGCTTTTGAAGGCAGCTTATATCACAATAATAAATAAGCGTGGAAAAATTAGTTACATTACAGATTATGCTGGGAAATTAGAAAAAATTCATGAAATGTCTACAGACTTTAAAAAAAAAATAGATTATTACACAGCCCTATAGTAACTCAGAAAACTATACAAGAAAATATATACAGTGGGTAGGAAGTATTCAGAGCCCCTTAAATTTTTCACTCTTTGTTATATTTTAGCCATTTGCTAAAATCATTTAAGTTGATTTTTTTCCTCATTAATGTACACAGGGCACCCCCCATATTGACAGAAAAACACAGATTTGTTGACATTTTTGCAGATTTATTAATAAAGAAAAACTTAAATATCACATGGTCTTAAGTATTCAGACCCTTTCTTTGCTCAGTATTTAGTAGAAGCACTTTTTTGATCTAATACAGCCATGAGTCTTTTGGGAAAGATGCAACAAGTTTTCCACATCTGGATTTGGGGATCCTCTGCCATTCCTTTTTGCAGATCCTCTCCAGTTCTGTCAGTTTGGATTGTAAACGTTGGTGGACAGCCATTTTTTTAGGTCTCTCCAGAGATGCTCAATTTGGTTTAAGTCAGGGCTCTGGCTGGGCCATTTAAGAACAGTCACAGAGTTGTTGTGAAGCCACTCCTTCGTTATTTTACCTGTGTGCTTAGGGTCATTGTCTTGTTGGAAGGTAACCTATCGGCACACGTCTGAGGTCCTGAGCACTCTGGAGAAGTTTTCGTCCAGGATATCCCTGTACTAGGCCACATTCATCTTTCCCTCGATTGCAAACAGTCGTCCTGTCCCTGTCCCTGCAGCTGAAAAACATCCCCACAGCATTATGCTGCCACCACCATGCTTCACTTTTGTGACTGTAGTGGACAGGTGATGAGCAGTGCCTGTGTTTTCTCTCCTCCACACCTAACCGCTTAGAATTAAGGCCAAAAAGTTATATTTTGGTCTCATCAGACCAGAGAATCTTAGTTCTCACCATCTCACAACTCCATGCGGGCTTTCATGTTTCTTGCACTGAGGAGAGGCTTCCGTCTCTGCCATAAAGCCCGACTGGTGGAGGGCTGCAGTGATGATTGACTATCTACAACTTTCTCCCATCTCCCTGCATCTCTGGACACTCGTCTCAGCCACAGTGAGCTTTGGGTTCTCTTACACCTCTCTCACCAAGGCTTTTCTCCCCCGATAGCTCAGTTTGGCCGGGTGGCCAGCTCTAGGAAGGGTTCTGGTGGTTCCAAACGTCTTCCATTTAAGGAATGGTGGCCACTGTGCTCTTGGGAACCTTAATTGCAGCAGAAATTTTTTTTGTAACCTTGGCCAGATCTGTGCCTTGCCCAAATTCTGTCTCTGAGCTCTTCAGGCAATTCCTTTGACCTCATAATTCTCATTTACGCTGCCGTCTACATGTCTCACTTCTTGTCCACTGTCCTCGATCTTGTATTAGCGCCCTCTCATTGATAATCAGTCTGTGGCTGTGTGGCTTTCCTAATCAAGTCCAATCAGTATAATCAAACACAGTTGGACTTAAATGAAGGTGTAGAACCATCTCAAGTTTGATCAGAAGAAATGGACAGCACCTGTGTTAAATATATGAGTGTCACAGCAAAAGGGTCTGAATACTTATGACCATGTGATATTTCATTTTTTCTTCTTTAATAAATCTGCAAAAAATGTCAACAACCTTGCTGTGTTTTTTTTTAGTCGGCTCGTTCTGTCAATAGGGGGTGCGTGTGTGTACATTAGGAGGAAAAATAACTTAAATTGATTTTACGTCTCACGCACTCTCTGTGCTGCGCAATTATTACATAACAGAGATGGAGTTGAAAAAGTTTTGCAGAAAATTAGTTGACATGATACTAGGTCCCTCAAACAAACTGTAAATATAGTTTAAAGATTTGAAATTGCATAGACAAGTCAATCTGATTGGAACTAGTGATTTATATAGATTTTTAAGTGCAATATTCATCAGACATCAGTGAAGGTCTGGCGTGAAAATATAAGGTTTGCAATCAGCACACTTGAAGTGTACCAGAAAGACAGGCCTGAGAGACCAAGATGCCTCTTTTAGTCTGCCATCTATTAACATCAGGATTGACTGACTTGCTGTTTGAGGGGCATTTCAGTCTGCCTGGCTAAGCAGAGTGTTGCAAAATGAAGCCCTCTCTGGGACCGTCCTCATGCATTTAGTACATGACATTTGTGCATCGTCTGTGTGAGTGTGTCTGAGGGTCTGTTGAAACCTGCATTTGACACAATTGTGCATTCATATGTGAAGTGTTTTCCTGTTCTGAGCTCCGGACACCCTCTTCTTGTACTTCACTCAGCAACAATGCCCCTTTCGCTCTCATGCATTCAAGTTCAGCGCCTCTGAAATCAGACCTCCAGAAATTGCATCAAAGCCCAGTGCGTCAAACATGGGCAGTCATTATTTGATTAATTATAAATGCGCCGCTACCTAAAAATAAAGTAGTCAATAATTCACTGTGATTCAGTACAAATTCAATATCAGATTGCATCTCACGACAGTGCAGTCAATAACTGGCATGCACACACAGACACATTATCTTCCGTTTTATTCAAGGAATCTGATGAAGGGGCAAGAAGCATCAGGCCCATTCAGATCGAGTCAAGTGGATTTATAAAAAAAGCAGTGCCACTACACAACTGTCAGTTCCATTGCCATGATACCCAGAACGAACACAGCGAGGTGTCAGTTTCAGGATCTTGTGATGCGAAAGTGCTGGCAAATTGTTTCTGCAGTCCCAGTAACCCCTCTATCAATGTTCACAATGAATCCTTCAGAAATCAGTCTATTAATCAGATTTTTCTAATTTATTATTATTATCAATGTTGAAAACAGTTGTGTTGCTTAATATTTTTGTGGAAACCGAAATACAGATTTTTTTTTTGAGGATATTTTGATGAATTAAAAGCAGTTTAAAAATATATTTGAACTCTTTTGTAGCAAATGCTCCATCCAAAATAGTTACTGCTTTTGGTTTGAAAATTATTTTGTGCCTGTCTAAAGGAGAACTACTTTAATAGTTTAACTACTGCTTTATCCATAGCATTTGCAACTATTTTAACCACAGTATTAGATGGTTTGGTGCTTGTCTAGCTGGTAAGCAAGCATAGTCAACAGATTGCAACAGAGATTATATTTTTTTGTGAAGGTTAAAAGTGTTTGGGGTAAATCAGAAGATTTTATTTCTGCTCTATCAGTCTGTTTTTGAGAGTTTGATAAGATATGGTATTACTGCATGGTATGGAAACTTGACTGTCCAATCAAAATCCAAACTTGCTCGTCTTGTATACTGCTCTAAAAATTGTAGGTTGGGAAGCAAAACGACCTATACAGGAGATGTATGAGGTATCTGTTTTAAGACACGCTAAGAAAATTATTGCGGATGACACACATATTTTACATGATAATACCCTCAGGGAGATGATCAAATCGCTACAAAAATTATTTCGTGCCAACTGCGGTTAAATTATTCAATAGAGAATTGCAAAAATTAGATGTTATATTGGTATACTGTAGCTTTAATTTTTTTTTGTTATGCGTGACTTATTGTATGTCATGAGTTTTAAGTTGTGTTCTGGCCATGTCATGCTTGTCCAAGATGAATTTCCCTAAATTCATTCATTCATAGTCATGTCAGTCAAACCTGACTTTGAATATGAAATCTGGTGAAGCTGCATGTCAGCTAGCATGTTATTTTTCTCTCTCTGATGAAGTCATACAGTGCTGCTCTTTTCAGTAGGAGGTTGTGCAGAATAGTGAAGAGAAAAAAAGCTCTTGCCATGATGCCTCTAACACAGCAGGGCTTCAGGTCAGTCTGGATCCTACCAGTAACAGTTTTTAATGTGTTGAGAGTTGCTCACAGCTTCGCTTCAGTAATATGTGACCTTGATTCCATATTTACATAGTGTTTCTTCTAACATGCTGAGCTTACGCTGTGTTGTTTTGCTGAAGGTGACCCCCCTACACCTGTCTAAAAAATAAAAATCTGTGTTTGTTTTTAACATATCGGCAAGCATAAAGGTCAAAGCAGTGCTTCTGGTGTTTTTCTTTAATGGAACTGGCTCCATGGCTCCAGCTGATTTGTGATTTTGTAATGATAATAGTTCTGTCTAGAGGCCGCGAGTACATAGCAATTTATATCAAACGAAACAAAAACATGTTCCACACCATTTGTTCATACACTCAGTCAGCACAACTCAGCACTTCTGCCTCAGGTCTAATCTGTTATGCAAAAGCCACAGAAAGGAAGAAAGAGTGAGAGTGCATTCCTCAGTGAAACCCCTGCTGATGGCATGGGTTCCCAGCCAGTGTTTGTTAGGTACTCCCTCTTGAGTACACACAGTTGTGTGATGCTTTTATCGCTCACTGGGTGTGATAAGACAAGTGTTCATCTCTGTTCCCAGGCTTTGCTGTGCATTTTTCAGCTCAACAACTGTCGTGTTAACACTGCTTTCTGCAGCAATAGGCCAGTCAAAATGCAATCTGACTCTCTGGCTGCCTCACTGTAGCAGAATGTCAATTGTGACGGCTCTTTAAAGAAAAGTGAGTTTTACGGGCAGTTGATTAATTTTTGAAAAATTTTATTTTTTTTCAATTCCATGCAATTCCACAAGGTAACAAAGTAGGTAGTTTCAGAACAGACTCTTTTTACTGTTAAATGTATCTGACAAGGCGTGCTATAATACACGGAGAAATAAACACATCAGCATTCCTATTATTTTCCATGGCAGCATTCCTATTCTTTTTCAACTCAGCTGGTGCATGACTCCTTGGTGGATAAAATATTAAAATCTAATTTATTTTCAACACCAGCAAATATTCATTATGTATGTATATTAATATTAAAATAGAGCAGAAGATTTTTGTAATGTTTTATCTGGTTGCACGCAACAATGAGCAAATCAAGGTTTTCTGCTCTTAGAGTAGAGCACAATGTACAGGGATTGTCCAGTTTTTCTGCAGCAATGGGTGACTTGCAAGATAATTTTCCAAATTTTCTCCACTGACATTTCATCAAATTCTTGGTTAAGACTTCTATGCCATGACACAAACCAGCCAACTCCAAGATCAGTCACAACAACATTTATAATCTTGGCACAGAAACAGGCAAAATAAATTTAAGGGTTCTAATGCCCTCCCACATAACTATTAATTAATTCATTTGACATCCTCGTCAACCGACGTCTTGACAAAAAAAATTATAATTTACTCCAAGTACTATACTATCTATATATATATATATGAATGAATGAATGAATGATGCATTTACAGTGGTGTTAAAAAGTGTTGGCCCCCTTCCTGATTCTTTATTTTTTTTGCATGTTTGTCACACTTTAATGGTTCAGATCATCAAACAAATTTAAATATTTCAAAAAACACAAGTGGAAACACAACATGCCATGTTTTTTTAAATGAAGGTTTTTATTATTAAGGGAAACAAAATCCAAAACTACATGGCCCTGTTTGAAGAAGTGTTTGCCCCCCTGTTAAACTGTGGTTTATCACAGCTGAGTTCAATTTCTCTAGCCACACCAAGGCCTGATTACTGCCACACCTGTTCGCAATCAAGAAAGCTCTTAAATAGGACCTGCCTGACAAAGTGAGTAGACCAAAAGATCCTCAAAAGCTAAAAAATCATGCAGAGATCCAAAGAAATTCAAAAATAAATGAGAAAAGCCAGTTTTACATTGAGATTTCCCCTTATCATTCTGGAAAGTTTTACGCCCTTTCTAAAGCTTTGGAACTGCCAGCAAACCACAGTGAAGCCATCCTATTCTACCACAAATGGCAAAAACACGTTGAACAGTTCATGTCGATAAGCCTTGGTCCTCCCGACTGGAGTGCCCGGTACGGTCCTCCTCTCCTCTTTCATTTCGCGGTCACTCTTATTCTTCACCCAAAATACCCCAAGCAGCACAGCGACTGACTCACCAAGATTTCCAGAAAGCCCTGGCCCTCCGCCATACAACATCCCAAAGCCACCTGCGGCGCCTCCGATGCCTCACCGTTGTGCCTGTCCTCCGTGCAAGGTAAATGTTTATGACTCCACCATAAGAAAGAGTCTGGGCAAAAATGGTCTGCATGGCAGGGTTCCAAGATGAAAACCGTTGCTGAGCAAAAAGAACATAAAGGCTCTTCTCATTTTTGCCAGAAAACATCTTGATGATCCCCAAGACTTTTGGGAAATACTCTGTGGACTGACGAGACAAAAGTTGGACTTTTTGGAAGGTGTGTGTCCCATTAAATCTGGCGTAAAACCAACACAGCATTACATAAAAAGAACATCATACCAACAGTAAAAAATAGGGGTGGTGGTAGTGTGATGGTCTGGGGCTGTTTTGCAGCTTCAGGACCTGGATGACTTGCTATAATTGATGGAACCATGAATTCTGCTCTCTTATCAGAAAATCCTGAAGGAGAATATCCAGCCATCTTTTCGTGACCTCAGGCTGAAGCGAACTTGGGTTCTGCAGCCGGACAATGATCCAAAACACACCAGCAAGTCCACCTCGGAATGGCTGAAGAAAAACAAAATGAAGACTTTTGAGTGGCCTAGTCAAAGTCCTGACCTGAATCCTATTGAGATGCTGTGGCATGACCTTTAAAAAGGTGGTTCATGCTCGAAAACCCTCAAATGTGGCTGAATTACAAACATTCTGCATAGATGAGTGGACCAAAATTCCTCCACAGCGATGTGAAAGACTCATTGCCATTTTTCGCAAATGCTTGATTGCAGTTGTTGTTGCTAAGGGTGGCCCAACCAGTTATTATGTTTAGGGGGCAAACACTTCTTCACACAGGGCCATGTAGTTTGGGATTTTGTTTTCCTTTAATAATAAAAAACCTTCATTTAAAAACTGCATTTTGTGTTTATTTGCATTATCTTTGTGTAATATTTAATTTTGTTTGATGATCTGAAACATTAAAGTTGTGACAAACATGCAAAAAAATAAGAATTCAGGAAGGGGGCCAACACTTTTTCACACAACTGTATTTATTTATCTATCTTATATATATATATATATATATTCTATATATATATATATTATATATATATATAATATAATTATATTTTATCTGACAAATCTATTCAATGGAAAAAAAAACCTTGGGGTGCTGCGTAAAACATCAGCTATAATATAATTACATTTTAGTGATATTTGCTTTAAAAAGTATTTTTTCAGAATAGACGGCTTGTTTTTAATGATTGTCAATGACAGAAAAATGTTGTTTTATATGTAGTTACAGAATCTACCAACAGGGGCTAATGGAGCCATGCTAACCAGCAAATATCCACCCATTGGTTTCTGACTGCATCATTAGAACAACACAGTCCCGTTGAATGGTATAAATCCAAAAGTTTAACTGGAATTTCCTAAATAAATTCTCTGAGCAGCTTTTCAAGTAATCAATTTAATCTGGCTCATACAGTGGTAAAGCAGGACCTGCACAACATCAATGAACACTGGCTCAAGATACCTTTCACTTTGCATTTTCTTTTTCATGCTGTAATTTTTATGGTACTTTTATTGCATGAGAGTCTGTGTGAAATGAAGATCTTTGGATAGCAGCTCAGTTCTAACACTAGCTCTGCAGACTTGTAGCGGCCTGGGCCTCATAAAACGGTAATGAGAATGCAGCCTTGTCTGCCATGGGTGGAGATAGCAGCACACTGCACTCCATAAAAACACTGCAAGAAAAAAAAATCTATGCAGTTATTTTCATCAGAATAGTGTGAGATTTGTTATAATTAACTGTCATCCTCTATTTTGGGCTGGAGGGGCACTCACTCTAAAGCACAAACTGACTATGTGCTAGCCAACCTCCTATGGTTTACACCTGAACCTCACAAAACATATATGTGACCTGGACCACAAAACCAGTTTTAAGTAACACGGGTATATTTGTAGCAACAGCCAAAAAAAACATTGTATGGGTCAAAATCATTGATTTTTCTTTTATACCAAAAATCATTAAGATATTAAGTAATATTAGTAAATCATTATGATATTAAGTAAAGATCATATTCCATAAGGATATTTTGTAAATTTCCTACTGTAATATATCAAAACTTAATTTTTGATAATTAATATGCATTGCTAAGAACTTCATATTTGGACAACTTTAACAGCGGATTTCTTGCTCAATATTTACTATTTTCCTGTTCTTCGTTGCACCCATCTCAGCACGATTTCCAGAGCTTTTCAAATAGCTTGCTATCTCCGGCCAATAGTAATTGGTCCTAGTCCTACAAACCTACATCATGGAGAGCTTATGTATGTGTCAGCGATTTCCGAGATTACAACTCTCCATTTCGAAAAATTGAACCTATGACTGGTTTGTTGTGCTCCATGGTCACCATTATCTCCACGGAAGCTTGCCTGCACCAATAGACACATTTTCAGAATAGTTGTTCAAGGATTGTTTTAAGTTTACCTGTAGCTATGGTAAATTTCAAGCTATGGCTTGTTTCAGTACTCGGGGCAAAGGTACTCTTTTACTGTTTGAAACGCGGGGCTGTGTATTGTTTCTTGACTTTTCCTTACCGCCCTCGCACTTATTCGAGGTGAACGCCTGGGTGGGAGAGCTTTTCTAGCCTCAACCTGGCCTCTTTGGAAAGAAGTATTTACTCACACCAGACACAACCCCAAACAAAAAGTCTCATCTGAGGTACGTGTACCAAAGGTGAATCAAGGTTTCGGAGGAACAATCCCAAATCTGACATACCGCTGCATAATACGCAGTGTCACCAGTGTCACTTCGGGTGAAGTATACAGACCGTGATGAAAGCACATCCATCTCACATCTAGGTGTTTATTTCCAAATATTTTGCTTGAGAAATGAAATTAATGCGGGAATATTGGCATGTTAGCTTTTTTGGAGGTCACAGATTCAAGAGGATTTATTGCAGCCTAGGCATTTATTGATGGTGCACTTCAAGGCTAAATTGTAATCAGTATGTGCATTGCCATGGGTTTCCAATCAATGACCTCGTGTTAGGCTAGCGCCATGTTTTTTGGTGCGCGGATTTGAGGTACAGGATCACATGGATTTGCACAGTGGTTATGTTGCAGAGAGAGCAAGCTGCGCTGATCTGTGTGCAGTAACGGTCGCTCATGTTCTCCGCATTCTCCATTCTCGGGAGTGACGTTTTAGTTTTCTTTGGTCGTCTCAGTCACACATGCCCAATTCGCAGGTATGGAGCTGCATCTACAAATGAGCATTGATGAGTGAGACCAGAGGAGACTTTTGGAAATGGAAAATGCTTGTGGGGGGCCCAGAGTCCAGATTGAAAACACATTCTTTTAAATGCAAACCTCTACAAAATTTATTTGATCTGCCTATCCATGACAAAAAAAAATACTAATAATGATAACATGAACACGAGTTTTCGTGCATACTTTGTGTTTTTCAGTAGATTGTTTAATGAATGGTCAAGTTATAAACATCAGCATTTATTTTTTTATGATAGATCATATGCCTTCTACATTGGGATCATTTCATTGATCACACGTCCCCAAGTTGTTTGAACTCGTCACCCATGTATTGGGTTTGTGTCACATGTGTGGGTTTTTTGGTGTTTTCCCTGTGAACCCAGAAGAGTCCATATGCAAATGTCAAATCTCTCTTTTAAATAGAAATGCCGGCTCGATGCAAAATTCAAATTTTTTTTGGTCTGCATTTTCACCTTGGTCTTTATCTTAAAAACAATATCGTAGGAGTTCTTGCGTGGGTCTATTTTTGGAGGTGTGTTTGTCACGTTTAAGCTTATGAGCGGGTGGTTATTCTACTCCATGGGGGTTTTCATTGTTAATCGTACTACTGACGCTCTTGGGTTTTTGGGTGTCACTGACTTGTTTAATGTTTGAGACACAAGTCCGCATGGCGGCTTGGTCGAATCATCACAATGAAGTCGCCTTGACATCACACTGACTCGCCGGTGGTTTTTGGTGTTTGTGTTGTCTCAAGCTGTATCCGAACTCCCTGCGCCAGCTTGCTACCCGGGGGGGTTTTATAAGGATGGGATTCGCGGTCGGGTTCACCACGCCTGAGACCGACCGCGGGGTGGTTGCTGAGTTTGTGGTTGGACTCCCCTTATCACCTGGTGTGATAGAATCCTCCGTGGTGAGGTCGGGGCCGCTCACTTTGGAGTTCCACCTTCTCTTTTTTGCTTCACTTGGCTTGTTTTTGTGGAGGGTAGCCGGAGTGCTTGTGAATGACGATCGGAGTTTGGTTTGAGGGGTTCAGGGGTTGGTGGTTGGTGTGTTTGTCGCTCTGGTGGTAGTATTATAGTACCTAACACAAGTGTCCTGGAGGTGATATGTCTCCAAGGGGGGTGCGAGTGGGGCCGGTGTGGTGGTCTTGTCGTGGTTTGTTTGCGATGTCGTGTCGTTGGTATGGGAAGCGGTAAGGCGGGCGCGCGGTGTGCTCAGATACCGGCGTTGTGTGGGCGCAGTCTTCTCATGTAACACGACATGACCCATGAGACTGGTGTGGGGAGTGGTTTCTTGAAATATAGAGGGGATTTTTACTATGTTTTTTAAACATGTTTGTGTCTTGATGAATTCAGCTTCTTCGTCAGAATACCAAACAAGAGGGGGAAAGAAGGGGGGGTAGGAGGAGGGAGAGAAAACAAGAAAAGGAATGGGTGAGAGGGGATGTAAAAGGGGAAGTGTGGGGGGTGGTGAGGTTTTTTTTTGTGGGGTTGTGAGTCGTGTGTGTGTTGGGGTGGGGGGGTCTTGTTACTGTGTGTTATGTGTGGTGATGTGTTGTGGTGAGGGGGAGGAAAATGGTGTAAGGTGAGTTAGGTGTTGCTGTCCTGTGGTTTGTGGGGGGGGGTGGGGTGTTGTGGTGGGTTGTGGGGGTGTGGGGTGTTTGGGTGGTGGGGGTGATGGTGGTTAGTGTTTGAAAAGGAAGAATTTATCAGGGAATAGAATGAAATAAAAAAAAAATAGGGGGTGGTGGGGTTTGTGGGGTGTGGGGTGGGGGAAGGTTAGGTTTTGGGTGTTGGGGTGGAGTATTGTGTGGATGAGTTACAATGTTTGGGTAAGGGTGATAATGTGAGATTCTTTAAGAAGGAAACAAACAAAAACAAAGAAAAAAAAAGAAAAAAAAAAAAAAAAAAAAAAAAAAGAGGAGAGAGAAAGAAACGACGGGGGGAAAAAAAAAGCACGCAGACGAGGAAAGCACAGACAACAAGGGGAAGGCAGGAGAAGGAAGAGGAAAGGCCAAAGGGAAAAGAAAAAAAAGAAAGAACAGGAGAGAAAAGGAAGCCGGGGTCGGGCGGGGAGGCACGCGCAGGGAGCCCAACGGCAAAGGCCCGAGGGGGGGGTGGGGTAACACGAAACCAAAAAACACTTTTAAAAGCCGCTCAACACTGTAAGAACTCTCAAATTGTCCCTTTAAGCTCTCGACCACAACAACTGTACCAACGTCCAAGCCAACCAAAGGGCGCAAATCGCATACTGCTTTAGTAGTACTACCATTTTGAATTTGAACCACACCGAACCTCAAAATACTTCTATATATATAATTAATTATATAAGAATTCGACGTACTACATCCTCCATATTGATGTTTCACTTTACCGCTCTTCAAACATCGCCAAATTAAAGTCCCTCACTACTTCTCAACAAAACAAACAAAAAAAGACCACATCATAAATTTTTCTTCTTACCTCTTTCATCTTCATCTCGTTTTACGTTGATTTGATCACATTCATATTCGGCGTCGGTCAGCTGCTACAACCTACTGCCGCCTGAATGCTGCTGTGCCAATTCTTCGACTGTATTTTGAAGATGGATCTGACCTCCGTCCAAACCTCTGGCTTTCACGACAGTCCATCGTGTCCCTCATCGCTGCTTTGAAGTCAGATTCTGACCATGGCTAGGAATAAGATTTTGAGGTGCTGGTGTTTCTCTACTGGCGTTTCTCTACTGGCTGGTGTCACTGGGCTTTGACATCCCAAAGTCCTCGGTGCATGACATTGTGCACAGAATCAGCAGGGCAGTCATCAGAATTTTGAGGAGGCTGATTGCTAACAAAATATCAACTAAATATTAGTAAAAGAGGGGGAAACTGTTTTAAAGTCCGTGGAATTTTTTAATCTCATTAAACTGCTTAACAACGAATGTCTCCGTTAAAAAAGCAGTTAACAAACCGATTTACAACAGCATTGACACTAGCTCGATCTGTTACAATGATTAAACATCTTTTTACAGCCAATTCACGAAATCATCTCATCGACTTACAATGTTTAAACTTTCAATAAGTCAGACGTTCACTTAGATCATGTTAAACAAGTGCAATTTAACCACAATGAACAACGTTTTTCCCTGAGGTATTACACTTGAAAAGAGCCCGCGTCGCCCCTTCCGCCATGGTTCGAATATGGTGCCTCCTCTCCCATGGCCTCATGGTATAGTAAAGTGTCCATCCTATGAACACTTCAGAATCATGCTGGAAGTAGTAAGTCATCTGGGTACTTTTCGCCAAATGTTTTTCGAATACTATGAATTTGGACGTACTACTCGCCTCGCATACTGTTTTTCACCTACAATATAGTATGGAAGTATGCGATTTCGGACGCAGCTTTGGAGTTTAAAGGGGAACCAAACAGCATTGTTTTAATGTGGGTGTAGGCAGGGGTTAAAGGGGTCATATGATGTTGCTAAAAAGAACATTATTTTGTGTATTTGGTGTAATGAAATGTGTTTATGCGGTTTAAGGTTCAAAAAACATTATTTTCCACATACTGTACATTATTGTTTCTCCTCTATTCTCCTTTCTGAAACGCGTCGTTTTTTACAAAGCTCATTGGTCTGAAAAGTGAAGTGTGCTGTGATTGGCCAGCTATTCAGTGCGTTGTGATTGGCCGAATACCTCAAGTGTACCCTACTATATTGTGATGATGCCCTGTCAGGCCGGAGCGATTGATTCAAAAACATGAAAACCCATTATAAAAGAGGCATTCGTTGCATCCAGTGGGGACATAATTATGGATTATAATGACTTATACTGTCTTTTTACGCGTTGCGTTGCGTATTGCTCTGTGTAAACATAAAACCATGTCTGCGTTTTTGTGATCGGAGAAATTACAAACAACATATACTGTATATTAGGGCTGTCAAACAATTAATCGTGATTAATCGCATCCAAAAAAAAGTTTTTGTTTACATAATATATATGCTTGTGTGTACTGTGCATATTTATTATGTCTATATAAATACACACACATACAGTATAGATTTTGAAAATATTTACATATATATATTTATATTCTTATATTTTATACTAATTTATATTATACATAAATATATTTAATATATAAATTTAACATATTTTTCGTAAATATATACATGCATGTATGTATATTTATATACATAATAAATATACACAATAAACACACATATATTACGTAAACAAAAACCTTTATTTTGGATGCGATCAATCGTTGACACCACTAATATAATTATAATAAAAAAAAATCATAAAATGTTATTTATTCTGAAGCAATATTCTTATCAGTTTTCTATCAGCTGTGACATAGAAATCTGCATGTCTTTTATATTTAATCCAAGGGCATTTTTTACCTTTATAGAGGGCATTTTCCCCCTAACCTCATTAATACTTCATCTTTCATTTCAAATTCTTACATTTAATCTATAAATTCAATTATAATAATGTGATTATTGTTATTTCTACGTTATCAAATTAAATAATTTACACTGAAAAAATACAACTGCACTGAAAAATGTTATGAGATTATTTTAAATATTTTTTAAATATACAAACAAGAAATGATGGTGGAAATCATACTTTTAACGAAATTAAAACGCCAGTAGGTGCCAGTAGTGAGCGTTTTTATTTTTTTGAGCGTTTAATGAGTGAGTCACTGAGTTGTTCATTCAAGCGATTCGTTCAAACGGCAGTTTCATCAGATGTTTAATGCATGGGCTAATGAAACTTTGACTCAACCGATTCGTTCAGAACACGGAATCAATCAGCAATGAATCGGCTGTTTGCTGTGAGATGCGCTGTGGTTCCGCCTAAAATGTAAGTGACCTAATATTATTGTACTTGCTTATTGAAATGTTTATTGAACTATTAAACAGCCGTAATGGTGAAAACATTGTGTGATGTTACCTAACTAACTGTATTTTAAATATAAAAACTTTCCATTTAGATTTTTTACCTCTTTGTCTTTCTTGGCGTTAATGTCGAACCCCGGACGGCCCCGGCCCAATTTAAACCCTGGGTGTAGGTGGGCGTGCTGTTGGTTAAAGCATATATCACACCTAGTCCGTATGAGGGTGGTTACCAAAAGAGTTGTCTGCAGTCATTTTCTCCTGTGTAGGATGTGTCATATTTCTCTTGAGTGTAATTTTAATTCAACCCCTTTCATCAGTTCATGGAATGAACAAAAGAGAGACAATGAAAGCAGCATTGCTGAAAATATGCATCTAAAAATATGGGTAAGAAACAAACGTGTCTCAGGTGCAGTTTCATCTCATAAGGCTGAGAGTGACACAATGACCTATGCTGTTTTATTACAGATATACAAGGAAACAGCTATAAAGGAACAGCTGTTATTATAATGTTGTAAATATAATATATATATATTTATTTTTAGATGTCAAATTAATGAAATATATTAATTTTATATTGTTTACTTTACTTTTACTTTTTTATGAGACATTCCATTATAAATATCTGACCTTCAGCTGTCTCGGCCAGATCCAGAATTTGGAGTGACAACACTCCAATCAAAGTGAATTGGACACAGCTCAGCCTGTAAACCTGCCATCAGCATTACTCACACTTCACATATTTCTCAAGGATTTTCCTCAGAAAGCTGAGACCAGGCTGCCTAATGCTAGAACAATCCCCACAGCAAAGAGCGAGAGAATTCAAGCCATACGACCTGCAAAAACTTGCCCAAAGCCACGTGGGAATATCTGTCAGCAGTTTTTAGGTACCAAGGCAAACAGAGAAAATATAACTAAAACATTAACAATAAAAAGTCCATTGATCTTGATATCACTAGACATATTCTGCCACCTGTTCAGGTAAGAACAGACAAAGGATGAATATGACTGCATTCATCTGTGAGTAACAAAATCTCACAAGTACTACAAATGTGCACATGCAGATTTTTGAGGACAGCACAAATTCATCTTTGTTTCAGTGTTCAGGGATACAGCATATCTTCCGCTCAACTTCAACCCTAAACTGTCTAGCTAGCTAATTAGGGAGTAAAGGATAAAACTAAACAGATGTTGTGAGATATTAAAAATTCACTTTGAGACATCATTAATATGTCTAATGCTTGTAGAAATGTTTTCTCCATTTTATAAAACGTTTCTACTCTGACCCTTATATGCATATACTGATTTTTGTTCCATTTTAGATTTAGTTTATCATGATTGAGTGCAAGAACATTTTTAGCTATAGCAAAGAATGCAACTTGTTTAAAAATCCTAAAAATACTCAAGGACTTGTGATTTGCATCATTGCACACAACAAATTGAAGTCATTTTATTGGGAACAGCTGAAAATATATTCTGTGCACAAAGACGACAGATGGTCCTCACTTTCTCAATTTTTCTTCAAATTCCCTTCCCCCTCCAACCAGACAAACAGCCAGGGCTGGATTTACGCGTTGGCATTCTAGGCACGTGCCTATGCTCACTCGTCCAGGGAGGGCCCAAACACAATAAAGAGATAGGCCTATATAATATTTTTGTTATACTATTGGATATCTACAACAGTAAAAGAACCAAAAACCCCAGAAGACATTGAGCAAATAAACATAACAAACAATAGGGTACAAATTACAAACTATTTCCATGTCTTCAACCTATTTTATGTAGGCTACGGAAATAACCTTCTTTCTAGCTTCTATAGGTCGCGAGACGCGACCAGGAAACTTTTTGTCAGCGCGCCCCATGAATTATCATAAAATAGTTGCGCGCAGCTGAAAAACTCATCATCTCCTCAGTAGCGAGGTTCTTAAGGCAGTTTAACATTAAGATTCGCTATTATTAGACTCTGCGGCGGAACCAGCTGCTGACACGACACGCACAGATTAAAGATTGACTGTAAACTTTATGATGTTAAGTGAGAACACTAAACATTCACCAGAATCGCACGGGCGCTTTAATCTCTCTCATCTCCTCCCTCTTTCGACGCATTAATAAAACGCATTAGCCTGCATATCAATGGCTCAACCTCTGTAATTAGCTCTAAATACGTTTTGGATTTTGCAATGGAAGGGTTATGTAAAATACTAAAAAATTATCACACACATAAGATTTCGGTCGGAAACATGACACATGTCTTGAAATAAATAATCTTAACAATGTCTTGATGTGTGGTTGTGACTCCCATGCCAGGCCATTACAACATGAATTATATTAGGATAATGCCTATCTGAATTCTGTTGGTGGCCACGATGCTGCACCTTGGTCTTTCTCAGTTCTCAAACAACATTCGATTTTTATTGATTGAACGCAAGCTCTTATTGCGATAGAAAACACTGTAACGGTTTCTACTGATTAAGAAATATTTTTGTTTGCTTGGGTGGTAGCTAATATTAGGCCTATTACATTAATAGGGAAGGGGGGCCCAAATTTTGTTTTGGCTATGTCACGAAAAGAGGTAAATCCGGCCCTGCAAACAGCTGTTCATGCCTGACTTTCTGAATTACTATATGTGCAAAATTCTTCTGCTTACAGAGCATGTAGTCATTCCATACATTTGAATGACCGAACCGTGTTACAGAATGTGTAAAAATCCTTAAAATGCAAAGCACCCATATTTGAATGTAAAGCTGTAAAATAGCAATCCTAATCCCTGTAGCAAAGCAAATATGGAAGCGTCCTTCCTATAGGGAGCATATTATTCCCAGCATATCTTATGTGTGACACCAAACTTCCACATGCAATTAATTATAGTTGAAATGAAATGAGCCTGCCATCTTCATGAGAAATAAATAGGGACTGTCTAGCATCTCTAGTGGTTACTATTTGTTATCAAATCTCCTTTTTAATTTAGAAGAAAAATGAGGTGTTCAATTGCTGTGCTATGTTTTCCCAATTCACACTGCCATCCATAGTTTAGATTTTCTTCACACTGATTCAGATCTGCTTTTCTGATTAGTGTAATTCATCTATTTCAAGAGCAGCTTGTACAAATCTCACATTGAAATGAGTTTAATTGATTGCCTTATATGGTAATACCCAGACATCTGGAGTTCATTGTACAATTCCCTGCTCATCATACCAATCGGAGAAAAAGCAAGTCTTCCTTTATTGCTCTTTTTTTATGTGCAACAACATTCTCTGCAACGCATAATTTTTCAAATTAATATTTTTTTAGCTAATTTATTTTCCATTCTTTAATTAAATAAATGTTAGGAAAAAAATATATTTATTGATTATCATATCAGATTAGATTAGATTATTGAAAATATCTATTACCTGAATACCAAGACCATAGCTTGGATAGTAATAATTGTTGTTTTTGTAAAACCATATTAATTTTATGGCCTATATTCTATGACAAAAAGGCTACAGACAATTGAGTGTCTGAACCTATACCAGTTCCCTTCAGTCCGTGTCTGTTCACTGACTTTAAATCAGCTGCACTTCTCATTAGTTAGTCCAAACTGTGACAGCTGTCTGCTCACAGATTTTGCTCAAACACAGGTTAAATGCTGGACCTAATGAGGTGCTCTGACCGCTGTAGCTCAGTCACACCAACAGACCTCTCTCTCTCTCTCTCTTTCTCTTCCTCCAGTTTGTGATCCGTAAAGAATATGTCTAATCTGAATCTCAATGGTAATAGAATCAGGCCATACTACAGCATGTGGTGTACAATTCACCCATCCTGCAGCAAACTGATGCCATCACGTCTAGTGCCAAGATGTCGCAATTCTTTTTATGCTATTGCACTAAACTCGCATAGCCAGTCCTTTGACTGAATCGCATAAATCTGGTCCACACGGCAACTTATTATAGGCCTGTAAGCTTTAAAGTTCTCTTGTTCTGACTGACTTGATAGATTCCCACTGCAAGCTCACAAATACGTGACAGCTTGTAAACATTTCTGCATCCTCATGTCCTTCCGAATTTCCGAGTCTGTTCTTTGCCTCCCATGTCTCTTTGACATTAAAATAAGCAACTTGCTGTAGGCCAACTATGGAATCACCATGCTGTCTTCTGAGAAACGTTCATCATGGTACCTCATTTTTTGCGCTCAACTGTGTGATATTCCAGCTAATCGGATGTTATTTATTTAGCAGTCTATCTGTTAATGTTAATGTTGAAGTAGATCTGTTATCTAATGTTAAAGATTAATTAAAGGTCATCTGGTTTAACTAAACAAATGCAATGATTTAATTATGCTACCCCAATTAACCTATTTGTGTATGTTCTCACATACAGCCTCGCATCTCCTGTAATTAGATTGAAGCAATGGTTTTCAATAAACTTCCTATGTTCAGCCTCCCGTGAGCTTTGTCTAATGTTGTGACATTATTTACTGACAATACGCGCCTACACACACAGCAGTTAAAGATTTCTACTCGATAAGTGAATTACTAAAATTACATGGCAAGCACCAGAGAACAGATACTATTAAACTGTCAGGTCAAATAAGTGAGAAGTAACAGCATTTGTTGTCCAGCAGGAGGAGGCGAAATACTAAACTCATCCAATCACTGTCATCTAAACATGGCTTCTGATCATTCACAGTAAATACTTTCCAAATAATGCTGTAGAGTGTCATGAGTGTCATGGTAAATGCCATTCTGATGTTCCATTTCTCTTCACATGCTCGCTTTGTAAAAGGAATATGACTTGCTCTCCCCTTTAGTTGAATTAACTGAGATGATCTAATAACAAATGAGGTTACAGAGAGAATACAGCCAACAATAGAGACCATTACACTCATTTATGTTTTATAGGTTTTCATTGAGTTTATTTTGTTTCATTTCTTATGTTGGTGTCACCTTTTTTTGTATGGCCGAAGTATTTTGGTTGATTATTTGCTGTGAAAATAGTAATACATGCCTTTTGGTGTATTATGAAATGAAAACGGAAGGGTTTATAGTGTCAGGAGGGTTCTAAGATAAACCCGTTTAAAAAAAAAAAATACAATTATTTTAAGATACTAAAATTCTTTGAATTTTAAGGGATAGTCACATAAATACATGACTTTTCATTTCAAAAACTTTTTTTGTTTGTTTTTCGAACAGAAATAAAGACGTCATTCAGGTTTTGGAACAACATAGGGTGATATACAATATAAGGTGTGTGTTGTGTGTTTGTGCTATATATATGCATTTTTGCTTATTTTATTCATGCTTTTATATTTTTGAAAATAAATAATTGTTTATTGTATTTGATACAAAAGTGTGAACAAAACTAGCTCATTGCTTATATTAATTTCAGATATTAATTTTGGCCAGATCTTGGTGCAGTCCTGCCTCCAACTCTTTGGATGAGGTCCCATCATGTAGAGGCAGTACAATCAACGGGAGTTTAATCACAGGGTTTTTAGTGAATGATACATCCAAAATAACCTGCAACAGAAAGAACAAACTATACTGTAGATGATTTTATGAGAGAAACGTACTCAGCAATTGAACAGTGAAAAGCATAATTTATTAATGAACGTTTCTTATTTGAAGTAACGTGTACTCTAACACTTGCTTGAGTGACATCGTCTTTTATTTCCATTCCTTTGCTTCATGAAAACACAAAAGCAAACTATAAAAAAAACAGCAACATTCCTGAATGCAAAGTACATCAAACCATTTTTGTTGCTGAAAAGAAATCAAACTAGACTGGAAACCTGCTAGAGGCCTGTCTTGTTTTCGGGTACCTACCTTCAGTCTATACTCTACTTTGAGGATTCGGCAGTTCTGGATGGTGGTGCTGATTTCTGTGGGAAGGGCTAATACTTTCGACAGATTCTCTCTGGTGGAGGACACTAAAGGCTCTCCCTTCTCCTTCAGTATCTGTGTAGTGTGAACAGCTCTCTGGCCTCCAGCAAAGAAGCTTTGCTTCTGGTAGATAATGTATTTTGGCACAATTTTTCGAGTTGAGCTGTTTACAATCTCACCGTTGACGACTAGCCTTTCACCTGTTTGAGATATAAGCATTGTATTACAGCTTGTCAAATCAATCAAAGCCATCATCTATGTTGTATGATGCTTTTTTAAAATTGATAGATCCATTAATTTACCTAAATTCTGGGTATAATGCTTGGGTTACCTTGCTGGTAGCCTGTCTTTGGCAAGAAAATATTCATCGAAATATTTCCAGAGGCAAAAAATATGACATTTTTGTCTTTACTGCCGTGTTGAGGTGCCTGCAGAGGATGAATGTTTTAGTGTTACTTATTCATAAAGTTACAGTTACATCTGTTAATCTGTTTATGTTAATCTCACCTTTACAGAGTAATTTTTTTCTGTGTTTCGACAACAGGACAATGTAGTCTTTAGGCCCTTTTACCATTAAAATTGTCATCATTGAGTTTTATTATTATTATTGGGCCACAGATGTCTGTATTGTGTTTCATGAATTAAAATGAAGCTTTGAATATTTTCTCTGATCTAACTGATAATAATTGTGATCATACCATCAGTGTTGACTGATCATAATCAGCTCTGGCAACGAAGGTGAACTTTGCTTCAGCTTTGCTCGCCGCACGCATAGACCTGCTCAACTTGGCCAAAAGTCGGTAATGGATTTTACCATGAGCACCTTTAAAAGATGAAGGCGGGCCCCTGAGAGAGTGAGAGAGATTTTGTTTGAATAACTAACAGTCTTCAGAGAGAAAAACTTAATATGATAGATCAATATTTCAACATACGGAATATAGCGCATTGAAATATTGGCTACATTGCAAAAAGTAACAGACTGTTTCAAAGATAGATTTTCTCTCAGGAATCAATAAGTATATACTGTCTATCTATAAGTCACATCTATCAACGAGACTGAATTCCTGCAGGACAAGAAGATGATGACTTACTGGTAGGGAAGCTGAAAAGCGAAAGGGAAGACATGGCTACCAGCCACCAAGAGTAACGAGGCCCCTAGCCAGAGAGTGTACTGTTTTTGAAAGAAGTCTCTTTATCTGACCCATGGCTTCTTCATTTGGATTAAAAAATCAGTCCCAAACAGTCATACTGTGAAATATTACAACAATTTTTCTATTTTTAATATATTTTAAAATGTAATTTATTCCTAATGATGGCAAAGCTGAATTGTTTTGCGCAGCCATTGCGCACATGAAATCATTCTAGTATGCTGATTTGCTGCTCCAGAAACATTTCTTAATTATTATCAGTGTTGAAAATATTTGTGCTGCTTAATATTTTTGTGGGAAGCGTGATAAATTTTTTCAGGGTTTGTCTATGAAAAGAAAGTTGAAAAGAACAGCATTTAATTGAAAAGCATATTTTAAATACGGTTAGAATATTATTCCGTGTCGTTACTCCACGCATTTGATCATTTAATGTGGTCCTTGCTGAATAAAGTATTTTTTTTAAACTAGCATAAAAAAAAGCCTTCTTCACCAAAACTTTGAAACAGTTTACCTACAAATAACACACACGGACCACATTACATAATCATAATGTTGTTCAGTATTTTATGTTTTTATATTTATAACTATATATAGTCTTTGTATTGCACTACACTACATGACTTTAAATTTAAAGATTGTTTTGAACAGATGAGTGTTTATAACATCATCTGTCACATCAAATATTACCATCTGTGTTATCCTCCAGTAAAACAGATTGAGTTTGTGAGAAATACTTTTCTTTATCCCAGTACGTCACACTCTCTTCCCCGTGTGACTCAGTCCATGACACATCAGCCTTGCCTTTCACCTCGACAGTCAGAGCCTTGATTTTGGTTTCCTTTGACACCTCCATGATAACTCTGCCCGCCAAAGTATCCCCATTGCTGAAGGTGTTGCGGTCATTTAAGGCATCATACTCAATGGCGAAGTTCCGGATTGCCATTTCCTGGGAGAGCAGGTTAAGTATTAATTTGTATTGCTGCTGTAAGTGTACTTGTACGATGCCTGAAGTTGTAATTATACTGTTTTCTATATCCGTCTTTTAAAAATACACCTGTTGGCATCTCTCTGACAGAGGGCTCACCAAACTGGCTCGACAGGTTTCTCCTTGAAAAGACACACTTCTTGTCAACAGGTCTAACATGTAAACTGAAAGTGAACCACACAGTAAAATGAAAGAGCTGGATGTATTTCTATGGTGTCAGAGACCAAAGAGTCTATTGGGAAAATCCGTTTTTAGAGCATGGCAGCATAAACAGTGTCCTTGAGAGGCTGGAAACACGAAGAGCTGTGAACATGGTTCATAAAAAAACAAAGATCCCTCTGCTCTCGGTGCACCTGCTCTCCAAACCTGAGCTTTAATTAGCGTAGTACATCAGGGATGTGTGCTTTGTGGTTGAAAAGAATTTTAACCACAATTACTGTCTATTGTATCATATAATTGCCCTTATTTATTCGAACATACTCTGTGTTAACAAATGTCTATGAATTTTAGCAATTAGGTATTGTTAAGATGACAGTGAGTGAATGCCCCGCCCCCCACTAGTCACAGGACTTAATAAGCTGAATAAGTTAAAAGCTATTCTTGGTCACTAAATCCTGCTGCTTTATAATAGTTTTAAAAATTGTATTCTTCATCTGTCTTTTTTTTTTTTGCCCATCAGAAAAATATGACTCCCACCTGTTAGCAAGTACGCTTGATTTTAAAACATTTATAGTTTATTTTATGGTTTTAGTTGCATATATGTGAGTGGAGGGAATATGGGTCAGTGGAGAATATTGCAGTTCACATATACTGTATATTGTTTCATATTATCCATTATTGAAGAATCTGCCTTTTTAGAATTTTATTAAAATGTAGGTATTCTATTAGATTTCATCATTAAACAGTTAGTTTATAATATTATGACATCATCAAAATCTAAATGAATTTCTTTCTGTTGTTGAATAATTCCATTGCCTCTGGACATTGCGATATTTGTATTTTGTGTTGATGAATTGCTTAAATGTGCTTGTTGCATAGAAGTGAGTGATACATACAAATTTATTTATTTATTTATGTATGTATGTATTTATTTATTTATTGAAAAATCTATCTTTTTAGTTTTTTTTTAAATTGTAGGTTAAGTAGTTAGTTTTTAGACATCATCAAAATCTAAATTAATTTTCTTTCTTTTATTGCACATTTCAAATATCTCCATTTGACATACTTAAAAAGGAAAAGTCAACATGGTCGATTGCTTTCATAATGTGTTTAATAGTGGATTAACCTTACAAATGTGTGGGAATCAGTGACAAGATCCATGACATCAGTGTAATGTATGGAAAGGAAGTCATCTTATGTTCCACACCGATAATATCAGCGTTACCTCTGAAGCTATATGCAAGAAGGGTGATATTTGAGTCTATAGATTTTTTTTAAATAGCCAAACACACTCACTTACGTCTGTAACATGATTCTAAGCAGATATTGTCATGGGTATTCAAGGGCGGGGTCCCCTCATTCATGTTGTCGATTGCACATTCCAACATGATCTATCTTACGTTTCGACTGTGAGGTTCTCTTACTGTTATTGCCCAGGGGGGTCGGGGGTTAATGGCTGTTCTTACATATCGGACGAGGGACTTTGTTCAGTTCAGTCAGTCTGGTCACACGCTGTTGCCACTGTCTGTACACCGAAACTCCACACCTGCACAGAACAAAAACACGATAGAAAAAATGACAAAATAGAAAAAATAGAACAAGTAAATAAGGAGTAAAAATATACAAATCGACAATTGTATGTACAGGTATATAACAATAGACAGTTGTATGTACAGGTATATTATGTGCAAATTGAAATGTAGACTGAGTGTGTGTGTGTTAGATAAATAAGTGTATGAGTGAATAAATAGTGTTGTGTGTTCCAGAGTTATTGTCAATTGTTCATGAGATGGATGGCCTGAGGGATGAAACTGTTCCTGTTTCTGGTCGTTCTGGTGCTCAGTGCTCCGTAGCATCGACCAGACGGCAACGGTTCAAATAGGGAGTGTGCTGGATGTGAGGGGTCAGAGTGATTCTGCCAGCCCTTTTGCTCACTCTGGACGAATACAGTTCTTGGAGAGAAGGGAGGGTTGTAACAATGATTCGCTCAGCAGTCCGGACTATCCGATGTAGTCTTCTGAGGTCAGTTTTGGTAGATGAGCTGAACCAGACAGTTATTGAAGTGCAGAGGACAGATTCAATAATGGTAGAACTGTTTCAGCAGCTCCTGTGGCAGGTTGAACTTCCTCAGCTGGCGAAGGAAGTACAACCTCTGCTGGGCCTTTTTACCAATGGAGTCTATGTGAGTTTCCCACTTCAGGTCCTGAGAGATTGTAGTGCACAGGAACCTGAATAACTCCACTGCAGCCACAGTGCTGTCCATAATGGTGAGTGAAGGGAGAGCAGGGGGGTTCCTCCTGAAGTCCACGGTCATCTCCACATTTTTGAGCGTGTTGAGCTCCAGTTTGTTGTGACTGCACCAGACAGACAGCTCTTTTACCTCCTGTCTTTAAGCAGACTCGTCACCGTCCTGAATGAGGCCGATTAGTGTGGTGTCGTCTGCAAACTTTAGGAGTTTGACAGAGGGGTCTTTAGACGTGCAGTCTTTGTTGTAGAGGGAGAAGAGCAGTGGAGAGAGAGCACAACCCTGATGAGCTCCAGTGCTGATCGTACGGGTGATGGATGTGTATTTTCCCTGCCTCACTAGCTGCTGTCTGTCTGTCTGGAAGCTGTTGATCCACTGACAGACGAGGTGGGCACGGAGAGCTGAGTTATTTTGGGCAGGAGGAGGTTTGGGATGAAGGTGTTAAAGGCCGAGCTGAAGTCCACGAACATGATCCTCACATAAGTCCCTGGTCTGTCTTGATGTTGCAGAACATAATGCAGTCCCTTGTTTACTGCATCGTCCACAGACCTGGTTGCTCTGTAGGCAAACTGAAGAGGATCCAGCAAGGGTCCAGTGGTGTCCTTCAGGTGGGCCAGCACCAGTTTTACAAAAGACTTCATGACCACAGACGTTTGAGCCACAGGTCTGTAGTCATTAAGTACAGTAATTTTGGGTTTCTTTGGGACGGGATGATGGTGGAGCGTTTGAAGCATGAAGGGACTTCCCACATCTCCATGGATCTGTTGAAGATCTTTGGGGGGGGGGTGGGGGGGGGGGGGTTTTGTTTGAAGAATGGGGCCTCTGTTAACACACAGGGATTTCAGACAGGTCTGTGTAACACCAGTCTGGGCCTGGTGCTGTTTCCTCCTTTCTGCTTTCCGGAAGACCTGGCGCACCTCTTCTTCGCTGATCTGAATTGCTGGTGTGGGGGAGAGGGGGGTTGCTGGTGGTGTGAATGGTTGTGTGGAGAGGTTTTCAGGGCGGGTGTGGGGTGTTTTTTTTCAAACCTGCAGTAGAACTCGTTCAGACCGTCTGCCATGGTGTTGATTCTCCACAGTGCTGGGGGATGGTGTCTTGTAATTGGTGATTTATTTTAGACTTTTCCACACTGATGCGGTGGAAGAGAATTTAATCCTTATTTTTTCTGACTAATTCCTCTTTGCCACTCTGATCTCCTTTTTCCAGTGTGTATTTAGCCTGTTTATACAAGATATTTCCCCCTTCCTGTAAGCATCTTCTTTGGCTTGACGGAGCTGTCTGAGTTTTGCAGTGCACCATGGTTTGTCGTTGTTGTAGGTTAAGTGAGTCCTGGTAGGAATGCATATGTCTTCACAGAAACTGATATAGGATGTTACAGTCTCTGTGAGTTTGTCCAGATCGGTGGCAGCAGATTCAAAGACGCTCCAATCAGTGAGGTCAAAACAAGCTTGTAATTCCTGCTCTGCTTCATTAGTCCATCTCTTTACAGTTCTTACTACATGTTTAGCAGATTTAAGTTTATGCCTGTAGGTCTGTATAAGATGAACCAAATAGTGATCAGAGAGCCTCAAAGCTGCTCGTGGGACAGAGTGATTTGCATTCTTTATTGTGGTGTAACAGTTATCCAATAAATTACTGTCTCTGGTGGGACATGTAAAATGCTGTTTGTATTTTGGCAGTTCACGGAAGAGATTGGCTTTATTAAAGTCCCAGAAAATGATTAAAACAGAGTCCGGGTGTTGTTCTGCGCTCTTGTGATCCTATCAGCGATGTTCTGTAAAGTCTGGAACCTCACGTGTGCTTGTCGACGGAATGGTAGACACTGTACGAGAATGAACTACGAGCAAACCCCGCGGGGCGATTAGAACGCTTTGCAATTATTCTACAGAGGCACTTCTATATCTGAACAGGCACATCGTCTTTAACACAGTTAGCCATCTGGACATCCACACCCTCTCATGGTCGAGGTAAAAGCATGTCCCCCCTATGGCCCTCTTGCGTGATTGTCTTTCCTCTATTTGAGTGTCTGCGTCGCGATCTGCCCTCTGAACAGCTGACAAGCCCTGGAGACTGCACGCGCTGATTGGCTGTCCGAAATGGGCGTCTTTCAGCCACGGTTTCCGTGAAACATCGTTTACTAGTTACTTAGAGCTGCAGAGTTAGAAAAATCCTTATTTGTTCGGGAGAGCAGAATGAGTTCGTCCTTTTTTGTGGTTAAAGGAGCGTAGGTTCGCCAGAGGATGCCTAGGCAACGCGTCCTGAATTCCGCCTGTTTCTCTGAGCTTGACGAGCTGGCGATCTCCGCCTTCCTCCCTCCCGTCGTCGCGTGGCCTGAAGCTCTGATCACGCACAGCTCGCCACTTCTTCCGACAACAAGTCCAGCAACATCTGAATATCGAAACTCGGTGAAATATCTCGGGTGGTGGTCCTTTTCCTCCCTTCATTTGTCTTCCCCAGCACTCATTCTTCTCTGGGTGTAAACTTGATTGCCGGGCATAACTGACACGGACAACTCCAAACTAAAAACAACTGCAGAGCACCACGGAGGCAGCCATCACCGTCCGGCTCCGATTGCCTGTCATGACTAATATACAGTGGTGTACGGAAGTATTCTAGAATCCTCCCTTAAATTTTGCACTTCTTGTTATAATTGCAAGCCATTTGCTAAAATCATTTAAGTTAAATTTTTTCCCCTCATTAATGTACACAAAGCACCCCATATTAACAGAAAAACACAAAATTGTTGACATTTTTTCAGATTTATTAAAAAAAAAAAAATGAAATATCACATGGTCATTATGAGGACCAAAAATTAACTTAAATGATTTTGCAATGGTTAATATAACAAAGAGTGAAAAATTAATCAGGGGGGGTCGAATACTCCTCCGTACCCACTTGTATGTTTCACATTCAGTCTTCATTAAATACAGATTAGAAGAACAGTTGACCTGATCCTCATTAAATGTTTGTTCAAATTATTTGTTATTATATTATGTGAATCCTGAAGCAGGATGACGTTTCAAAATATGTATTTTGCAGCAAAATGATGGATGTTTATAACCGCTAGACATTGTTAAAAAAAAAAATTAAAAATGTTAATGAAGAACATTCATGAATTGACATAATGTCAACATAGATATCAGGCAGGATTTTTTAATTGCTTTAATATAATACAGTTATTTAAGCACTGCTTCAGCATTGCTTATAACCTATTACATTTTTTTGTCTTTATTTACCCGTACATCCGTGACTGATGCAGTGCTTACTGTTCTCATCACCAGAACAGACAGAAGGTTTTCAGACTATCTTCCCTGTGTTTTTCTAATTAAGGACTGCAGTCTAATCTGAAATGGCCTCCAGTAGGGCATAAGAGAAACAGCACTGACACACATGAGTGCCAGCAAAGGATTTTTTCCCCACTCTTATCTAATTCAGTTGGGTCAGCAGGCATGAATGAGGTAAAGTTGTTTCTAGTTGAAGTTCCAATAATTTATTCAGGCTTAAGCTTGAATAAACATCACTACATCAGAGGCAATTCAATGATGTTGAAAACTAAATGTTCCAGAAAGGAACTTTTGGCTGCCTTTAAAGCATCAGAAAGAGAAATCCTCCTGGATTTCAGAATGTCCTAAAGAATTTTAGGTGTAGTTAGTATATTAAAATGTTTATACCATATCGACCGACACAACATCAACAAAAACATTCCTTGTTGTAGACGTTTTCATTTGGCAAACCTTTTTTTAAGCGTAGTGTTTTTTAAGGTTTTATTATTATTAATATTTGTGTAAGATAACATCTGACTAAAAAGAGGCCCATTTGGCCCTAAGATTGTCAAACAAGCACCATGTAAAATTATGAGCTTACAGAGATGTTATGGGCCAGGTTGTCAACAGAGCAGATCAATAGTACAGTGCAGTATTTATGGAGCATACATCAGGCTTAAAAGGCCCTAACAGACAGAAACAGTGGAGCAGAGAGACCAGCAACCAAAGCCAATCTATAAATTGCTATGAGGTGTAAAAGGAGAACATTAAATACATTTTTGTAATTAAATTGATTAAACAAATGCAAGCACACACATAAAAGTTGGAAAAAAAAATCTAGCATACTTCTCTTAACCATCTTACTGAAAGGAAATCTTCATAATCTGCATTAATTTGACACAAATGGATGCTAAGCACTAAATAAACACACTTACAGTACAGTTTCTGCTAGCACACATAGAGGGCAGTGCGGTCGCAGCTGTTGGTTTAATGAAGCACTTCTCCTGGGAATTCCAGCACCTCAGCATTCGTTGGCACCCTCACACTCTCACGCTCAAGAATACAAAAACACACGCATACACAAACCTGTATGTTAATGTATGAATACTGAAGTATTTAGAAGATTCATGTGTTATGCATTTCAAAACCATCCTGACTGACTGTGTGTCTCTATCATGTCAGTTGTGTGAGCTGTGAGTGATTTGACATCTGAAAGGTGTGCAGTTTTCAACTAATGTCGCCCTCACTGAATTACATGTTTTCCGGGCATTTCCCTTTTTTGTTCTACCTTTGTTTTTTTTCCTGTTTTTTTTCTCTCTCGTTTTTTTAAGATGATGATCACTTACAGGAAAAGACTTGGAGACTCCTGCATATGTGCCTGTCAGGATGTGGGAGGTCCATTATAATGCGTTGCATGAGGTAAACCTGGAATTTACCAGGATTGTTATGACTGTTATCCTGTGGTCACTCAACACTTTTATAAATTATTGTATTTATTAAATAATTATCAACATTATATATTATTAAATATGTTTATATGTTGGTTCATTTTATATGAATCTCTCTATTTGCATTTAAAACGCACAATGCAATTATCTTTGTAAATGGAAAAGCTATACAGAAAAAAAACAGATGACTAAAATCAACCTGTGTTGGCTTATAACTGTACCTATAGTTATTTATAATTCTTTATTTCTTTATAACCTCTTCCTGCTTCTCTCCTGCCATATTTTTTTGTGTTTGTGTTGTGTCAGCACACAAATGTGTTTTTTGTTGGTGCACAGCCACATTCCTGCAGAATGAGTGAGTTGCAAATTACCGGTCCAAAAATATGCTCACCTTTGGGTGACCACTTATCCAACCTCACACAAACACACGCAAAAATCCACCTCGCTTCACCTTGTCAGGGCCTGTATGTGTTTGGCTGTGCTAGCAGCTGCTCATGACTCAAGCCGAGGAGGAAATTCCCCAACCTGCTGCCCTGAGAGGAACTGTTGTTTTAAACATGAAGTTGAAACTTGGTGGTGGTGATGATGATGATGGTGTTGTTTGTGGACACTGGGGGGATTTTGTTGATGCTAAAAAGGTCAAAAAGATTGTGAATGTTGTGGGTGTTCTGCTTTCTGAAACCTCACAAAATCAATTTTTAAAAGTTAGAGATACTTTTAGATATTCTCTCCCAGAAGACATCTCTGACTGTGACATTGCTCACAGAGAAAAAAATAAACATTTAAACTGTTATAAAGGCGTAGTCCTGTGTATCCCAACATGTTAAATAAGCTCTAATTATATGTGGGTTAATCAAGCTTTGTGGTCCATCCCTCTCACTGCGGCAGTGAGTGATCAACCACAGCTTTACAACTGCTTTCCTTTGCCAACTTAAAGAATCCTTTCCGCTCAAATCACACTTCTCTCGCTCCACACTGACTGCCATTGGAAAAAATCCATATTTTTTTAGATTTAGCCCCCATCCCACTTTGTTTTTGTTGTTTCTTTCATTCTCATTTGAATGTGACCTAATTGTCCTTTAAACTGATTTTCTGAAGTCTGTTGACACATTGCAAATAGTTCTCTCTCTTTTTCTTTGAGTGTGGTTTTACTGGAAATGGAAATATAAAACCACCGCTTGCTACAGGTCTTGCTGCGTTCAGCTTGTGGCTGCTTTGGAGTGACAGTAAGTTCTCGATATTGTGCAAAGTTTATGGGTTAATGGTGAGCAAAAAAAAAACATCTGTTGTCCCTTGTTTTTTGCACACCACTTTATTTTACCTTCACATGTGTTCTTGTGCACTTTGGCCTCAATTATATTACTGTTCTTTTATCTAATGATTTTGCTGTTGTAAAAATTTCAGACACTAATTTGTTTTTATTATTTACAACAAATGATGGATATGCTGTTTAGACTGATATAATTTAAACGTATCTCTTTCACACACAGCTAATTCAGGAAACAATATCAGTCTGAGAAGTGAACACCTAATTTCTCAGGATTTTAAATGAATCATTGCAGCGAGTCCTGTTCTATGAAAAGATTGGAAGAAGTTCTCTCCAGCCAGACGGAAGAGTCATCTGGGATTTATCAACACCAGCCCTTTGACTCACTGATCCCTTGGATCACAGAATTAAATTTTTTGATGTTGTTTTTTCTTTTCATCCTAGTTTGACATGACACCTTAGGCTCTAAACAATAATGCTTTACATTTGATTGTAAGCTTTTTGTGCAATGACTATATTTAGTTTTGACCTTCAGTTGAACTTCATCATGATATTATAAATGATATCATAATATCATGATTTTGTGTGCTACTGTGTGTATTGTTTGTTTGGTTAGTGTGTATTTTATTGGTTTAGATACAGGGCCCAAACCGCCACGTTTCGGTTCATGCAGTCAGATGACGAATACAGTCAGTCATAATCAGTACCTGAGATTGTCATTGCCATAGTTTGTATGTCCACTAAGTCAGACCTATTCTGTTTTTGCTTTGAAATCGTTGAATTATACAGTCTAATCCAATCAAAAACAGCTGCTCGTGCTACATGTATGTAGCACTACTGTCTGTTCAAATTCTGTTAAAAAAATAAATAAATTTCCTGTTCTACCGAACTCGTATCAAACTGTGACCTCAAAACGGAGGTACGTAACGAAACGTGACTTCTGTGTACTGTCACACCCCTATTAAATACTGATCTGAATGCATTATTCCTGCTGAAATTTTTTTTTATAATAAAACAGCTAAAACCAGCCTAAGCCAGTTGGCTGGTTTTAGCTGGTCATCCAACCTGGTCATAGCTGGTCAGCAGGTTGGTTTTAGAGGGGATTTGGCCACTTCTTTAGCTGGTCAGGCTGGTCTTAGCTGGAACAACCAGCTAAAACCAGCTACTTCCAGCTTAGACTGGTAAAGCATGTTGTATATACTTGTGTACGCGAGTCAGAAGTTTGGAAGTTAAGAATCTTAAGGATTTCCTTTGCTCAGCATGGCTGCATTTATTTGATAAAAATAATAATAATAATATGAAATCTTATTACAATTGAAAGAACCGTTTTTGTTCTTTTAATTTGATTATATTTTAAAATGTAATTTATTGTGATGGCAAAGCTGAATTTTTAGCTGCCACGTTGTCAATGTCACATGATGATTATTTAGGAACCATCCTAATATGCTGATTTGGAGCACAATTATTATTATATAAAAATATTTATTATTGGAGATCTGTGCTAGAGAGAGTGTGTGTAAGTAGCACAATATTTGTCACGAATCCGGTCCGTGAACTTCCAATTTCATTGACTCTCGCACTACACACTGTTGCACATCACTCTGGACTACATTTCCCATCATTGATTGCACTCAGCACGAATTGCACAAACCTGTTTACACTGATTGCACCCAGCGGTTTCATATCACTCCCTCACTATTTTAACACTCAAACAAGCTAAGGCTAAGGCTAGATCGAAAAACCGAAGGAGACAGCCAATTGCAAAACTAGGCTAAGGCAAAACTAGCCTAAAGGCATCTCTGCTCGAGTATTGGCTAGTTATTATCACTCTCCCCTAGCTTAGCTACCTACAGAGGCCTTAGCCTAGTTTTGGCCTAGCCTTAGCTATTTTGCCTTAAGCCTTAGCCTCGTTTCTTTGCCTTAGCCTAGCCCTATTTTTCCCTTACCTTAGCCTAATTTTTTTCCATTTGTCTGTCCTCCTTGGTTTTTGATCTTCGCCTGTTTTCCTGGATTCCTCTCTTTAGCCTTGCCCCTGTGACTCTGTTTGCCTATCGTCGACCCATGCTAGCCCTAGGATTTTTCTTGTGTCTTGCCTGCCATATTCCTGGTTGCCACTGTTTACCCTGCCTGTCTTATGACCATATCTCTGTCTTCTCCAAATAAAGCTTTGCACATGGATCCGCACACTTTTCACATCTCAAGTCGCCCCGTTACAGAATACTCGGCCAAACTGGTGATCCAGCAAGTCTTTATTTTGAGCCAAAGATCCCAGCTATGGAGCCGCCAAATGTTTATCAACCCTCGTAAGTGTGCGCTGATCCATTTTTCAAATTGCAACCCATTGAACGTTACGTGGAGTAATTCATTTTGTATATAGCCACCTTATGTGGGTGATGAGGATGGGTGAAGGATGTTTTTCTTCTCTCTGGCGCGGTCTTGCTGTTAATACATTACGCTTAACTTGCAAGATGAAGACCCTAGTTTTTGGACCCTGCACAGGTTTTGTGACTTTGTCTTGTTCAGGTTTGGATCTCCCTTTACAGTTAATGTAGGTTTAACGTAGCTCCTAGATTTCACACCCTGCATTCGTCTATCCCTGTACCCGAGCTCTCATACACAAAGATCTGCCAGCCCCAGATGACTTTTTGTGCTTACTCATAACTACCCAGTCACAATTTGATCTTCATGAGGTCAATCAATTCACAGTTTGATCGTCATGAGTCAAGTCACTGCTGATCTTCCTGAGTCTAGTCAAGTCCCAACAGATCTTCATGAGTCAGGTCTAGTCACAGTTGATCTTTCTGATTCAAGTCAAATCACAGTTGATTCCCCTGAGTCAAGTCAAGTCACAGCTGATAGTTATGAGTCTAGTCACAGCTGATAGTTATGAGTCTAGTCACAGCTGATAGTTATGAGTCTAGTCACAGCTGATAGTTATGAGTCTAGTCACAGCTTATGATCATGAGTCTAGTCACAGCTTATGATCATGAGTCTAGTCAAGTCACAGTTTATCATCATGGGTCAAGTCTAGTCACAGTTTATGATCATGAGTCAAGTCAAGTTTATGATCATATTCAGTCACGTTATGATCATGAGTCTGGTCAAGTCACAGCTGATATTTATGAGTCTGGTCAAGTCACAGCTGATAGTCATGAGTCTAGTCAGGTCACAGTTGATCTTCCTGAGTCCAGTCTAGTCACAGTTGATCGTCATTAGTCAAATCGAGTCAGTCTATTATCATGAGTCTGGTCAAGTCACAGCTGATAGTTATGAGTCGAGTCTAGTCACAGCTGATCTGCCAGAGCCTAGTCACGTCTCAGCTTATGATCTCAGCGTCTCAGTCACGTTTTGCCTTGCCTTGTCTGTCTCCTTCGGTTTTCGGCCTTAGCCTTAACCTTACCTTAGCTTGTTTTGCTCTTGTCTGTGCGCTTCGTTTTTTGATCTTCGCCTGTTTTCTTGACGTCTCTCCTTTCGCTTGCTCCTTTGAATCTGTCTGCCTATCGTCGACCACGCTAGCCCTAGGATTATTCTGGCTTTCTTGCCGCCATATTCCTGGTTGCCACTGTTTACCCTGCCTGTCTTATGACCATGTCTCTGTCTTCTCCAAATAAAGTTTGGCAGTCTGTTTGTCCAGGCGTCTCGTCAGCCCCGTTACAATATTACATATGGTGGCAAAGGACCTGCTGCAAGGTATATCCATTGTAGGTAGGGATGGAAGTGAAAGTAGGCTGATTTGTCAGGATGACGGCTCTTTCGAGGAAGGATTGTTAACAGGTGAGAGTCAGTGTCAATTCATCACATTCTGAAACTGCAAGGGACTTTTATGGCTGGTGACTGCTACAATTTCCTAAGGGTTGAGTTGAGAAATCTTGGGCTCGGGATACTTCATGTTCAACCTGAGGGAGCAGATGTTAGGAATCATGTTGTTCCATATTTAGCCATGGTAATTGTTGACCTAAGCTTCCTATGAAGTTCCAGTGTTGGTATCTGGCCGATGGGTGGCTCATATCCTACCCCCTCTGTTTTGGATCCAAAAAAAAAAAAAAAATCCCCCTTACCTCCTATAATGTCATCATATACTGCATATAGCCACAGGAAATGATTCAACCTCTTATGCAAACACCTCCGCATCTGCTGCGCTAGTAGCAAAGCAGAAAGCAAGTGCCTTTGATGTTAAGAGCCTAAAATGCTACTTTTTGCTTGTTATTACCAGCAGAGTAGCTTGGTCTATCACTGCTTTTTTCCTGCAAACTGGAAAAGTATGTCAACACTGCAGCAGATGGTGTGTCTAAAATAATTCAGTTGATTCACAGAGGCCATGTTCACACAGCAACACAGTACAGCTGTCAATACTGTATTGCTGTATACAGTTACGTTTACACAGCTTGGTTATTTACAAAAGTGACAAATTGGTGAAAATGGAAAATTAGAAAATTGATGACCAAAACGTTGAGAAAATTTGCTTGTAGTTTCTATTCGACCCAGGAGTGATATTCACAGGAAACATAATTTTTCTGGTGTACCAATTTACTCCTGTGGGAGTACTATCATATGATATTTTAGACCATTTCTCAAGAATTAAGTAATAGAAATCCTGTATCATATATTACAGTATGCGATTTGGTCTGCTGGATGATGTATTCCCATTCAATTAGCTGAATTATATAAGCATCTTTTTATAGAATACATGGCTGGGGTGCAGCCCTCCATTTTACTAGCGGTCACTGGTGATAAACACAATACAAAATTACTCTCAATGATTTATGAACAGTTTATTCGGTTGTTCAGCCATTTCGTAACACAAATACCATGGGCCAAACATATCATAAAATATTATTAGAGCATTGTTTTCCTAAAAAACAGCCTGCTGGAGCAGGACAAAGCCAAGTGTGAGGGTTCAGTGTCTGTGTAGGCTCTGGCTGGAAGACCAGGGCAGGGCAAACTATGTAGCTGTGGTTGTTTTATTGCTAGCAATCTCTGCCTGCGACATTTAAGACATAATTATTTTCAGGCTTCACCCTGAGAGTTTAAGAAGAGGCGGACTTGTCGCTGACGTTCCTTACATCTACTCCACGGGTGAACGACAATAGCGCAGAGGAGCTCACACTCAGGCCGGTGCTGTTTTCACACAGTGTCTTTTCAGACCACACTGTGTCATTGCGTAGTCACATTCACACTGACGACATACCTCATCCTTGTAATGCAATAACCTGTGTCTGTCTGCTGTGGTTTCCTCTTGAAACATATATGGTGTGAGAAATGTTTTCTCAAATAGAGGATACATTTACTGTTGCCAAACAAGGCAGGTTGATATATTTTGTTCCCAGCAGAAGATGCTGGGGGTGTGCTAGGCCTTTTTTGGATGTAAAATAGCAAAAACACTGTGGCATTCTGTACAACCTGTCTTTCATTACTCACTTGACGCCGCACTTAAACAGATACAGATGTTTCCGCATAAGCAATCTGGATAGGTTTTGTGACATCTGGAAATGTGACAAATAGAAATAGTAGCGCCTGTATGATTGTGCATAAATTATTGTAAATACATGTCCAGTTAATTAACCCAGCTTATAAATAGTTATGGCTACAGGATCAGGACTTGATTACCATGAATGTCAGCAAGTCAGAATATGGAAATACTATATGACATGAGAAATCATTCAGTGCAAAAACCAAATGAGACCACATCAGCAAGTTTTGCTATGCTTTGTGGATTTTGGTTGCTTTTCTAAATGTTGCTCGCCTGTTGTTGTTGTTATGCTAATTCATATTGGAATTATTTTCTTGTGTTGTTCTACGTTTGACATCCCTCCTTGTCGTAGGAAAGTTCGTCCTCTAAAGGGTTTTCATGACCAAATTTTACATGAACAACAGCGCTCTCCACATCAAATGCCAGCCGTATGTCTCAAAAACATAAACACCAATATATTTCCCTTGTTTTGTCTTTAAATTTAAAGAGTCACTCCCTTGTTGTCTAATGAGAAAATTGTGCACAATTTGTGTGGACTTACTCTACCGCAACATGATCAAAAATGTTTTGGGAAATATTGTTTTATTTCTATTCGGATTATGTATATACAGTATATATAGAGATACAGATATATAGCTATTATTATGTAACTATGCAGGACTAAGCTTCTATTTGAATTGAAATGATCTAATGAAGATCTCATCCAGCACTATGAATAGATATGCGAGAATGTATGAGAAGAACTTACAAAATTGTCTCAGGAATTGCACATTTTGAACATCTCCTAATAATTACTTACTCACCATTATGTTAGTGACACACCCCAAATTTCACACATCAATGCCCAGACACACACACACACACTGGTTAAAAAGTGACCTCATTTATATTGTAATTTATTATATTGTTTTAACAAATTAAAATAATTTCCCAATACAACTCCACCCACATGATACAGACGTTACAATGGACCATAAAAGTATGTAAAACTATTTCTGATCAAATGCTCTCAATATGTTTGATATAAGTCATGCTTTCTATATCAGTTCACTCTAAATTCAGGTAAAACAGAAAAATAGTGGGCCTACACTCTTAAAAATAAAGGTGCTAATCACGATCCATAGAAGACCTTTTTGTCTAATGTTTCCATAAAGACCTTTAAACATCTAAGAACCTTTCTGTTCAACAAAAGTTTCTTTGTGCGAAAGAAGTTCTTCAGACGTTCAAACTAAGAAAAATTGGTTCTTTTAAGAACTGTTGACTTGAAAGGTTCTTCGGGGAACCAAAAAAATGGTTCTTCTTTGGCATCACTGTGAAGAACCTTTTGAAGCACCTTTATTTTTAAGAGTGTACATATACATACAGATTACAGTTCCAAACCACTTGGTGGTTGTTTATGAAAAAATTCTGGGGGTCAAACATGCAAGTGACAAAACAAAACCTCAACTTGAATCCACTTTTTTGTTCTGAAATGTTTTATGTCGTGTACACTCACAACCACTCCAAACTCGTTTCCATGCGGCCCTTGGCGTCTTCCACTAAATCTGAAAATGACAAGATACAATTTCAGTAAACAACATATGAATCCTCAGAAGCAGACTGGGGCTCATTTATGCATATGAAAACACTGACACTAATGTGTGAACGGATGACAGATGTAAAATACTTTTATATTTTAGAATTTTGAAATGCTACTATTTCCTGGTTTCTCATGTTGTCTAATTATATGCAATTGAGCATCTGTGTTGTTATGATGTTGAAAGTGATTAATGCCAGTTTGTGATCAACTTTTGTGTTGCGCTCCTGATGAAATAATTAAAAAGGATATTGCATTTGTGTCAGAAGTGTTTCAGACACAAGAATGTCTTAATAAAATCTGGTTTTACTGTGGTATCACTGTGTAAGAAGCAATTGCTAAATGTTCAGATTTGTCCCACTATGGTTCTTTACAGCCTTAGTGTACCTATAAACTGAGTTTGTTTGGTTTAAAAACTATATTACACTTTTCCCTACCTTATTCTGTATTCTATTCTTAGAGTAACATAATATAAAGTTAATAAAAACAAACTACTAATTTAATTCATGTCCTTAAAAGAGAAATCGTACAGGCAGTCACCACCCTCACTATAGCTGCTGATTCATTATGAAGCGTACATTGAGAGAGGAAATTAATTTTAATGTCCAAAATAGAAACATAAGAGATGAGATGCCAGATGAGAAGTCTTTCCTGTTTCAGTTTGTGTCACAGTTTATTAATGTGCTGACGCATTTGTTGATGTCTACCTAGAAAATGCAGTGATATCAAATATATATCGTCAGTGTTTAACATTATGTGAGGTGTGTGTAACTGAATTTCCCAAAAACGCACACAAACACACATCAGTGACCAAAATTAGGAAATTAGCTTGTTTTGCATCACTTAACAACACTCTTACATCCTCATTTGCAAAGCATGATTAGTCAACTTTTTCTGAACTAAACAGCTGATGGCTTCTGCATTTTTTTGCAGAAACTAGGGTAATTTATGGCCATTTATGGATTAAGATTTCCTTTGCCTCTGGGCACAAAATTGCTCAGAACTTGCATGTCAACACAGCACAGATGAGTACACTTGCACAATGTTTTAAGTTAATAGAGCTGGATTGGCAAGACACCTGTATGTTTTCGTCACTCAGCTTAATCAGTGCTGGTGAAAAATAAAGAGATTGTGCAACAAAGCTGCTTACCTGGCACCTTTTCAGTTCATGGGTTTCTGTAAGTTTTCTAATACAGAATTACTTTATGCCCATTCATTGTTCTTGACAGGAAACGATCCAAAAACAACTTTCTCTGGTGCTCATTACCTGCATTACCTTCCTCCACTGCTAAAAAAATAAAATATATATTTTTGTACATGTACACTCATATGGCCAACTGCTAAAAATACATAATATATATTTGTTTTTTTGTTTGTTTGTTTTCCATAAATACATTTATACTCATAAAGCAAATTGCAAAAATTATATACTATTTTTTTCCGCTCCTTTTCCATAAATACATTTATACTTATATAGATAATTGCTCAAAATAAATATGCTACTATTTATTTATTTATTTATAATTCTTGTTCTTAAGTACTTTTATACTCATACAACCAATTGCTAAAAAAGCCCAGTTGCTAAAAATATGTACTATTTATTTATTTATACAAATACAGTCATATTCATATGGCCAATTGTTTAAATGATATATACTATATATTTATGTTTTATTTAAGGTATTATATTTATATTACAAGATGCTTTAATTAATACTTAATGTTCATATTTTTTATGTCTCAATTTATTTTAAAAACTAAATAAAAGAAAAGACATCCTTTGTTTTATTTATCTTTTGTGTCTTCCAGCTTAATGTGAGTTGATGGCGCCCCGGTCTTTTTCTGAATGGATGAAAAAAAATCACTCCTTTTCATTGGCAAGCACTAGGTTAATGGAGTGTTTAAAATGACCTCCTGGAGGTGGGTGGGTGCTCATTTGACTACGCCCAGGGGACCACATAAATACTGCCTTCAGGGCACCAAAGAAGACAGACAGATCAGGAGAAGAAGAAACAACAACATTTCTTGTACTTCATCTCCCCTTTTTTAAGTTTAGAGTCTGTTTTCTTATCCAATTTTACTTTGATCTGTTACTTGAAGCACTAATCATGAGACTTAGAGTTCTGGCGTTTCTGGTTCTTGGAACCTGTTCTTTAAGAGCCTGGTGTGTGCCGCTCAAATCTGTGTATGTGACGTTCCCTGGAGATGTGATCAAGAACATGACAGACACACAGCTGGCAGATGTGAGTATATCAAGTTTTAGTTCATGTGTTGTTGTTTTTTGGATATCTTCTCTCAGCCATCTACTTTTGAAATAGTACATTGCAGTTGATTGTATTATTCTATATGAATTCCTCTCCTGTCTAAATATTTGACTCCAGGAGTACCTGAAGCGTTATGGCTATGTAGATGTTATCCAGAAGAGTGGACTGCAGGCAGTCATGTCCACTTCGAAAGCACTGAAGGAGCTCCAGAGGCAGCTTGGGCTGGAGGAGACAGGCTCGCTTGACCAGCCCACGGTTGATGCCATGAAGCAGCCTCGCTGTGGGGTCCCAGACATCCGCAACTATCAAACTTTCGATGGAGACCTGAAGTGGGATCACAATGATGTTACATACAGGTGGGATATCATCTACACCGTCGACACCTTAACTATTGATCGACACATCTCATAGGTTTGTAATGAACACACTATAATCCATTGTGTTGTTTTGGTATGCAGGATTTTGAACTACTCACCTGACATGGAAGCCTCTTTGATCGATGACGCCTTTGCCAGAGCTTTCAAAGTCTGGAGTGATGTTACCCCTCTGACGTTCACACGCCTCTATGACGGCACTGCTGACATCATGGTCTCCTTTGGGAAAGCAGGTGAGGTGGTTTTTGTAATAGATTCCAGTTTTAAGATGTACCACTGTTTGAATGAGTTTGATTGAGCTGTTGTTTTTGTTTCAGATCACGGCGATCCCTACCCTTTTGACGGGAAAGATGGGCTGCTGGCTCACGCCTATCCTCCAGGTGAGGGAGTGCAGGGGGATGCCCATTTTGATGATGATGAATACTGGACCCTTGGCTCTGGACCAGGTGAGAGTGATTCTTCATTCATATTTCAGTACACCCCATTTTCACTGTATGTATACAGTAAGTAGTTTAAACACCATGTAGCATCATGCTCTCTAACAGTTGCATAAGATCTATAGGGTAACAGTAGCTCCCTCAACAGATTTGAGTGTATAGTATTTTTTTCATATGTAGTATAAATGAGTCCTTAGATAATAAATGTATAGCTTTGTTTTTAAACTGGTGTCCTGCTGTAATATTTTAAATAGTATTTGCTTTGTGTTCCATCCAGTAACAATAAGAAAGCCAATTAATTCAATTTGGAAACATATTGTCTTTATAATATCACACTTAATATTTTTCATAAATAATGCAATGAGTTCTTGTATATTAAAAAAACAAAAGCTCAGGTCAGGTCAACATGTTTACCCCTGTATACCCTGTCTTAAAATTTGTGAAGAAGACAATGACATTGATGTGTCTCCTTCAGCGATTCAAACCCGCTATGGAAATGCAGAGGGTGCAATGTGTCACTTCCCCTTCCTGTTTGAGGGAACATCTTACTCCACCTGCACCACAGAGGGGCGCACAGATGGTCTCCCCTGGTGCGCAACCACCGCAGACTACGACAAGGACAAGAAATTTGGCTTCTGCCCCAGTGAGCGTAAGTGTTTCAGTCATGATTTTATGGGGCTTTAATTCCAAAATAGACATTTAAACTGACTCCTTTGGCCTTAATATGTGGAATTAATATCACTATATTTCAACAACCACAAGTATTTATTATTATGAGCACGGCTAACATTCTGTCTCTGTTTTCCCCCAGTTCTCTTCACATTTGACGGGAACAGCAATGAAGCGCCGTGTGTTTTCCCCTTCGTGTTTCTGGGGGTAAAATATGACACATGCACCATAGATGGACGAACTGATGGGTATCGCTGGTGTGCCACTACAGCTAACTTTGACACTGATAAGCAGTATGGATTCTGCCCTAACAGAGGTAAGCCTCTCGTACCTTCAGACTGACCCTGGACACTTTAATGAAGTATAATATATATACAGTTGGGAAAAAAGTATTTAGTCAGCCACCCATTGTGCAAGTTCTCACACTTAAAAAGATGAGAAAGGCCTGTAATTTTCATCATAGTTATATCTCAACTATGAGAGACAAAATGAGGAGAAAAAAAAATCCAGAAAATCACATTGTAGGATTTTTAAAGAATTTATTATCAAATTATGGTGGAAAATAAGTATTTGTCAATAACAAAATTTAATCTCAATAATTTGTTATATACCCTTTGTTAGCAATGACAGAGGTCAAACGTTTTCTGTAAATCTTCACACACTGTTGCTGGTATTTTGGCCCATTCCTATATGCAGATCTCCTCTAGAGCAGTAATTTTTTTGGGGCTGTCGCTGGGCAACACGGATTTTCAACTCCCGCCAAAAATTTTCTATGGGGTTGAGATCTGGAGACTGGCTAGGCCACTCAGGACCTTGAAATGCTTCTTACGAAGCCACTCCTTCGTTTCCCGGGCGGTGTGTTTGGGATCATTGGCATGCTGAAAGACCCAGCCACGTTTCAACTTCAATGCCCTTGCTGATGGAAGGAGTTTTCACTCAAAATCTCACGATATATATGGCCCCATTCATTCTTTCGTTTACCCGGATCAGTCGTCCTGGTCCCTTTGCAGAAAACAGCCCCAAAGCATGATGTTTCCACCCCCATGCTTCACATTAGGTATGGTGTTCTTTGGATGCAACAAAGCATTCTTTCTCCTCCAAACACGACAAATTGAGTTTTTACCAAAAAGTTCTATTTTGTTTTCATCTATCTTCTGGATCATCCAATTGCTCTCTAGCAAACTTCAGATGGGCTTGGACATGTACTGGCTTAAGCAGGGGGGCATGTCTGGCACTGCAGGATTTGAGTCCTGGCGGCGCAGTGTGTTACTGATGGTAGCCGTTGTTACTTGCCCGATCTTTTCCTCTCTGCAGGTCATTCACTAGGTCCTCCCCGTGTGGTTCTGGGATTTTTGCTTACAGTTCTTGTGATCATTTTGACCCCCGGGGTGAGATCTTGCGTGGAGCCCCAGATCGAGGTAGATTATCAGTGGTCTTGTATGTCTTTTATTTTCTAATAATTGCTCCCACAGTTTATTTCTTCACACCAAGCTGCTTACCTGTTGCAGATTCAGTCTTCCCAGTCTGGTGCAGGTCTACAGTTTTGTTTCTGGTGTTCTTTGACAGCTTTTTGGTCTTGGCCATGGTGGAGTTTGGATTGTGACTGTTTGAGGTTGTGGACAGGTTTCTTTTATACTGATAACAAGTTCAAATAGATGCCATTAATACAGGTAACCAGTTGAGGACAGAGGAGCCTCTTAAAGAAGAAGTTACTGGTCTGTGAGAGCCAGAAATCTTGCTTGTTTGTAGGTGACCAAATACTTATTTTACCGAGGAATTTTTCTAATTAATTCTTTAAAAATCCTACAATTTGATTTTCTGGATTTTTTTTTTTTCTCATTTTGTTTCTCATAGTTTAGGTATACCTATGATGAAAATTACATTCCTCTCTCATCTTTTTAAGTGGGAGATCTTGCACAATTGGTGGCTGACTAAATCCTTTTTTTCCCCACTGTATATATATGTTTAAATATAATATTTCCCCTTACAGATACAGCCGTGATTGGTGGAAATTCAGAAGGTGAGCCATGCCAGTTTCCTTTCACCTTCCTTGGAAACGAATACTCTTCTTGCACCAGTGAAGGCCGTAGTGATGGAAAACTCTGGTGTGCAACTACTAGCAATTATGACACAGATCAAAAATGGGGATTTTGCCCTGATAGGGGTAAGTGATAATCATCTCCTTCAGACACTATAAAAATATGAAAGTGAGACATTGGCTAACATGTCTTTTCTCTCACAGGATACAGTCTTTTTCTGGTGGCTGCTCATGAGTTTGGACATGCACTTGGTTTGGACCACTCCAAAATCAAAGACGCTCTGATGTATCCCATGTACAGATACATAGAGGATTTCTCTCTGCATCGTGATGATATCAAGGGCATTCAGTATCTTTATGGTATTTATCCAATTAAACCATCCATCACTTAATGATTGTTAGCATTACTATGCATTTTCTTATTCAAAATTCAAGATTTTTGATGTTGAAACCCCAAGAGTCTTGTACAGTTCTGGTCTTATAGCTATATTATTTCATTGTTTCTTTTCAGGACCTAAAACTGGCCCTACTTCCACTCCTCCAGAACCACAGTTCACCACTTCCTCTCTGATTTTGCCAACTAAATCCACTGTTTCTACCACAACTCATGTAGACCCTTCACAGGATGTCTGCCAAATCAAGGAATTTGATAGCATCACTGAAATCCAGAAAGAGCTTCATTTCTTCAAGGATAGGTATGAGCTATAATTCTACATAATTAGCGATATGAACTAACAAACTTAACTCAGAAAACAAACTTTATTATGCCTAATTCTCACTTACATGTTTCTAAATTCTCTCTTAAAGGCACTACTGGAAGATCTCAAAAAAAGGAGAAAACAAAGGTCCTTTCTTGATATCTGAGAAATGGCCTGCCCTGCCAGCCGTCATTAACACTGCCTTTGAGGACCAGCTCACAAAAAAGATCTACTTCTTTGCAGGTACTTATTTACCAGGTTGAGATATTTCGATATTATTGCCAAACATGTTCAAATTTAGATATATATAACTGTTTTTTCAACTAAATCTCATGCACACAGAAAAACAGTTCTGGGTTTATACTGGAAATGAGGTGTTTGGACCACGTAAAATCGAAAAGCTCGGCCTGCCAAGCAACTTGGACAGAGTGGAGGGAGCAATGCAGAGAGGAAAAGGCAAGGTGCTCCTGTTTAATGGGGAGAACTTCTGGAGGTAAGTGAACTTTGCTTCAGGACTGTAACGTGCAAGACTTCATCAGAAAGTGTAAAGCTCTGTAATTGTTTTTCCACAGTATTCTTATCTCTTATTTATTGTCATAGACTCGATTCAAAGGCTCAGATGATAGACAGAGGATACCCTCAATTCACTGACTCAGTTTTTGGTGGAGTTCCCATTGATTCACATGATGTGTTCGTCTTCAAGGGTAAGTGAGATTATGTTCAAATGAATAGTCTAAAATAGTTAATAAGGTCGGATTAACTACTCTGATTGATCTGATCAAGCAAATGACACTTGTTTCTGCTCTTCTTCAATATTTTTCAGGATTCTTTTACTTCTGCCGGGAGAATTTCTACTGGAGAATGAATGCCAGAAAGCAGGTTGACCGAGTCGGTTATGTGAAGTACGACCTCCTAAAATGTTAAGATGTGTAGTCACTGTGCACAGTGAAAACGTCCAACATCCTAACCTGATGACAGAGTCCTTTTTAATAGGGAAACCATTTCTCTTCAGTGTAAAATATAGTAAGGAATACACAGACAGAATGTATTAAATTTAAAGTCTCTGTTATGGAGATTTTGACTTTAACTGTTACAGGAAAAGAACTGATTTAACACTGAAATGATCATAGGTACATGAAACAGGATGTTATGCATATTTGTCTGTCAGCTTTAACATGGTCTTATAATTTATTTTCCGCTTACTCTATAACTGCTTTGTTCATGACGAGTTTCTTAACAGCACATTAAGAGAAACTAATCTTGTTCTATAAAGCTACAATGAGACACTGCCAGTCTAATTCTAGGAATTAAGTTTGTTTTTGTAAATATATGAGTGGAGTCACTTCAGGGAAAATTGTAGCGTAAATGCATTTGTTATCAAAGCATCCATTGTCTGTGTTGACCCCACTGGTATGGTTTTCAAAGCAAAGGTTTATTTTTAGCCTTAGAGCTAATAGTGAGATGTTATTAAGTCCAGATTTTGGCGTATTGTGAAATCATTTGCCTGGTGTAAATGATATATTATAATATTATTAATTTAATGTTCCACATTCCACTTATTTATATTTTTATTTGTTTGTTGCATTGTTTATGATTACTCAATAAATGTGTAAACAAGACCATTCAATCCTTGTGCAACTGCTCTATCATTATATCTAGGCAAAGAATCATATTTGAAAAAACAGCAAAATACTGAATTTGTTCTATATAACAAGCTTTCACAAAATTACAAATCGGGTTGAAATGCTATTTAATATTCAAAATCTAATCACTGCAGACTATTTTAAATGGTTGCCACACAAATATTTGACATTTAGCAACTAGTTAATATTGAAAGATTTCAAGTGTCATATTTGTATGTGTGCAGTAGCTATTAATGTACACAATATATGACACATCCACACACACATTTTATTACAACAGTTATCATTTTGATACAAATACAATTGAAATACAATCACTTTTTTAAGACAATTTTGTGTCATATTTGATACATAACTGACATAGGAATACTGACACAGAGAAGCATACTGTCCACTGACATTTTAACGCTGCTACATGATTTACAAAAACTCGCCTGATTTTCATAAATTCGCCTCATGAGAAAATGCTAAAACGTTTAGGTGTTAAATGCTAAACGTTAATGCTAAAAGTGCAGGACTAACTTTACAAATAAAATCTCTTTTTTTTAAAAGGTCAAAATATTAGTAGTTTTCGCAGAATGACAGCACATGCAGTGGAGAACACGTCTCATTTATATCCGCGGCACAGATTTAACAGAATGTAAATTGACTCCTTTATAACATATGACCTCCTCACATTTAATCTGTGAAAAAAACAATGTTTATTTTGGCGTTATCAAAAAATTATAATTGAGAATCTTAGGATAAACAACTGGCGTCGTATTAATCCGCGAGACACTCGGTGGTTTCATCCTCTGAGAGCAATAGTCCTCCGGTTCGCACCATTATTTGACAAAACGCTTAAAAGATGAAGCGAGATGGTCAATATTCATGTTCTGTAAATAAAACATCATTTATAAAATAAATCGAGATACACTATAAAACAGATTAAGGGTTTCTCCCTCTCGTCTGTTTCCCCTGACGCATAAATGAGTTCCGGCCAGCTTTGAGGACAGGAAGCGAGGAGACGCTGATGGCGCCCGACTAGAAACAAGACCAACTATTCGCTTTCAAATATCTATTTTATTTCGCCTCATTCGCGTGCGTAAAGAGCGAAACAGTCGTCCATACAAGGTAAGAAAAAATCCTAGCTCAAAATAAGGGTGTAAAATTGTGTACAAATACAGTTTCTTCCATGATGGGCAAGAGAAAAACATTCGGGCGAACTAGCTTTCCCTGCTCGCGCAGGCCCTCGAGGTCCCCGAGCGGTTCTTCATATCGCCTGAGCGGAAAAAAATAAACTCGGAGCGGCGGGAGGGAAAATGGCGCTGCGCGAGCAGGCAGGACGAAGGGCAGCACAAACGATCAACGAGTAGTCGCAGTCCGTGAGAGGAGTCGAGTGTCATTAGCATCTGATATAGTGACTTTTTCTTCACTCAATTGTTGGTGTACTCAGCATCAGAACGTGTCATGTTGAGCAAAGACCAGAACCCTTTTGTCATTGATAAGTTTGAGTCAAAAGAAAGACTTAATGTCCCAACCACAGCTGGACTGGTGTTCTGGTGGGGAGGGACTGATATCAGTTGAGAACATGTGAGAAATCAAACGTTTTAGATCATTTTACTTCTGCTATTTGAGTGCATTTAATGCGGGGACCACGCTGGCTTGTGGTTTTGCTGCTAAGCTTATAATGTGCTTGAGTGACCTAGAAAGGTGCCATCACAAGACAACTGTATTCATCCCCTGGGGGAATTTGACACTACAGCAGTAGACATACATCACAGAGTATGAAATAACAATGAATACAATACAACACAAAATATAAAGAAGAAATGCAATAAATAATTTTGAAAATTATAGTTTATTTAGAAATCTGGTTGTACAACTTGATTGCAACAAGGCTCTTGAGCCAATTCTGCAGAAAATACACGGGTGGATCTATACTTCTGTGAATGAATGAAAAATACACTTCATGAATTTGTGCAAACTTTACAGTTTGCAGTGGTTCATACAGATCCATACGTTCACAGTGGAGTGGTTCATAGAGTGTTATTTTGAACTTGATACTCAAGTATGAAGAAATACAGTCAGTGCTTGTTCAAGGCATCGTTGTGGGACATTCTGAAACGCTTAATGCGGGTTAAAACAGTGACACTGGAGGACCAAATTATGTACACACCTTATTAATAAAGATGTTAACGACAAAGCAGAATAGCCCAGAATTGAACGCAACGCGCTAAAATGGTCGTTAGCGTTTTCTCCCCCATAGAAAAAAACCCAGCTTAACGTGATATAAAAAGGCCAAATTCGATATACAGTTTATTAATAAAATATACTACATACAGCAAAGCAGATAAGGCCTGAATATGAATGGACATGCCTTTATACAGAAAACGCTTAACGTGGCTTAAAGGCACAATATGTACGATTTTTTTAGTAAAATATCCAAAAACCACTAGAACAGTGTTAGATATTTTGCTGGACTGGTACTTACATTATCCCAAATGTTTCGAAAAAATTTTAAATCCAGAGAAATAAGAAATTTAACTACGAGACCGTGGATCGTTGACTAACCTCCTGGTAGCACAGAAATCTGGCAGCGATACATAAAAATTGTATAATAATAATCATAATAATAATAAGACAATTATGGGAACTTTGCCATCATCATTAAAAAAAACGCCACTGAGAACAAGCGGTAACCTTGTTTTTACCGAGCAAAACAGCAACAAAATTGTGCGAGAAAGGACCGTGGGCACTGCCACGAACTCTGCAGCTGCCGGACTCCCTGCCAGAACTCTGGCAGCTGCCTGTGAACTTCCTGGCAAGAAATCGGGCCCAGCTGTCTGTGAGACACTGGCAAGAACTCTGGCGCTGTCTGGGACTACCCTTTGGCAAGATCGGGAACTCTGGCAGCTTGTCTGTGATCTGGGCAAGAAACTCTGGCAGCGTTCTGTGACTCCTCGGCAAGAACTCTGGTAGCTGCCTTTGACTCCTGGCAAGAACTCTGGCAGCTGTCTGTGACTCCTGGCAAGAACTCTGGCAGCTGCCTGTGACTCCTGGCAAGAACTCTGGCAGCTGCCTGTGACTCCTGGCAAGAACTCTGGCAGCTGTCTGTGACTCCTGGCAAGAACTCTGGCAGCTGCCTGTGACTCCTGGCAAGAACTCTGGCAGCTGTCTGTGACTCCTGGCAAGAACTCTGGCAGCTGCCTTTGACTCATGCGAGACTGTGGCAGCTGCCTGTGACTCCTGGCAAGAACTCTGGCAGCTGTCTGTGACTCCTGGCAAGAACTCTGGCAGTTGATACATAAAAATGTATAATAATAATAATACAATTGTGGGAGCTTTGCATCATCATTTAATTAAAACACCACCGCACGCCACTGAGAACAGTGTAGATTTTACCGAGCAAACAGCAGAAACAGCAAGAAAGACCGTGGCAGCTGTCAGAAACGACTAGTGGCAGCTGCCGTGGCATCTGGGGATGCCACCGGAAGTGGCGCTGCGACCTGCCGCTGCCAGAGAGAGAGCCAGCTCTTGCTGAGAATATGACCGTTAAGCGTTTTACCCATTAGATAAACGCTTGCGGTGGAAGTATAAGAAGACTGATTAAAAGCCCAACATATATCTAATAAAAACACAATATATATATATATATTTATATAAATATATATATGGTTGTTTGCTGTGTGGGTGTACAGGCACCCAAATGCAAAGCAAAATTAACCACGTTGATTTTTTTTTTGTATTAAATATATACTATAATTATAATTAAAAATATTTAAATAAATTGTTTTTGTTTTTTTTCTACTGGGAGGGAAAACACGTGACAATTAGCCGTTCCGTTCATATCTTATGGCTTATCTGCATTCTGGTGCAAGAGTATAGTTTATTCTAAACGGTATCAAAGTAAAATAACACTGTACAAATACCGGTTTGGTCTCGTATATCACTGTCTTAGTCCCATACCTTAAGCATTTTCTTATATATGATTTTATGGTAGGGAAAACTGGCTAACAGTAGTTATGCGAAGTTGCGTCTGTAATGTCGGGTTCTATCTGCTTGTCTGTGCATTATTCTAATTAAAAGATGCCAAATTTTCTTCTTTTATATGCGGTCTTCTTCATTAAGCCACGTTAAGCGTTTCTGACAACGGTTTTCTATGGGGAGAAAAAGCCTTACGTGGTCATTTAGCGATCATATGCTGGGCTATGGATGCCAAACCTAGCTATAAATAAATACGCAAATAAAGCATACAACGAAGTGTATCATAAAGCTAAATAATAAAACATATATACAAAATACAAGAGAATAAATAAATAACTAAAATAAAATAAAATAATGAATATTTACGTCACATTCAGTCCCTAGGATTGTATATCTATTTTGTCCACATTTAGTAAAAAATTTTTTCTCTTCTGTCGTTCTGTATTTACTTAACAAAGCGAGCCAGAGTAGGCAAATTGTAAGCTTTGGAGGACGGCGGGGGGTTTTAGTGGGGCCAACTCCACTGTGGCCATCAAGCTTAATACTCGCATACTCGACTGGCGCTTATCGAGGTAAAAACACCCTCCTATTACCTACAGACAAAGAAATGTGAAAATACATACGTCAAATAAGAAATGTATGAATAAAGATACATTTAGAACTGAGAATATATAAATAAATGCTTAAAGTAAGGTGATAAATAAATAAACGGAAAATAATTAAATGTGGGAAAAATAAAAAAATATACATAAGAAAAGTATAAATAATATTTTTTTTTACATTTTTTGTATATTTAATTATTTAGTTTTCTACTTTTTGTAGGTTTTGCATCAGATTTTCTGCTTGTCTGTAAATAGTATTTTATTAATAGTAAAATTATTAATAAGGTTATTCATATTAATAGTGTTATAATAGTAATTATTAATATGGTGTGTACTGAATTTGGTCCTCCAATGTCACTGTTTTAGTACATTAAGCCACATAATTTTAAAATGTTCCAAAACCTTGCCTTGAATGAAGCACTGACTGTATTTCTTTATTCTTGAGTCCAAGTTCATAATAAAACTATATGAAATGCTACATTGTGAACGTACAGATCTGTATGAACCACTGCAAGCTGTAAAATAAACAAAGTGTTGTTCGGAATTAATTGGTTTGCGAGGAGAAATATTTTTTCTCCCACCAATATTTCCACACCATGCCCTTTAAGGGCTTATTGTTAAAATGACATGAAAAATGTTTTAAATTTTGTAAATAGCTTTTTATTTAATGTCACAGATTACTGCCCAAAAACAATTGAAAGAAACAATATATAAAACCCACTCTACTCAATATAATATGATTATTAACAAACTGATTTAATGACTAGTGTTTTATATGTACCCTGGACCCAAACCTAGTCATAAGGGTCACTTTCGAAACGCGATCTGTTATCATAGGAAAGCGAATAACTAAGCTTGCAGGAGTATGGTTGTTATAATGTTAGATCGGACAAATTTGCCAAGATACAAATTGAGAGTATCGGAATCGAGGATTCAAAACAATCCAAATATGAGAAAATCAACTTTAAAGTTGTCCAAATGAAGTTGTAAAGTTGTTCTTAGCAATGCATATTACTAATAAAAAAAAAAAAAAGTTTTGATATATTTACAGTAGGAAATTTACAAAAATATCTCACTGCGGATATGACCTTTACTTAATATCTTAATGATTTTTGGTATAAAAGAAAAATTGATAATTTTGACCCATACAATGTTTTTTTGGCTATTGCTAAAAATATACCCCAGCGACTTAAAACTGGTTTTGTGGTCCAGGGTCACATATAGTGTGAATTCTTTTAATGGTGAGAAATAATATCTGTATATAATATATAATTTTATATATGTACACTACCGTAAAAATTTTGTTCGTACATTTTTTTAAAGGTTTTGAACTTAATTAGTCTCTTATGCTCACCAAGGGTGCATTTGTTTGATCAAAAATACAGTGAAACAGTACTGTTGTGAAATATTATTTCAGTTTAAAATAACTTTTTTATTTTCTGTGATGGCAAAGCTGAATTTTCAGCAAGCATTACTCCAGTTGTCTGTGTCACATGATTCTCTAGAAATCATTCTAAAATGCTCATTTGCTGCTCAAGAAACATTACTTTTCGTTAATATGAACAGCTGGGCTGCTTAATATGTTTGTGGAATCCATGAAATTGTTTGATGAATACAAAGTTCTAAAGAACAGCATTTATTTGAAATAGTCTTTACGGATCAATTTAATGTATCCTTGCTGAATGAAAGTCGAATCTCTTTATTAGAACTGAGACACGTGAACCTTTAATATTCTAATATAAAAAATATTCCCATACTGAACTTACACAAATCGTTAAACATACCAAATCCACATATATTTTAAAAACATTTTTCAATAAAATGATTATACTTCATTACACGTTACACGCTTGTCCACTCATCGGCCATGCCCTTGCATGTATCATTCAGGATACAATGTCCAATTTAGTGCTGTAGTACTGAGAGTCAGACACTTTCCCACAGAGCAGAGATGGACTCTGAGGAGATGGAGGTGGAGAGCAGCAGCGATGTGGGGCATTCTGGGATGGAGGAGCCGTCGGAGAGCGGCATGGGCATGGAGTCTTCAGAAGCCATGTCTGCCGATAGCAGCGATGCGGCGGCTCCTCCTGCCCCGGCTCCAGAATCAGACTGCCACGTAGGACAGAGCTCTGAGGGACTTATGGTAAGACAAACAACCCACACATTTATATCTCCGCATTTTAGAGTGTATGTAATTCATATCACATGCATATCATATGCACTTTAGGTTTTTATCCCAGAGACAAGCTCCAGTACAGATGTGCAAAGAGTTCATCTCCCAGACTCCTCTTCTGTCGCCCAGTCAACCAGTGTGTCCAGCGTCTCCACTGTGACACAGTCGGTCCTGGTGTCAGAGTCTGTCCAGGTCCTGGTCCACTCCAGTGCTGTTTCTGAAGGAGGAATGATGGTTTCTGATTCCACTGCTTCCACATCCTCAGATCTCGGCTCAGCTATTGACAAGATCATTGAATCCACCATTGGACCTGACATCATGAATGGTAGAGAAACCTCTTGCCTCTTCTTTTTTATCACAACTAAGGTGTTTAATATGGTAGACATTGTCATCTTTATGTGTATGTAGTATTCAATATAAATACTGTGTTTCTATGCCCATTTTACAGGATGTATTGCAGTTACGAGTGCAGAGGATGGCAGTGCAGAGACCACACAGTATCTGATACTCCAAGGTCCTGATGACGGTAAGAAAGATTCCTAGAGTTTAAGGTTAAGGGCTGTATGCAAAATCGCATACTCTATGAGTAGGTGCTTCTCTTAAATAAGTGATTAAAACAGTATGTTCCATATAGTATGAATGTGTGTAGTATTATTGTAATTGTAAACCAAACATCTGACCTACAACGTCAGTTGCATCACTTGCTGACATTCACAAATCCTCTCCCGTGACCTCATGGCAAGTAAACTGTCCATCAGATGCACACTTCAGAATCTCGCCGGAAGTAGTAGGGCATCCAGGTACTTTTCACTTGCTGTTTTATGAATACTGTGAATTCGGACATACTACTCCTTTCACATACTGTTTTTCACCTGCACTACATGGTTGTTGGGAAACAAAACAAGCTTTGAAATAAGATAAACTAACTAAAAATCATAATATATTTATTATATTAATTCAGCTCCAAACTTCTGGATTTTTTTTTAAAATTATTGCTAAATGACCAAACCCTGTTCCACAGAAAAATACAAATCATGAGTTTTGAACAACATGAGCATTAATAGATTATGGCAGATCCCTTAAATAGATTATGGCAAATTCCTTCATATGGCGATGTCTATTTATATTGTATTGTATTAAAAATCTCTTTTAATCTTGTTCTTGTTCTTGTCATAATCTGTGTGACTAATCTAGATTTTCAAAGTTGCTAATTAGTATATTGTTTGACCCAAATGTGCTAGTAGTATTACCATACTCATTGCAGGAAAGACATTTTTCAAATTGACTTAAAGGGATAGTCCATGTAAAAATGAAATGACTCCCCTTCCTTCCATTCCAAACCTGTATGAAAAAAACAAAAAACATATTTTGAGGAATGTTGGTAACTGAACAGTTTCAGTTCCCATGACTGCATCGATGGCCAACCATGCTTTCAAACCAAACGTTTGTAGGCACAGATGAAAATGCATACAGATTTAGAACAACATGAGGGTGAGTAAATAATGATGAAAGAGGGGTAGTTCTTGGATATTCAAATAGCCATTTCCTTTGTTCACTGTGTATAGGAGCTCCTATGGTGACTCAGATGTCTTCCTCTGCACTGTCAAGCCGCATTGCCATTGAAGCACTTGCCGATGGACCCACCTCCACTTGCCTGGACCAGGGAGACCTGTCAGATAACCCGCAGGGCAGTGTGGAACCCGACCAGCCTGGACACTCCGGATACCGTGAGCATGACGATGGCAGCAGCAGCTGCAGTCGCCCAGACCAGCCGCAGCATTCCCAGTACATAGAGTGGAGTGGAGGAGAAGACCCAGACCAGACCAGAGAGGCTCGGTACATTGAGTGCTCGGGAGCTGAACCAGACCAGACCCCACGTCATTCAGGGGTCACCAACTACAATGTGGCAGACTCAGAAGAACCTCTAGGGTGTTATGCAGCAGAGTGTAGTGGTACGAACGGTAGCCCTCAGAGGCGCTCGTTTCGCTCCTCCCGGTACGTCGTAGAGTGCAGTGATGGCTACTTGGAGTACAGTGCTGAGAGTGCGGAGCGGCCGCAACATTCACGTTATATCGACAGCAGCGTGGATGACAGGGAGCACGTCTCCGCATCAGGGCGAGCCCTACGAAAGATAAGAGCAGAGTCGCCCGGTAGATGAGCCCCAGCCCTTATTGTTTCGTTTAGCGCAGACAGGGCAGCGACACACTGACGCAACGAATGGGGTGCCGTTCGGCAGGCGCCCACGGCGGACACAGGGAGGAACACCTGCGTCATTGATTCAAGAACATGGACTGCAATGATAACTTGTCCGGCCCATACATAAGTAGCAGTGGGACAAATTCCACCCATCCAGAGCCTGAAGTGGAGGAGTCTGGGGTGGTGGCTGAGTTGGGAATAGACAACACCCGCCAGCCAATGGGATGGAGCTAGAAGCGCAAAGCTGGGATAAGGTGGTTGAGCGCTTTACCTTACCTACCAAGCAATTTAAGTGTAAGATGTGCCCATATAAAAGTGTCTCCAAGGATACGCTCATCAACCACATGAGAGACAAACACTTTAAACCACCAGGTAAAGTAGGAGGTGCTAATTTTGTCTTTTCAAATGTAAATTCAACTCTTTGTTTTTAATATCTGCCCCATTAATGGCCCTGTGCAAAATGGGGTCATACTTTATGCTTAAGAAATGTATTTGAAACTTTAAGGGCACATGATGGCCACAAAGGCTTTTTAGTCAAGTCATGTAAAAATGTATTTATATAGCACATTTAAAAGCAGCAGAACTTGATTGGAAATTGAGCAGCAGAGATAATGCAAGCTTCATGAGACACATTCAAATTCTGATGTAAAGCATCTCTAAAAAGACAATAGTGTTGTAATTCAGCTCATGTCAGTTCAGTGTTGGTTCAGTTCAGTTCAATAATTGTGTAAAGTTCATCAGTTATAAGTTTAATTCAGCTACAATCAGCTCTACAGAAGACATCATCCAGCTCAAGTCAGTCCTCTTCTGCTTCTCATTAGTGTCAGTGCAGTCAAATCGATATTATTACTGAATTTTAGAAGTCTGTTAAACCCTAACTAAGCAAACTAGAGGCAACAGTGGCAAGGACCCCAAAATCCATCAAGTGACAGAAATGGAGGGAAAAAAAACTTTGGGAGAAACCAGACTCCCTTGTAGGGACAGTTCTCCTCTGGCCTGAATTAACAAACACAATTAAAATAACTTAATGCAAAAAATAGGGCCGGTGTCTTGACATTTTATCCTACCCGCCAGATTGTCCTACCAGGGTTTACGGCGCATGCGCTCATCAATATTACGTCCTTTTTCTCATGCTGAACAACAATATTTAGTGTATCTGCATTACTGTAAGGGTAGGTTTAGGGTTGGGGTAGGTGTAGGTGTAGACTTTAATAAAACACAATCTAACAGGTAGAAAATAATTTAATGTTGGTTTCCTGTAGCTGTAACTGTTCTAGCTACAACCGAGAATATAACGCATAATTACTGTATTTGCATTACTGTAATGGTTTAGTTGTAGGGTGTGGTAGGGGCGAGTTAAAACCCTAATTTTTACATGTGCTTTCGTTGTTGAATTGTACTACCCACGGTTTATTGGGAGGTAGCAAAATCTGACAGGATAGCAAAAATCGACAGAACACCATCTTAAGTATCAATCAGGTCTTAACTTATGTATGCAGTTCTCTTAAGGTTCTCTTGTTCAGAATGTGCTATCTCATGTAGGTGGTCTGGGCCAAAAGAAACGTGGACGGGGACGTCCTCGAAAATCCGAAAGCAGAGCGCGAGCGGCCGCTGAGGTCAAGAAGGAGGAGCCTCCTGAAGAGGAAGAAGATGACATCATTGATGCAGGCGCTCTTGATGATCAAGGTCAGTGGAGAGCAGTTTGCATACTCTATATTTCATTTCCCGTTTTTTTTTTTTTTAATCTGCATTTTGCATTCAGGTGACAGTGATTATAAGCCAGTTGATGAAGAGGCCATGTCCAGATTGGCTTCCAGTCACTGCACTCCTCCTCCTTCCTGCTCTTCATCATCTTCATCTTCCTCACGGAAACGGCCCCGCAGGATAGTTGGGCCACCCCGCAAATTCCTTCCTGACTCAGGTCTTAGCTTTTCAGGTCTAAGAAGTTGAATAAAATATTTAAACATTACATTTTAAAGAAATTAACATTCAAGTCATAAATCTACTTCACAACTTTCATAGATCTGAGATAACTCTTATTTTCACCTGTGTATGGAACAGAGTCACCAGCGGCGTCTCAAACAAACAATGCAGGGGACCCTCAAGCTCCTGAAGAAGCAAGTTCCTCTGGATTGGAGAATGGATCTTCCTCACTATCCAATGGGTCAGCAGTGGAACCAGCCGTTAGTCAGTCAGATTCAGAAAACAAAGATCCCTCATCAAACACAGGCCCTGATGACCTGGAGTTTTTGCCTAAAAAACGAGGCCGGCCATCTAAGCGATTCCTTCAAAAGAAGTACAAAAAGTACATGAATCGCAAGTAAGTAATACCTGTACTATTCTTTGATCATCCACAAAAACATTTGATTAATGTCTTGTCCGTTTGACACAAAATCATATCTTAGAAAACCTTATCCATTTTAAACATTCTAGACTGTCAAAACCTATATATAACCTTTTTTTTTTAGCAAGTACTACAGATCCCTCAAGCCTCTGCTAAGGCCTCATAACTGCTGGATCTGTGGTTCTCGCTTTCTGTCACAAGATGATCTCAGATTCCATGTGGATTCTCATGAGGGAAATGACCCTGAACACTTTAAGTGCCTGCAGTGCAGCTACCGCTGCAAACGGTGGTCCTCACTGAAGGTAAGAACTAGATTCTTTCATTTGACAATCTATAAATCCATAAAAATTTATTTTATTCACTTTTATTAGTTAAATTATTAGGTATTTTTAAAGGTAATATTTTTTATTTAATTGAAATGTTTGTATAATATGTGCTAATGTCTAATGTATATAACTATAACATTGATGTATGTGTCCTATAGGAGCACATGTTCAATCATGAAGGTACAAAACCATACAAATGTGAGGTGTGTGATTACTCCAGTGTTTATAAGAAAGACGTGATCCGCCACTCAGCTGTCCACAACAAAAGCAAGTAAGAATTCAGCATGCCTCCTTTTCATGAATCAATCGTCATGAATTTTATTTTGTCAAACCCTTGAGGTCATTTATATAAAAAATATTGAATTAATTTAAAATTCACACATGACATAACCTGATTAAAGTATTAATTACTGTTCTTGTTTCTTCTCCTTTAGGAGTCGGAAGACAGATATGGTGAGGTCAAAGATGTGAACCATATGTGAACAAACAAACATTCATGTTTAAAGGAAATTGTCCTTATTGACATGATATATCAGATAAAGTTAGCTTTGAGTTGTTTGATGAGGATAGCTTTTCATGCAACAGCAGTCTTGCGTCAAACCTTCACAGGTTCCCAAAGTGTCCGAGTTTCCATGCCCCATCTGCTGTCGCGTGTATCCCATGCAGAAACGCCTGACGCAGCACATGAAGACACACAGCACAGAGAAACCTCACATGTGTGACAAGGTAAAGTTCTTGTTTAAATTTTGTTAATTAAACTAGTTTTGATGAATCAGTAAATAAGCCTTAGCACGTTGTCGTTAACACAGATAAAAAAAGTCGCTATGATCTATATTGGCTTACAATGTTTTTGTGAAATGCAGCCCTGCATATTTGCTATGTTCACACTAGTATAAATGGGTTTGCTTTGCAGTGTGGGAAATCCTTCAAGAAGCGCTACACTTTCAAAATGCATCTTCTCACACACATACAGAACTGTGGCAACAGCATGTAAGTGAGATGTCAGGACTCAGTGTAACTGTCTGTTCCTCCACTGGTAAACATAAAGTAAAGGTAGCTATTTTTCTCTTCTCCTGCATCAGGTTTAAGTGTGAGTTCTGTGAATACACCTGCAATGACAAAAAGCACCTGCTTAATCACCAGCTGTCCCACACCAACGACAAACCGTTCAAATGCGAAGAGTGCAAATACTCCACAAGTAAAGAGGATTTCCTAGTGTCCCATATTGCCATTAAACACACTGGTGAGTTATGTAATCATTAGAAAGTTTTTATTTTTGGCAGTAAGAAGGTTTTCTGATAATACCTGTCCATCTTCACCCTCTGATCAGGTGAAAAGCCCTTCTCATGTGACATGTGCCACTTCACGACCAGACACAGGAAGAACCTGCGGCTGCATGTGCAGTGTCGCCATCCCGAGGCCTTCGATGAGTGGAGCCAATCCCACCCAGAGGAGCCAATTCGCCAGCGCCAGACACCTGTTTTCAGTATGCAGCAGATTGAGGAGCTGAGATTGCAGCATGAAACCCAGGGATTTCAAGGGACCATTGTAAGTACATGGATATGCCTTTTGATGCCCTTGTATCTGAATGGAAGAAAATCCCAGCATCCATATATATATAATATTTGTTTTTACACCTAAAGGTAGCAGTGGACCCCATTACTTTCCAAACCATGGAGTCCTTAGGGAACACATCTGTATCTCAAGATGCACTGGGGAACACTACCATCATTTACGAGCAAGGTCAGTAGAAAAGTGATCAGTGGATCTGTGTTTGGAACCCACTTAAAATATATGGTTGGTGTGATTTATGAATATAATTCACCTTATTAATATTAAGCGTACAGTGTTAAATTGAATCTTTACCCTCTCTCACAGCCCAGACTACAGACCTCTCAGCCCAGAATGCTCTCGATCTGCTGCTAAACATGAGTAACGCCAGAGAACTGCAGGTACTGTACTGACACACTCGCATCATCTCCTGGAATATAAAATAATGTTATAAATACATAATGTGTATGACATTTATTGGATAAAAAGGTACCAGTAAGTTTTAACTTTTTAAAACTTCAATTTTAACAGCAACAACAACAAAACTATAAGCCAATACTGGTATGTATCACTGTTTTGCATTTGACTTGTGCATTAAAGTGTACAGATTTCAGATACAACCCTACAAAAGGCCAAAAAAGCTATTTTAGTATTGCATTTATAATAAAATAACAAAAATATATATTAAGTACTTTCCATTAAAGTGTACAGATTTCAGATGCAACCCTACAAAAGGCCAAACAAGCTATTTTAGTGTTACATTTATAGTAAAATAACAAAAATATATATGAAGTACTTTCCATTAAACATATCTGGATTGGTTCTGTTAGTTGAATGTATAACGGTCCTACATTACAAGAAAAGCAAAGTAAAGAAAAGTAGAAAATATTCTTATATGAGGTTGGTATATTTGTACTATAACAATAAGCAATAGAAAACAATAAAAAAAGTTTTGTGATGGAGTATTACAAAGTATAAATTATTTAAAAACAGATTGAAATGTTTTCTTTACAAAAAAAAGCTTTTCTTGTTTTTCTTTTAATGTATGTGTACACAGACTTCATGTGTACAAAACATCAGACATGCGTACAATGCAATAAATACTTAGTAATTATTAGTAAGCCATAATAATGCTATCAGCCTTTTTATTATTATAGCTTATTATATTTGTTCATCTATATCCCTAAGACTCATCACAATGTTAAACTGAAATTATGTGACTATATGACTATATTATATATCTATCTATCCAGATTTTTATTTTCTGTGATAAACTGATCCCTCTTCTCAGGTGGCAGTGTTGAAACCAGATGGTAAGACCCTGGAGACGGGTTCTTGGACCGGAGCTGGGCGTCTGGGATGAGGCCAATCACCTTGCAGCCTCAAAAGATCGTCACATTCCATGTGTCAGAGAATGGGGACACTCTGGTGCAGGAGGCATTTGAGACCGCTACAGGGACCGTGGAGCAAGAGGAGACAACGGGTGTGTCGCAGGAGGTGACGCAGATTGGTATTGGTACATATGAGGGAGCAGATTTCAGTGTGGTAGAGCAGGCCTCTGAAGAAACGACACACAGGTACTATCAAATGTCAAAAAGAGCCACTGTAATGCCTTTTAATGTCATATAAATCCTTTAAGATGTGTGTGCTTGGCAGCAGTTTAGAGGAACCCTCAGCAGAGCCTCAGGTAATGGAAGTGAGCACCGAGCCCTTGGCCATCTCTACACCTCTCAAAGAGAATAAAGAGAAGTTTTATTTGAGCTCAGGCTTGACAGATGGAGTCCTGCAGCAAGTTGAGGTGAGACTCAGCTTTGTTACTTCACAGGTGGAATAACTAATTGTGCTCCTTCTCAATGGAAAGATTAATTGACAAAATTAATCTCCTGCAGCTGAGCAGTGAAGCTCCAGGTTCCCCTTCCCTGTGTCCATCACCCCCTTCTCAACAGCTCAACACCAAACGCTTCTCCTGCCGCATCTGCATGGAGGCTTTCCATGGCCGCTCGGACATGGAGAACCACAAGAGGGCACACATAGACCCCAAAACATTCAAATGCCCTGACTGTGACTTTACAGCACCTTCTTGGCCAGAAGTCAGGGTGTGTTGGTCATGTGGTTTGAGTTTTAAATCAGTATTTATTCATTTTTTTTATTTTTTTCTACAAAACCCTTTTTGTTGTGTTAAATAATTTTTTTAATATATCTATTTTTATCATTCTAGTCTCACATGGCCATGCACGCATATTTGAGGCCTCATAAATGCAACAGCTGTAGTTTTGCTTCTAAAAACAAGAAAGACCTGAGACGCCACATGATGACACACACCAACGAAAAGCCTTACGCCTGTCAGGTCTGTGGCCAAAGGTAAGGGAACAATTGAGAAATTATCATTAAAATGATAATGGAATTGATTTATTAGAGAATTTGTACTGTTAACATTACTGGCTATACAGCACTTCCACTACTTGATGTAAATAACACACGTACACGCAGACCTCCGCAGCCTCTCAGTGCTCTGAGTTTCTCTTTAAGGTTTAACCGTAATGGTCATCTGAAGTTCCACATGGAGAGGCTTCACACACAGGAACCCTCACCCCGTAAACCCCGCTCTGTGCCCTCTCAGCAGACCATCATCGTCAATAACGATGAAGAAGCTTTAGCCACACTGCAGAGTAAGTACTGAATCTGATAGTTAGACTGTATTTTGTTTATATAGAAATAATAGATTCACACAGCCCTATTCTGATTGTTTGACATATCTTGTCATTTTTACTTTATAATATTTCTTTTTCCTGTGTTGTTCAGATCTGCAGGCCGGTCAGGCAGTCATAAGTCCGGAGAGGTTGCAGCAAGCTTTGGGCCAGGAACACATCATTGTGGCTCAGGATCAGACTTTTTCTGACCAGGTATTGCACACTTGCACAATGCACACAGTCTCATTCTCATTCTCTGTGTGATTGACTCTTTTTGGCCAATCATAGAGCAGGGTATTAACTTTTAATGCATGTGTAATGCAGAAGGTTTTATACCAGCCCTCAGCTAGATTCAGGTTTTCACATTTTGCTTGTTTTTGACAAAAATCTAAATTTCTCAGGAGGAAGCAACATATATTCAGCAGATCACAACAGTAGATGGACAGACGGTACAGCACTTAATGACTGGAGACAATCAGGTCACTGAGGTACAACTCATTTTCTGAGGCTTTATTCAGAAAACCAGCAAAAAATTATATACACACTACAGTCAAACTTTTGGAGTTGTTTTTTTATTTATTTTTTTAAAGTAAAAAGTTTTTATAAAAAAGCTTTTATAAAGTAAAGACATTAAATTGATCAAAAGTGACATTAAAGATATTTAATAATGTTAAAAAAATATTTTCAACATTAATAATAATAGGAAATGTTTCTTGAGCACCAAATCGCATTTGAATGATTTCTGAAGAATCAATTGAGCATTGAATCTCTGCTGAAGACTGGCGTAATATGAACTGCTGACAATCCAGCTTTGCCATCACAAGAAATAAATTTTTACCTTTTAAATATTACTAGTAGATATCCTAAAAAAAAAACTTGAACTGTAGTGTGTGTGTGGGATCAACAAACGCATTCAAAACCTTAATTTGTAATCATGTTGAATGCCCACTTCTGCCCTGTACTTTCTCAGGTCCAGTATATCATCTCTCAGGATGGAGTTCAGCACCTGCTCCCACGGGAATATGTGGTGGTATCTGAAGGAAACCACATTCAGGTTAGTATATGCTCTTTCCATCATTCATAACCCAAGGGTCCAGAATTCCTCATGGTTGTCGATGAACAGTTCTCTGATGGCTGGGAGCCTCACCTGATCTGTTACTGCAGCCTGAAAAACATTTTCAGTGTCATTTGTGGCCTGTAGGATGTTATATTTCATCATTATGACAAAAAAAATCTGATTGTGAATTGCAGATGGAGGATGGGCGGATTGCTCACATTCAGTACGAGCATGATGGAACATTTCTGCAAGAACAACAGGTTGAGGCCAGAGCAGAATACAAACATGTTTTTTTAAAATATATATTACAGCTTATATTATGCCGCAATAAAGTTGTTTGAAGTACAGTAATTACAGCACGATAGCTTAGAGATTCTACTTTGAGCTGTTCATGTCTTAATGCTAGAAATTATTTGAACATACTGTATATGGCTCCATATGCAGCTTTGTTGTTAATGACAGCATATAAACATCTCAATGCTATTTTAATGAAGTGACATCAATCAGAAACATAATACCATTCAAAAGTTTAAAATAGGTAAGAAGTTTTAATGTTTTTTTTTTATGCTCGCCAATCTGTTTATTTGATCAAAAATACTGTGAAATATTATTTAAAACAATTGTTCTGTTCTATTTTAATATATTTTGAAATGTAATTTATTCCTGTAATGGTAAAGCTGTCCAGTCTTCAGTGGCACATGATCCTTCAGAAATCATATATGCTGATTTGCTGTCTTATTATCAGTGTTGAGTGCTTAAAGTTTTTTTTTTAAAACATGCTATTTTTTTCAGTATTCTTTGATGAATAGAAAGTTGAAAAGAACGGAATTGATTGAAATAGTAATCTTTTTTTAACAATGTAATAGTCTTAACTGTCACTTTTGATTCATTTAACAGTGAAAAAGAGTTGCCTAATCTGTTTCTTAATCTGGTTCAAGTGTAAATCTCTTCTGTGTTGTGTGTCAGATTGCCCTGTCTCAGATGCGCTCCGTACGTCCCCATCACTGCGCCCGATCAGCGGTTGTCGCCCCTGAGGACCTGGAGGCTGCCGCCCATTCCGCTGTCACTGGTATGACCTTACACCTTCACTCTTAGTTTTAATCCACTCACATGCACGAGCAACATAAGTTCTAATACTACAACCTTCTGGTGATGTTTAAGAGAATCAGAGGTGATGAAAGTGATCTGTGTGTAGCTGTTGCAGATGCAGCCATGGTTCAGGCTCAGACGGTTTACACAGAGGCCACACCTGAACAACTGGAGCAGCTGCAGCAGCAGGGCATCCAGTATGACGTCATCACTTTTACTGAGGAGTAGAAACAAGACACAAACACAAACACACTGACAGGTTCATCTGAGGCTCGTCTCAGCTTCAGATGACTGCAGTGGATACTAAGTAACAAAATTGTTTCCCAGACTTAAATTATTCAGTAAGAGGGTGAATGTACAGTTAGATCCTCTCTGAAAATTATACGACTCATGCCTTTGTAAATATTTAAAGCAGTTTATCTTTTTGTGCCTATAGTGTTTTGCCTTGTAAAGAAAAAGAAACACGAAAGCCAAGAGCAGCCTGTATGGAGAATCCCTGTATTTAATTCTACATGTTGCTGTGATGTACTACAATGGATGCTATTTCAGTGACAGTGTGTAAACAGTAGACTGGAGGATTGAGGTCTCATTGTTATGAAAAAGTTCCTAGCTGTAGCTAAAGTGCTTATGAAGGAGGGTTGATTATTTGTTTTCATTTTACATGAAATGTGCCATTTCATCATTAGCTTTTTAAGTTTTGGAGGTTTGTTTTTCTTTCAGATGGCTACAGAAAGGAAACAAATAAATCACAATGTCTATCTGAACTGATCGTTGGTTTTCTTAAATTCGTCTTGCTACAGTACTGGTTTTACAAAGCTGTTGCACATGACACAAGGGAACAGAACATAATACAATACACACACACACACACAAACACACAGGTGCATCTCCATAAACTTTATAGAAAAAACAAAATTGCGTTTTTTTTTGTGGAAAAGTTATTTCATTTCAGTAATTCAACTCAAATTGTGAAACTTGTGTAATAAATAAATTCAATGCACACAGACTGAAGTAGTTTTAAGTCTTTGGTTCTTTTAATTTTTTGATTTTGGCTCACATTTAACAAAAATACACCAATTCACTATCTCAACAAATTTTAATACTTCATAAGACCAATAAAAAACCTTTTTAGTGAATTGTTGGCCTTCTGGAAAGTATGTTCATTTAGTGTAAATGTACTCAATACTTGGTAGGGTCTCCTTTTTCTTTAATTACTGCCTCAGTTCGGTGTGGCATGGAGGTGATCATTTTGTGGCACTGTTGAGGTGGTATGGAAGCCCATGTTTCTTTGGCAGTGGCCTTCAGCTCGTCTGCATTTTTTTGGTCTCTTGTTTCTAATTTTTCTCTTGACAATACCCCATAGATTCTCTATGGGGTTCAGGTCTGGTGAGTTTGCTGGCCAGTCAAGCACACCTACACCATGGTCATTTAACCAACTTTTTTTGCTTTTGGCAGTGTGGGCAGGTGCCCAATCCAGCTGGGAAAATGAAATCAGCATATTCAAAAAGCTGGTCAGCAGAAGGAAACATGAAGTGCTCCAACATTTCTTGGTAAACTGGTGCAGTGACATTGGTTTTCAAAAACACAATGAACCAACACCAGCAGATGACATTGCACCCCAATCATCACAGACTGTGGAAACTTAACACTTAACACTGGACTTCAAGCAACGTGGGCTATGAGCTTCTCCACCCTTCCTCCAGACTCCTAGGACCTTGGTTTCCAAATGAAATACAAAACTTGTTCTCATCTGAAAAGAGGACTTTGGACCTTTGGGCAACAGTCCAGTTCTTCTTCTCTTAGCCCAGGTAAGATGCCTCTGACGTTGTATGTGGTTCAGGAGTGGCTTAACAAGAGGAATACGATAAACTGTAGCCAAATGCCTTGACACGTCTGTGTGTGGTGGCTCTTGTTGCCTTGACCCCAGCCTCAGTCCATTACTTGTGAATTTCACTCAAATTCTTGAATTGATTTTGCCTGACAATCCTCATAAGGCTGCGGTTCTCTCGGTTAGTTGTGCATCTTTTTCTTCCACACTTTTTCCTTTCCACTCAACTTTTCTGTTAACAGGCTTGGATACAGCACTCTGTGAACAGACAGCTTCTTTGGCAATTAATGTTTGTGGCCTTGTGAAGGGTGTCAATGATTGTCTTCTGGACATCTGTGAAGTCAGCAGTCTTCCCCATGATTGTTTAGCCTAGTTAACCAAACTGAGAGACCATTTTTGAAGGCTCAGGAAACCTTTGCAGGTGTTTTTGAGTTGATTAACTGATTGGCATGTCACCATAAAATTATTCTATTTTGTTGAGATAGTGAATTGGTGTTTTTTTTTGTTAAATGTGAGCCAAAATCATCAGAATTAAAAGAACGCAAAGATTAAACTACTTCAGTCTGTGTGCAGTTTCATTTATTTAATACACGAGTTCCCAATTTGAGTTGAATTAACGAATGAACTTTCCACGACATTCAATTTATTTAGATGCATCTGTATTAATATATATATATTATTATATACCGTGTAGATATTAAGAAACATCGTTGCTGACTTTTTCACATCTACTAATGACTGCCATGCTGAGTGTGGCTAGGTTAAACAGATGTTCAGAGTGAAGAACTCATGATCACCACTGTCACATGTTTGTACTGCAAATCTACTTCTGCATTGTGTGACACTACTACTTTAAGTGCTCCGGACTACCATGTTCCCTACTGGGATGGCCCAGTTAAAAGGTGTGTTTTTTCACTTGGTTGTGACATGAGCTTGAAAATTGAATGTAACTTTTCAGAGATATGGTTAATAATAAAGTTTAAAGTGGTCTGTGATTGTATTTGCTCCGTTTCAACTGAATGCTCATTACATTAAATGCAATTTTCATTTGTCTTTGCAGACCAAGGGTGGAGTCAGCATGATTTTCTGTTGTATTCAATCACTTTTTGCAGATGTAAGTATTAAATTGTATTTAACACTGGATATTCATTTAACAGCTACATTTGTAGATGAGGCCTCAAAATTTTCAGTCAAAAGATCAGTTTTTTTTGTCAATGGGTGCTTGATTAAAAATATATTTGTCTTTCATGGGTGAATCCAACTGAAGGACTTCATGTGCTATGTTCATCAGATATAATTATTTTTAAATATTTCTTTCATCCATATTATAACAGTTATAAAAAGCTTGCTGCAAGTTTAATCAGTCGGAGTGCCTCCAGTTTGTGAATAATAAAAACAAGTTGCCATAGTGTATTGAGGAAGAATATTCATCTGTAATTCTAAAGGGAAATTTGTAATAATTATGTAATGGATGTAATAATAGTGTAATGGATGCTGGCATATACAGGTGTGGTTTCAGAGGGCTCCCTGACACCTATGAATGTGTTCCATTACAGTTTCTGGTAAGACTTGGAACCTTTTCTAAATGGAAACTTTTGCATTCATTAATTAAGGAAAAATATTTCTGATGCGTCAGAAGTACGAATATTGTTACCATCAGTCTTATATGCTATGTGTTTGTCATGCTTATTTGGAGATGATATTCTTATAATTATTAAATAATAAATTGTGAAATAATTATTATATTATTCACTTTTCACCTCAGTGGCATAAACACAACTCTCCTACTACCAAAATCCTCCATCAAACCAGCAGCCTGGCACTTTTCTTCTCCCTCCACAGCCATTGCTTCTGAGAACAATGCAGAGAAATTCGGGTGAATTTTGTCACATAGCTTATATAAGGTTTTAAAATTCTAACTCTTAAAGAGACATTTCACCCCCAAATTCAGAAATTTTCTGAATGTCATGTTGTTCTCTCAAAAGCATTATTGTAAGCAGTTAGTGCATCTGACTCATGACCACATGGCTAGCATCTTAAACATCTTAAAACTGGTGTCCTATGAATATGATTCACTTTATTTCACAGGAGGTGACATATATTCTGCAGAACAATTCTGCAGTACCCATTGACCAGACATAATGAAATCACTGAGGTACAACTTCTACTACAGTTTTACAAGAATCTCTATAAACAGGATCAAATAAACAGGTTTGAGACTCTCAGTCAGATGGATTCATGATTAAATTACAGTTTGACAGTATTGTTTGTCTCCATCTCCATCTTCTTCTGTCTTTCATTGCCCAGGTCCAGTATGTCAGCTCTCAGAATGGAGTTCACCATTTAATCCCACAACAACTTGTGATGGAATCTCAAGGAAACCACATGCAGGTTAGCATGTGCTCTTTGACACAATTATTTACCCCGAAAATCATAATCCCTGAAGAAATTTTTCCTTAATTTATTCTCGCCGTAGTATTGTTGTTGCCACTGCCGCTCCATGGTCACGTGCAGGCCGCTTTGTTTCGCTTGTGAAAGTGCGAACAACTCAACTCTAGTTTGGTGCCTTCCCACAAAGGAACGATCTCCGCCGCTTTGTCATGCCTTGAGCTGATCTGTGCTGGTCTCTGAGGGAATACATCAACTTTGCGCTGTGGATCGCCGATCGGCTTTCACCGTGGACGAAGCAGAGTCCAGCCCGGGGTCATCAAATGTGCGCCGCAGCCGCGCCGACCACGCCATTCTCAAGCCCTCCGCTCTGCTCACAGTCAAGTCGGGCCCTCCGCATCACTCCGAGTCTGTCGCTGCTCACTCTAGGCCAACACTGGCCTCCACTCACCTCCCAGGCCACGGTGTGTGACGCTGTCTTCCGTTGAAACCGAAACTACTCTTGTTTGGCCCTTTCCAAAAGAGGACACGACTGAACCAGCTGGTTAAGTTGATATATACACACACGTTCCAGAACGCTTTCACCCAAATATGTCCCTGTGTTGCACACATTTTTATGGAGGATTGTCTTCTGATCCTGCGGAGACGTAGACTACAAATGCATTGAGCATGTCTCTGACTCACAGACTGTATAACGTTATTTTTTTTTTGTTTTTTTTTGTTTTTTTTTATATTATTGGTTTTTTTTTTTTTTTTCTTTTTTTTTTTTCCTTCTTTTTTTTTTTTTTTTTATTCTTTTAATTTTTTTTTTTACATTTTCATTATTTTTTTTGTTTTTCTTTCATACTATTTAAATAATTTGGCCACTGAAACAGTGGCGATGCAAAAGTGATTTTTTTGGGCAGTGTAGTGTAGGGCTTGTTGTTTGTCATTTCTTTGATCATAAATGCAGATATGGTTTTATGTTTATTTGGCGCGGCGCGATGCAACGCAACGCGAAAAAGACAGTAAGTCATTATAATCCATAATTATGTCCCACTGGATGCAACATATGCCTTGTTTGTAATGGGTTTTAATGTTTTTTGTCTCTTCGCTCCGGCCGGACAGGCATCACAGTATGGTAGGGGCGTAACATTTCCTTCACAAACGCTTGAGGTATTCGGCTAATCACAACGCACTGGATAGCTGGTCAATCACAGCACACCTCGCTTTTTTTAGAATGATGAGCTTTGTAAAAATCAACGCATTTCATAAAGGCGGGGCATAGAGGAGAAGCAATAATGTACAGTATGTGGAAAATTTTGTTTTTTTGAACCTTAAACCGCATAAACCAAATTTCATTACACAAATACACAAAATAATGTTCTTTTAGCAGCATCATATGACGAGTCCCGACGGTTACCCAGTGTTGTAGCACTATTGCAAATTGTCTGTACAGTCATCTTCAAAGAACATGTTGATAGACGTGGGTGATCATTTCTTCGTGTGTAGTCAAATTACCGATTGAATCATAAAACTCAATACATTCTGGTGAGCCACTGTAAGATACCTTTCCTTTATAAACATTACCCAATATAATGCTTAACAGATCATTAGTTATATATATTCACATAGCTAGAAATATGAGATAATGTTCTTGTTAACGTTTACTAATGAACTTACTAAACATTAAACACCTAATGATTAACATATGATTATTTAAATTGGCAATGCTTACAATGCTGTTTGTTGTGAACCTCTATTTACACATCTTTCACATCTAATCTATTAATTACTTGTTCCTAGTTTTTTTTTGGCGCCATCTAAGTGGAAACTAGTCATCATTTGCCAATGTTTTATAAATGTTTACTAATCATTATTTACCGTTATGACAGTCATCTCAATGGCAAAAAGTGGGCTCCCGAAGACCTGAATGTACCTATTTGCAGCCTATCTTACTAATCGTTTATTAACCATTTGAGTTTCATAGTTATTTTTGCAGTAGCCAATGCTAAAGTCTTTATTGGGCATTTGGAATCTTGTAGCATGTAGCAATTGGGATTTGGTGTAAAGGGGCTGTTAAGTCATGCTTCAATTGCTTTCTAATACATAATGCAGATGGTATTTTGGTTTTTTTTGAGTGGTTTAGTAAATCCATTATCACTACACGATTATATACTGCATCCTTCAGTACAAGGTCACTAAACGGGATCTTCCTGGAATCACATAAATAAACACATAATTTTATTAAAAGAAAATACTACTTGTTCAGTTATAAAAACAATATAATTACCAACTTTGACCTTTGTATCCCTTTATACCCGGTTGACAAGCCGACGGCAGTGTACCCTTTAACCCCCTCCCTTAAACCTACCCTTACCACCTCCCACCTGTCCCTAACCCTTAAACCCCCCTAACCTTACACCACAGTACACTCACACCTCAATCGCAGCACAATGGTTGTGCATAGCACAATCAGTTTATCACATTCTTTAAAATCATTTGATATAATTTTCACGATAAAAGCTTGAGTCATATAATTGAATTGAATACCCATTTGTAAACATTTTAAACTTACATGAAAATGAGTGATTGAGCGGTTCAACATTATGTAATGTTTAATACATGTATTTAGAAAACCATTACAAGCACATTAACTCATCAACGTTTCTACTTCCTTTTAATATACAGTATAGATTAAACTAACTGATTCGTCATTAGGATATACTATCAATGTTTGTTAATGTATACTTATTAATGAAAGTTATCTAGTGTTACCCTATTCAAGTGTTGCCAAAATTCTCACTGATACGTTCTCTGTCTCAATAAGAATGGACAAATGGCTTATGATGATTATGAGAATGATGATTCTAGAATATTCTCAAATACATGAAAGTTGATTGAGGGATGAGAACAGCTGTGATGTAAATAAATAAAAAATAAAAAACATTGTAAATAAATAAATAAATTTGACATTTGACCCAGACGTATTCTAATTGCTTCGTTTAATTAATTATTGTTATTTATTTTTTTATTCTGTTGGCAGCCAATGTTTTATTAGATTCACACATCCTAACAAGCTTCTTTCTAATAGGCTAGAAAAAAAAAGTAAGTATTTGTCCACAGTTTTGAATTTTTCACTGAATAAATGAGACATTATACATTAAATCAGGGATGGGCAACTTTGACAGTGATGAGGGCCAGCACTTTTTCTCCTTTATACCAAGGGGCCAGATTACTAATCCACATCTAAACACCTTTTACTTTTACAGAGTCCACTAGTTTGTTACTTTAACTGAGTAGCAGTACAACCAAAACACACCAGCTGTGAGAATGTATTTAGGAATATTTTGTGACAATCTGCGCTGCAGCTAAATTGTTGCATAATTTAATTTGCTCTCATTTAATGCAAGCCTTACGCTTTGTAGTTTGGTGGAGTAACTGGACTGAGGGTACGATGGAGAACTTGAACTGGACTTTAGAGATACACTGCCTATGATGAACAAAAATCTTTTACAGCTCTTCAAGCACTATTCAAGCCCAACAGGCAATTTAAAGGTAGCATTTGAGGATGTAAAATTGGATATAACTTTGCACAGATGTGGTTAAGATAACACATCATGTTTAAGTGTTGCAGTTTTTCATATACTACTGAGAGAGCAGTCAAAATATTTTTCAAAGGGCCACACTTCCTTTTTCTCTCGGTTGTTCATCATGGTCTTATGCTTAGATAGGTTGTTCCTCAATTTGACAGGAAAAGATCATAAAGTTCAGTTCAAGTCAGTCCCGATTTTTAGAGAATATTTGAACAAGAGAGGAAAATGAAGCTGATTTTCTTTCTTCTTGTCCTCTTGAAAAGCGGTGAGAATGGTATTGTTTTTCTGTTTTTAAGATTAAGGAGCTAAATCTGACATTTAACTGAAACCATCTCTAGGATTATATGTAATTCTCTATTTAAATTCAATAGCAGACATTTGACCTATTTTAACTGAATTGAAAAAATTTTGTGGGTTAACCTTAATACTTTTATTGGTACTTAAATGTATTTGTATGATTTTGATAATAAAATAATTGTATGCTTATCATAATAACACTACAAATTAAACTCAATATTTTAAGCAGCAATAAAAGATGGGATTGTCTATCATCTCAATCATCTTTAATGTTCAGTAAATGTTTTACAGGAATGAATTCAACAGAAGGACTCCGTGTGCTTTATTCATCAGAGAGAATTGTTTTAAAATATTTCTTTCCACCATCCCTTCAAAGTCATGAAAAATCTTGCTGTAAGCTTAATCAGTCAGGGTGCGTCCTCTTTGTGAATAATAGAGGACAATTTGCCTCCATGTTTCGAGGAAGAATATTCGTCACAAATAACAATGGAGAATTTGAAGTAATAATTACAGATCTGAGTGTAGTGGATGCTGGCATATACGGATGTGGTTTCAGTGGGTTCCCTCACACATATGAGTATGTGGAAATTACCGTTTCTGGTAAGATTTTCTGTTACTAAATACTTTTATAGAATGCGTTACTTTAATAGAAACATTCATTAATTATGGTTTAAGAAATATTTTGTAATCATGCATAATCAGTCTTATATGAACTATATGTTGGTCATACCCATTTGGAGGTTGTATTTCTGTAATTATAACAGTTTGTAAACTAATTAATAATAAGAATAAGAACAATAATAATCCAATTAATCTAAAAATAAAAATGTAAAAAAAACAATTGCATTTTCCATAAGTAGATCCAAGTGGAGTAAACACAGCTCCTCTCTCGACAAAATCCAACATTAAAACAGCAGTCTGGCCGTCGTCTTCTCCCTCTGCACCCATTGTTTCTGAGAATAACGCAGAGACACACAGGTAAATTTTGCCACAAATATGAACCCCTTACAATTCCAACTTTTAACAGTTATTAATCTGTGTAACACAATACGTTAAGCAGTGACAGCTGGAGAACATCCTTCAATCTAGCTGCTGTTTTCAGCATTCTGGTGTTTGCTGTCATCTCAATGACACTGCTCGTGTATTGTCTAAAGACCAGGAAGAAAAAATCCACAGGTAGGTGGAAGGACAATGATTATTTTTAATCACCTAAGGATTTTTTTTAGCTGAGCACATTTTCTTTCTTTTTTTTTTGCCCACAGATAAAAGTGAAATCTGTGGTTCTCCTAACGCCACCTTGGTAAGCAGTTTGTACAAACTGTATCTTCTCCACTGACTCATAACCACATGAATTCAGTATCTGAGCAAAGACATTACAAAACAGCTAAACATACAGCAGATATAAGACATTTAAATGTAGAGGCTCTTTATGAATTATATTCTTAATGAATAATACTCTGGGGTAAAATCAACATTTGGTGAACCATTAGTTCAATTACAGCTTGTTTACAGCTTGTTCATAGTATGCTGATCTGTAATCAGCTTCATCATCTATAACAGGGAAAATCTGATTCTGCATTAGCGAACGTAGCTTTATATAGATAGATGGATGGATGGTTTCTGAAATGTCATCAAACCCTGTCTGCTCAACATCTCTCCACAGGAGCAGGACGGCATTATCTACTCTATGGTGGAGTTTAAGCCCCACCAGGATCCATCTGAACTTTATGCCAATTTGCAGATACACAGCCCAAAAGACGCTAATGCTTCTTCAAGCTGTACAGTCACAGTAAAGGAAACCGTAGAATATTCCACTATTATGAGAGCATCAGCATAAACATTTGCAATGTTTGTGTTCAATGTATTCATTGCTATGATTTCATTGATATGGTTTGCTTGAGGAATTTCTTTCTTACAAGATTTTTTAAAATATGTTTTTAATGCAACATTGTATTGATACTGTAGTAATTATTTTATTCTTGAAAATGTCATTATGATGATTAATGCCTGAAAAATTCTATATAGTAAAAGTTACTCTTTACTCTTAAACAATTTGGGTAGTTGACTCATGTGGGTGTTTGACTTAGAAAGACAGAAACAAACAGGATGACAATTTGTGATGCAATAATTATAATTGCAATAGTTTTATTTTGGATGAACAAAGAACCTTTCAATCATGAATCTCTATTTAGATGTTGAAATCGGTGAAAACCAGTTTTTGCAATCCTTAGTACTTCTTTAGTCAGCAAAATGTAGGCCCATCAGAATCTAGAAATAGTCTTTGAGCGAGGCAACATAAACATATGTGGTAACGCATGTCATATGTGATGTATTATGTTAGTATCGAATAGGATTTAAGGGATACTGGGATAATTAAGGACACTCAAATGAATCAAGACTACCAGTTTATATAAACCATACCAATAAATTCAGAAATGACATTTTATGGCACCCTTGCTTTGTCTTCATCCAGGTCCTAGGTGGGCAGTTTGTTGACCTGTCCATGTTGATCTCAGAGATGAAGAGAATCCATTGCATTTACTTCAGAGTTCAGAGGAACAATCTTTCATGTAATGTTTCTAAATTCTATTAACTGAAACTAGATTGAAAAAAAGATTGAACTGGTCATACAGAACAGTTATAGACTGTTAAACAGAAGTGAAACTTAAAAAAGGGGGATCAAATAGTCATCTTTTCTTCATACATTGTTAAATATAAATTGACTGTTGCGTGCTAATTTAATATTGACCACCATTCTTCCTGTTCTTGTTGTTACACTTCTATTTTACATTTCTACATAAACTAAATGTTTTATACTGTATATTCTAATGAATATAATTTCCCATTTTGACTAAAAATTTGACAAAAATATATATTTTTTAATATTTTTAGGGGCATATATTTTTTTCTTCAATATTTTGTTTTCATTAGTATCTTGCAAAATCAAACTGATGACAGTTGTGTTGACACCCTAATGCATGGTAAAAGATGATCATGTATTTTAGTTTTAATATTTGATTGATGTTTTTATAGACATTTTCCAAATTTATTAGGAATATTACAATATTATGGCATTTTATGCCATTTTTACAATTATTTTGCTGTCTTTACTGGACAAATATAGTATTCATAGAAATACCTTTTTTAGATATCAGATATTTAATCTAATGAAACACGTATAGTTTGCTTATAATCTTAAATTATATGATCCCATTTGATCTCAGTCTACCTTCAACATTAGATGTGAATTTCAAAGAGAGTCAGGGTCAGCTTTGACATTATGTTCAAAACATGTTTTAAATAAATCGAAATCATTATTTTTTTCCTGCCTTACTTTGCAAAAAATAATACTTGTTTTAACAGAAGCATTAGGGAAAGGCAGTAAAAGTCTGAATGCATGGAGCTAAAAAGGTACAGCTCACATACACACACACACACACACACACAGCACATACTCACATGTGAGAAAAGCACAGACCATTCAGACTGATAATAATTTAATTACCATAACCAAGCTTTCAACAAATTCATAGCATATTGAAGAGGAATTCATCCAGAAATATGATTCCCTTCTAAGCACATTCCTTACAAAATACCTGTTGCATGTATACTCACAGAAAGGTGATGAAATTTATTTTGTTTTTACTATCAAGGATGCCAAGGTAAACCAGTGATTCTGAGGTAGACCTTGTGCCATGGTGGATCATGTATGTTGGCATTTCTGGGGAAGCTGGATAACAGCATTTTTGTAGTGCAAAGTGCATGAGAGTGAAAGACAAAAATGACCAGAAAGGTGCTGTGGCACTTGTTATTAATCTAGTTGTGCTGTCCTGCTTTCCTTTTCAAGTATTTCCCACCTTCATTCTTCTTTTTCTCCCGCTCTTTCCAGTGTTAAAAGTCTATGTTTTTGAAGTCGCTGGTACAGCGATATCTGTTGTTGCTGTACCTGGTGCACACCAGATGTGGCAGGCAGGGGCAAGTGTGATGTTGTCTCTTGCCAGGGAAAGGAACCTGCAGGGAAGTCCAAACACAGACAACTTCATGATATTATTATTTCATATAGTTACCAGTTTTTTTCATCAGCAATGCATTGATTATAAAAACATAAATTGCTACATTCAAATAAATATTTTTTAAAGAAAGACAACATTTTGTGTATATATTTTTAAGTCTGACTGCTGTAATGATATCGTTTTAATTCGATCTTTTCAGCCGTTAGGTTAGCTAATCAAGATACATTACAAAACTCTGTAGGCTTAAGTTTCTGTTTAAGGATCTTGTCAGTGTTAGTCATCTGTGAGTCACAAAATCCCTCTAAATCCGTTTCTCTTCACCTCGTAACCTCAGCTGAATGGCAAAGCTTCTGTATCTCTGAATCAGTCTGAGACTGTCCGACAGTGATAAACAGCCCTGATCTGTGAGACAATCGATCGATATCAGTTACACTTATCAGCAGATTCTTTTAAAGCCTTTCTCAGTCATCTCTGGCAATCACCCATGTTTACTCCACGAATCACGAATCACGATCAGATCAGCTGTTTAAAAAGAGATTGCGTTCTTGTTTCCAAATGTGTTTCTTTTTACTAAGTTAAAGTGATTGTTCACCCAAAAATGAAAATGTACTCATAAAAGCATAAAAAACATGTGGGGAACCAAACAGTTGTTAGTTTCCATTGACTTTCTGTTTGAATCTTTCCTCTGTTTAGCTCTATTTCTCCTTCATGGGTTCTATTTTTTCTTTCAGTTCTTATAACAGTTAGGCCTGGGTTGCCTCAGGTCAGCCAATCAAATCACTGCTTTTATATTCCAGAGGGGTTTCTCATGGCTGTGTGTGAGTGTATGTGTGTATCTACTGTATGTACCTTGTGGCTGTAAGGGTGGCATTCATCTCCTTCCAGCCCCTGTGGTGTGCACATACGCAGGCCTCTGAGCCACAGACTCACAGCACAGCACAGACCCACACCACACTGCACATCTCTGTCACATGCCTGATACACAAACACAACACAACATCAGTCACATACTGGATGCATTCATTCCCAGTACATACAGATCTTGCTCTGGCTTTGTTAGAAGTCAGTTAATTTGTAAGCTAATTTGTACAAATGATAGAGTATTTGCTAAATTAATGTATCCACATTATCCCATGACAAGAGTGAAAATGACTTTTATTTAAACATCCTATCTGGATTTGATTTATAAATCAATTTCAATTATGCTTCTCTCTGTTTTTTTTTTCTATGATTTTCCCCAGAACTATCAAAACCTGTGACAGTCAAACAAGCTCAGGTGTCTCATTAAAGAGAGGAAGCTACTTTCTTAGTAAGTCACTTACCCCTGTAAAAGTATTATAATATATAGTTTAAAAGCCATTTTGCGCTTTAATCAATTGGCAAAATTAAATGTACTGTGTATTGCATTTTTTTTGTCCCCATTTTCATACATAAGCCCACTCATTTTTTGCATTTTCTACACATATTTAGGTCCGTACTTTTTCAAGTTTTTCCCCCACCTTTTTTTTTTGCTCTCACAGCCCATCCACATTAATTAATATAGGCTATAAATATATCAGAGCAGAATGAGCTTAGTGGGCAGGTATGTTTACACATACCGGAGTTTGTTTTAGCTGACAGACGCTCCACATGCAAACAGAATGACTGACGAAACGAGGTAATTTATATATAGAAATATATTATTTATACCTACTATATAATATATATTATAATATATATATATTACATATATATTATATATATATATATGATACACACTGAAATATATATTATGCACTAACATTTTTTTTTTTGCTTAAAACAATCATATGCAATACGTACATTTGATATCTACTATATACATGATAAAGGATTCACAGTTTATCTATAGTAATGGAGGATAGTTTACTTGTGGATGGCTGAGACGGCAAAAAAGGGTTGGGGAACATCACCACTGATAAGGTACGGAAAAATATGTGGTAGAAATGCAAAAATGATTGGGCTTTATGTATGAAAATGTGGAAAAATTTGATTATGAAAAAAAAATTGCAATAAAATTACATTTAATTTGACATAATATTGGCTTACAAGCAAACATGCTTTTTAAACAATTAGCCTCAACAAGCAAAATGCAGGCAAATCATAAATGAACTGAATCATTTTGGAGATAAGAAAACGTCCCACTTACTTACTTTACAAATCCAACTAAATACGATTGATTAGTATTCATAATTACATAAACAAATGGTCAATTCAATTAAAACAAAATTAAATAATGTAATTAAATGAAATAAAAAGAAATCAAAGTAAATCCTGCGAGATGATTTGTCAGACTTACCCCTGTGATGACGGCACATCTGCACCAGCTCAGGGACAGCAGGAGCACGGACAGAATCAACATCCTGCTCATAGCAGCAACGGGACACAAATACACACCACTAAACAGTAAGAGCTTGATCGTTCTTTTTTGTATCTTTCTAATTCTCCCTGTTGCTCTCTATTCTGTGGAGCTCCCAGAGGACTTTGTATGGCCCTGAGATGATTTCACTTCTCTGCTGTTCTTGTCCTCCTTTCTCAGAGTGTGGAGTCTTTAGTAACTTCTGAAATTAGGACTGAGGTCTGTCTCTGTCTCTCTCTTACTTTCTCCATCTCTCTTTCTCTTTATCTCCCCTCGCCCCTCTCTTCCCCCCACCCACACCTCTGCAGGGACTTCGTCATCTCTATCTGTATGACGCTGGACCAGATAATGGACGTTTCCCTTCAAGCAAATCATTCCTAATGACACCATCTACAGTAACACATTTTCCCCTGGATTTGTGTGGTTATTAATCAGCTGAGTTAAATTTAGAACAGCATTATTTGCCAACCTTTTTTTTGTCTTACATGCCCCCAAAGCCCCATCAATAAGGCTAAAGTACTCCTTCATTGAAGCCTGAAATGTGTTCATATTGTCAACTCATCTTATACTGAATATCATTTAAAATAATAATACAATTAAAGTAAAAATTGTATTAAAATCACAGCTGATCTATGAGTGGAAGAACGGTTTACATATATTCTGGTATGAGTGTCATCCACATTCTGTAGAGGACATTTCCAACAGTTTGGTTATTTCATTTTTAGTAAGATTTCCTTAAAATACCTTTTTAATCTATTTTTTTCTGTTTTATATTTACAAATCAAGTTTGCCAATACCAACGTTTGAAATCATGGCTTAATCCTATACAATATTTCAGTAAATCTTCCAGGTAATGTTTATAGTGTTTTATTTATTTATGGACATGCTCATATGGCAAATACTATTTGTTTGTCGGGGCCAAGATTGTTAATATATGCCAGATGGTTGGACCGTGGAACGCACTGACAATATTTTTTGTACTTAAATATAGTTGTTCACCTTCCATATACCACCATTCATTCAAAAATGTTTTAATGATTTTACGGGGCCAGAAATACATTTAGATCCTCCATAGCCTACATTTAGGCCTATAGATCAAAGCTTCTGGCAAAGACATATAAGTGATTTGATATATTTATATATATTTTTTTTTTTTCAATATTGTAATCTGTATGTGTTCCTTGCTGATTTTTCTTTAAATGTGACATATGTGAGTATTTTGTTGGATTGAAATGTATGGAGAGCAAAGTATATTTTAAATTATTTTAAAAGTATAGATTTACATTTTCAAAATATATTTAAAAACTATGCCAAAATATTCTTGTATTAAAGTAAATTATTTTCTTGTACTTATTGCATGTTTTGAACATATTTAAAAATACATTTGAAAATATGTTTTGTTTTATAATAATGTAAGAGCTGTGAGGTATATATTTTCAAAATGATTTACTCTATTGTCAATATCCTCTATGCTTCTGGTTTTGTGCACAGCTTGTTAAAGTCATTTAAGGTTTTTTTCCGTTCCCTCATTCACTTCTCCACTACACACTTGTTCATTGTTCAGGAGTCCACGAGCCATAATTATCACCTTCTCATTTGAACAGGATTCATCACCCTTTTCATCACCCAAAGTATTGTCAGACTTGCAGCCAAGTTTCAGAGTACCAATACAAGTCAAGTAAGTTCACAGGAAATGAGTCATCAGCACAAGGGCTTGACGAGAGAAATGTTTATTTTTGCTTCCTGACAATTTGATGCAGCTCGCAGGTAAATCACAACAAATTAAGCACTTGTCAATTCATTTGAGTCGTTTCAGCCTACAGTCACTCCATGACATAATATGCACTGTCATTCACTGACAATTTCCTATTTACAAGATTTAAATGTGCCAGTCAGGCACAGATGGTTCGACGCATTCGACATCATGTCCTCTCAAGCCTGAAAACTTCCTTGACCCAGCAGTAGCAAGAGTAATTACATCTCATCATGGACACATATGCCCTACTCACTACAAACAGTACATTTGTCATGAAGGGATTCTTTAAAAATAAGGACTCTTCAGTTTCTCGTGTCAAGTTCAATCTGGTCTCGTCCTTCTGCTCTTGCCAATGTAAGGTCATCGGAACCAGAGGCGGACTTAACCATTAGGCAAAGGTAGGCGACCGCCTTGGGCCCCCAAAAGCCAAGGGCCCCCTAAAATGCTTTTTATATGCGAGATGTGCGTTCAATGCGGACGCTCAAGTGGTTGCTCTGGTGTTCATGAGCACGACAACCGTCTGTGGGTCCGCGTTGAACGTGCTTCTTAGCAAAAGTAGGGCGATGTAGAAAATGGGGACGGAATCTAATCATAAAAACGGAATTTACTGTGTAAAGCGGAATGAACGGCATGACAGCGGCGCGACGCATGGTTTCGTTTGCTAATTTAAGCACGCGACAACGCTCGCGTTGTCGTCTTTAGCGAATAGTATTTTTCCCTTTAATATTCACGTACACTCGTCCATATCGCGTTTGGATTGAAGTGCACTGACTTGCATTTCGATTTATTCATATTCAATTTTGACTAGTCCGTGACATTTGCTCGGTACCCAGTAACTTCTGTTGTGTGCATTTGAATAGTACACAATATTACAGGGTTTGTTAAATTTTCATTGGACTCGATAGATTCATGTTTTCTTCATTTGATTACATCCAAATTCAATACCCAACACAAATATCTAAAAATAAGTAATAACTTAAACTTTTATGGTTGCCCGATTATGTCAAATTAATAAATGGAAGTGTTTTTCATGAATTCAATATTAGATATGGGTTTTTTGTACCACCATTAAAATGGAATCAGAAATTAAAAATGGACATCGCGAATTTGGGCCCTAAGATGTAGTTTTTTTAAACTTTTAATAGGCCCTAAATTGTTGCTAATTAAAGAAGTTTCATGATTTTAAATAATTCTACATGGGTTTTGTTCAAATTGTATATTGTAATAATCCACCACAAATAAACTAAAAAAACAAAACTGAATACCAACAACTTCAACTAAAAAATTAACTTTCTAATTTGGGAAAATAAAACGGATTTCATAGGGAGGGGCCCTACATAGTATCATGCCTGAAGCTATAATTTTTATACTAAGCAACCGTGCATATTATATATGGCCCTATTTTTTTTCTTTTTTATGAAAAACATTTTTTTGTGAAAACCCAAGACCATGCACATTCCTTTCCCACAGGCCCCTTTCATAGTTTGGTTAGAAATCACCTTAAGCATGTAAATTTATAATTCCTTCAGTTAATTTAATGTCAATTAAAACTAAAAATAAATTGTACATTTTAAGTTGTAGAATTAAGACAATCTAGTGAATTACTTCAAGCACCACCTATTGTCCACCTACTCTCTATTACAACCTGTTTTTAAATGTAAACAATGCTTTACCTTAATAATCCTTTATGTATACATGTACATGAACCCAAAGATTAGACACAAAATATGGGACACGGTCGTGCAGCAGCGAGTAACAGTGAAAGGAACCTCAAGGTTGTGAAATTGTATAGGGCCCCATTCCTGTATTTTGCCTGGGGCCCCCAAATCACTAAATCCGCCCCTGATCGGAACGCCTACAAGGCATCAGTGCCTGCAGAACTTCACACAAAGCTCTGCAGATTTATGCAGAATTGGAACGCCTGCCATTCATAAAAGCTGTTTGCATGTTTGTTTATAAGTATTTTAATTGTGCTTTCAGCAAACAATACTTTAAAGAAATACAATTATCCATGGCCTTGCACCTTATAAAGTCTGCCACGCTCTTTTTATCAGCGTCAGAAGCAAATGAAAATGTGGATATAGCCTGTATGAACTGCTGATCATCAAAGCCCTTGGGATGGAGATACGTGATGAAACGCAGCTATACAGAATCAATGAGCTTTCTTGAAATTATAGCTAAATAAAATATCCAACTTGAAGGCAATTGGAGTGAAGGATAGCGGGCTGGAAAATGTCAGTCCTATCTGTTGGGATTTGATTTACGTTTAGCGAGAGCATGAAAATGCCATTGGTTAGTCAGCAGTGCATTACTTGACTGCAGTGAAAGTGATGGATGTCACTGACGCCCAGGCCACGTAATTACATTGCAACTTTTTGCCCCGTCAGCAGACCAACTTGCCTGTAACTGTACAGGGCTGGACAGAAATCATCAAGCGTTGCCGGCAGGGGAGAATCCAAGTTAGCTAAAAGAGTCTTAAAGCCGTTCTTTAACTTCATAACAAATGCAGTTTGAAAACTGAGCCAACATGGAGAATATATTATAAATATATTTAATTTAACTTATTTTAAACTTATTATTTTTAGAAATTATTTTAAATTCTCCACGCCACCGTTAAATGTAATTGTATTTTGCAAATAAGCCGCTTATAACCACATAGGCCATTACACTGTCTTTCATTTGCAATAAGCATATACCCCATATCAAATGGCCTCTATCCTAATGTGATACCATTATAAAAGGTATAGATATATACCTAACTATATAGCTAGCCGTTAATATCGCCATATTTTCTAATGATATGACTAAAATTTCTGGTGGAACTGCTTCTAAACGGCTCACAAAACACAAAAGAGAGAGTGCCTCACGACATGGTTGCCAAAATGGAGAAGACCGCAGCCTCGGATTTCTGATAAAGACTCTGCCAGAAACATTGATGGTGAGGAGCAGACTGTCCCTTTTTATTCTGCTTTGTTCCGAGCATGGGGTCCGTCTAGAGGATATCAACTCGTGACATTCCCCTGGGAGCTTCTCATTGACACGGACAGCTAATTTAACCGAATTTTTTTGCCCTTTAAAGATTTTTTAAAGACTTCTTCTTTAGGATGTATTTTTATAAGGACATAGAGGAAGAATGAGAAGTTGATCTCCCACCGAATCATATGTGAGTCATCCCTAAATACATACGTTCTGCAGCGATGACGTCAAAACTCTCATTTATGGGCCTAAATACAACGATCTTGTACTCCCTCTAATTGCCCCCATACGTTCGAGCCTCAACCTAGTAATTTCTGGTTTTTGATGTAACGGCTGAATCTTCCATAGCCCTGCAGGAACATCCATCTTAAGCTGGTTGCTGTGTTTTAGTACATTGGAGCTGTTTTGTGGTGCAAGCTGATGATTTTGGTCCAGCAAAAACTAAGCTATCAGCTCGTTAGTTCTGCTGTCATATGTCTGTTAACGTGCATCAAATTAAAGTTTATTTAACCCAAAACCCATAGGCCTAATGCATTACAGGCTACAGGCAGGGATGGGCAGTATTTCAGATACAAGTATTTAAAATACATATTTGAAATACAAAATACTATTTTGCATTTAAAAACCTTTGGAAAAAATCTAATGTATTTTGTATTTAAATACATTTAATCTTAGTATTTTTGTATTTTCAAAATACATAAAATAATTTGTGCCAGTCAACCTCTTTATCAGTGTGCTGATTTCGTTTGGAAAGAAATAAAAAATGCAAAAGAGCCGTTTTTCCTGATTTTTTTCTACGTCATATTGCCTACCTCAAAACAACGAATGAACTCCCCCCAACATTCATCACATGAGCTACAGCTGTACAGCTCCATTCAGCATTGGGTGAGTGACTTTTCTGGAATAAGATAAGGTGATGATGTCATGGTCAATTGTACATGTTGTTTAAAGTTAAAATAGTGCATCATTCATATTTGCCTTCAGTCATGGGCGTTGCTAGGCCACTTTTAGGGGGGCTATAGCTAAAATTAATACTCAGCCCCTAAAATTTGCGATCAGCTCCATAAACGGTACATTATTCGTCCTCAGTCCCCTTTTAATTCATCTGACAACACAGCGGCGACTTCGGCTCCTCCCCGCTCCTTTCCAGCACTTCTTCAGAATCAGAATCAATCGAATCGAAGAGTTTTTAATTGCAGGGTTGTTTACACATAGAGGAATTTTGTTTTCATGAAACAGAAGCTCCCATGTAACAGATGCGTGACAGAACAAAACCCAGATATAAAAACTAAAAAATGAACAGTACTAAGTAATAGAATATACAAATCGACAATGTATGTACAATGTTATATAACAATAGACAGTTGTTTGTACAGGTATATTATGTGCAAATTGCAATGTAGACTGAGTGTGTGTGTTAGATAATAAGTGTATGAGTGAATAAATAGTGTTTGTTCCACAGTTATTGTCAAGTGTTCCTGAGATGGATGGCCTGAGGGAAGAAAATGTTCCTGTGTCTGGCCATTCTGCTGCTCAGAGCTCTGTAGCGTCGACCAAATGCAACAGTTCAAAGAAGGAGTGTGCTGGATGTGAGGGGTCAAGAGTGATTCTGCCAGCCCTTTTGCTAACTCTGGATAAGTACAGTTCTTGGAGAATGGGGTTGTACCTGATTCGCTCAGCAGTCGGACTACCCTCTAAGTCTTCATGAGGTCGATTTTTGGTTCTGAGCTGAACCTACGTTTTGAAGTGCAGAGACGATTCAAATAATGGCGAGTCGAAACACTGTTTCAGGCAGGCGCTCCTGTGGCATTTTTGAACTTCCTCCGGCTGGCGAAGGAAGTACAAACCTCTGCTTGGCCTTGTTTCACAATGGAGTCAATGTGAGTGTTCCACTTTAGGTCCTGAGAGATTGTGGTGCCCAGTAACCTGAATGACTCCACTGCAGTCACTGTGCTGTCCATGATGGTGTGTGGGGGGAGTGCAGGGGGTTTTCTCCTTAAGTCCACGATCATCTCCACTGTTTTTGAGCGTGTTGAGCTCCAGGTTGCACCAGACAGCCAGCTGCTCGACCTGCTGTCTGTAAGCAGAGTCGTCACCGTCTTGAATGAGGCCGATGAGTGTGGTGTCGGCTGCAAACTTCAGGAGCTTGACAGAGGGGTCTTTAGAGTTGCAGTCGTTGGTGTACAGGGAGAAGAGCAGTGAGGAGAGAACACATCCCTGAGGAGCACCAGTGCTGATCGTTCGGTTGCTGGATGTGTATTTTCCCAGCCTCAATAGCTGTTGCCTGTCTGTCAGGAAGCTGTTGATTCACTGACAGACGGAGGTGGGCACGGATAGCTGAGTTAGTTTGGGCAGGAGGAGTTTTGGGATGATGGTGTTAAAGGCCGAGTTGAAGTCCACGAACAGGATCCTCACATTAGTCCCTGGTCTGTCTAGATGTTGCATAACATAATGCAGTCCCATGTTTACTGAATCGTCCACAGACCTGTTTGCTCTGTAGGCAACCTGAAGAGGATCCAGCAAGGGTCCAGAAATGTCCTTCAGGTAGGCCAGGACCAGTCACTCAAATTACTTCATGACCACAGACATTAAAGCAACAGGTCTGTAATCATTAAGTCCAGTAAGTCTCAGTCCGCATAGCGAGAAACAGAGGACAAGGTGTGGGTTTTACGATCAGTAAGATTTTTCTATATAGTCTGCAGCTGTACAGTTCTTTGTCATAAATACAGTTTACAAAATGTCATGGGGGAGCAATCGGTTCCCCATCTGCTGTAAAATTTCGCTGCGTTTCCTCATCACACTACAGTTGTTTCCTCCAGCAAAAATGGAACCGCATACTTTATGAAACGATCACGTTGCCATTTTCATTTGGAAATTTAACTTTCAATATAAAACATATTACAGTGCATGTGGCAAATAGGTTTGCATACTTGAGCTAAGGAAAGAGAGCTGTAATAGAAATGCAAACAGTACAATTTTGTGTTTGTGTGTGTGTGTGTGGGTTGTGTGTGTGTGTGTGGTGTGTGTGATCATGAAGGCTTATTGAAGAGAAGGCTCCAAAATGTTATAGCCTATCTAGCAATAACAGTTTGTAACCTCCCATCCTTTGTCAACATTTTTTTATTATATAGTTTACTATTTTTATTATTACCCTCATTGGGGGCTGAGCCCCCCTAAAATGAAAATCATAGCCTTCAGTTAACATGAAAGAATAAAAGAGCACTGAATAGTGTTAGCCAACCAGTTTTGATAGTTAATCGGTTGTTGTTTTTTATCAACTAGTTTGTCAAATGTGTTTAAAGCATTACTGATGTTAGGGCTGGGTGATATGACAATATATATTGTGGCGATGATATAAAGTGTGAATCGATTGAACTTTTTCTAAATCGTTTACATAATTAACATGAAATAAATATGCTTTTTTTGTAGTTTTGTAGTTCGTACAGGGCATGGGAAGGGAAGATATGTAAAATGAAAACAACAATTTCTAAGCAGTTGTACACATCGGAAATGAGAGGAAAAGATACAGAAATGGGAAGAAAGATGTCATCTTATCAAGACTAAGAATCGGACATACAGCATTAAACTATAGTCTTTATAAAATAGGTAAGCATGAATCGGGAAAGTGTGACAAATGTGGAGAATTAGAAACAGTGAAACATATTCTTTTTGAGTGTTCTGCATATGAAAGGGAGAGATTTCAATTAATTCAAGAATTAGGATGGCTGGGAGTTGATAATATTTCTTTAAAAGTATTGTTAGGAAATGGGTCGAGGCTATCAAGAGTGCAAGAAAATGTGTTTAAATACCTTTTTATTTATTTTCTTTCTTTTCCCTTCTGTATTTCTTTCTTCCAAATTTATGCACACTCCACACTCCAGATCAGTAGGTGGCGGTAATGCACCTTTAAAACACCAGAAGAAGAAGAAGTTGTACACATCGGAATGTGTGTGTGTTTGTTTGTTTGTTTTTTTCCTCCAGAATAGGTCCATATAGATTTCAGCCTATACGGATACCTGCACTGGATGGCCAATTTCACATGTATTTTGTGTATTTTCAAAATACAAAATACTGTATTTATATTTAAACACATTTTTTCCACACAGTATTTTGTATTTTTATGTTAAATACATTTTCATGTATTTATGCCCATCTCTGGCTACATGTAGAGGGTTAAGCTGCTAACAGTATTTTTTTATTTACTGACAAGACTAGACTTCGAGCTACATGGCGCTAAATCATATGCGCTTTTAGTGTTTTTTCCTTAGAAGGCGCCGTAGTGTTGGAGTTGCGTGTTAGAATGTCAGCTGACATCCCGGAAGTAATACAAATAATAAATATCGCTGCTACTCTCCACAATATATTATTTTTCTGTTCATTTAAGAACATTATTTAGGCTTCTATTATGGAGGGTGCACTGGAGCAGCATCTTGACGACACGTACGTTAAAATATAGCATTCTTTTCCAAGCATATATACTTATTTTAGATGTTGCATTACTCATCTGTTTTCTTCCACTAGAATGAAAAATCCTGCCATTGTTGGGGTTTTGTGCACAGACGCTCAAGGCCATAATCTAGGCTGTAAGTAAAATACTGTCTCATTCATCCACTAGGTCATGATGATAGTGTTATTTGAGTAGTTTACATGCGTGCATTTTTTCTAGCAGCATTCATTTAATGTTAATATTTACATAAGTGTACAAGGCAAGGTTTAGCCAAAAATATAGATAAATACAAATGTTTTGAATGTAGTTAAATTCATTTTACTTGCATAAAACTGGGGACATTATTATTATTATTATTACTCAAAATGGGAACTTTACAACCCAAACTAAAACTATTATGTGTGTATTTGTATATGTTACATGAAAAAAAAATGCATACAAAAATAAATATAAAACTAAATGAAAATAAGAAACTTAGATATGTTTAAGTTGAGGCCCTAAAATTACTGAAAGCTGAACTAAAACACTTTTTTTTTTAAAATATAAAAATAAAAGCTAATTCCAAATATTAATGAAAACTACAACAAGTATATATGATTAATACAAAATACACTACTTTATTACCGTTTGTTTCTTTTTGTTTCTTGTTTTCTTTTTCTCCCTCCCTTTTTAATGTCCAAAACAGATACGGTAGAAAAACACGGAACATGTGGTTTCAATAAAATGTAAATTCGGATTTTGCTCTCATATGGGTTATCTTGAATGTTTGAAATATTTTTAATGGCTCACCATAATTTGCGATGTCCAGTCGTATGCAACTTAATTTTTAATCTCAGCCGTGGCTCTGCTTCTGATGAACAGGGAGGAGTTGTGTCTACATATCTAACGACGCCAGCAAGCTTGCTTCTCTAACCAAAGCCCCACTGACTCTCCTACTGTGTGTCTGGAGTCTGACTCTGGGTAAGAAGCTAAGTGACAAACGTCTGCCTAGTTTTATGGACCTGTACTTAAATTTTGAGATACAACCAGACAACAAACAACTCCAGATCTTAAATGTTTAGTATCTTCATATAAAAAATAAATAGATAATTCGGGCGGCGTCGTTCATCAGAACTAGGCATCGCCAAACTTTGCTGCTTTCATCCCGTTAAGTACCTGCCACATGCTCTTAAATTTATCTGTGCACTAAAGTTTTTATACGTACTTGATAATAATAGGTATGCCCGCTTTTTAAGTATTAAATGGGACCCTTAATGTAATTCTGTAATTGCAGGAACATTTTGGTGAGAACACATGGAACAATTACACTGGCTGTACATAAGATGGCATCATAAATTCTGTTTGTTTCTAACAGTCAAATATTGAATACGTGCAGTGTTTTTAAACATTATTATTTTGAGTTTGAAAAACTTCAATGGTCTATTGTCAGCAACATAGAAGTTTAATGATTGGGTAAGATCATATCTTCCATCAGATATTTGTGTACATGGTCAATCAATCATTTCTTTTTCAATATTTGTACTTTCTTTCAAACATACTCCACAGTTTAGATGTGTTTACTGCTTTTTTGTTTGTTCAAACTATTGTTTCCCAGTTAATAAACTGTGTTAAGGAAAATAATTCTGACCGAGTCTTTTGTGAGGGGTGTTTTAGTTAGTACCATAATGTGTTCAGAAGGGGGCAGTAGTTGAATCACATTTTGCATGAAGCAGAATACTGAAGATAATCACAATGATTTTACATTCATTAAGTACCTCACAGAGAACAGTTTAATAGATCATTGTGAGTTGTAGTTTATGTGCATGATTAACAACTGGAAATTATTCAAGTTGAGACAGGTGAGGATTTTTTCAACATGCTGCTTAGTAATGGTCAATTATAAAAGTCAATTTTGTCAAACAAATAACGTTTAAAATTAGGTAACTATCACTATTGTTTTAATTTACGAATAACAGAAATATACTATCCTTTTTTCTGTACGTTTGGATTTGTTGTATGCATATGAAAAATACAGAGAATTCTTCGCACTCTTCTAATTTTTGCATTTTGTAAACACTCTGGCCTGTCATGGAGCGTTCCTTCCTTGATAACAGTTAACAGTGAAGTCACTTGGCTTAGCTTTTGATTGTAAAAGAGTCATCATTTTTACCTTAACATAGATAATAAGAAACGGAGTTTAGCAAAATTAGCGCTTAAGTGTTCAGCATGAATACTAAGAGAGAAGAAATCATGCATTGTTGTCTTTGTTCTATTTTTTGATGTACTGTATACCTGTAATGTATCTTTTGTCACTCATAACTTTTAGTAGATGTTGTTGTGAATGTGTACATTTTTTCCGAGCACAAAAACAGCACTGAGAACAGAACAGAATATAATCATCATCATCATAGCAAGTGTGGGTCAACCTACAACCTGTACGTGTGGAAGGTTTGTGTGTGCTTTAAACAGCCGATAAATGTTTTCTAAGTACATTTGTATGGTTAACTTTTCAGAATGCAGCAGGTGTGTTTATAGAAGGTTTGAGACCATAATGAGACCTGCAATGAAAAAGGACACTGCATGGCACTTGCAAGGCAATGTTTTACCTGGGATTACAGTATCAAAATGTACAGGTCTAGATCTTTTAGGACAGTCTGCCATTCATTACTGTCTATTTGCCTGTGGTGTTCTGAAAAACCCGAAGGTTAACCTGCCTTCAACGTTTTAAGGGCCTAAACATCTCACATCAGTGCCTTTTATGTATTTTTCCCCCACAATCCATCTGAATACCTAAACATGTATTATTCGCCCCGAAGCTTTTACAGTGTAGTGCTTTGACCTCTTTCAAATAGCCACAGTCCAGGAAAGACTCTGAAATTAGTTCCACTTCAATACTTAGCTTCTGAGTTCCGGTCACATGGTCGTTAAATGCACTAGGGGCCGTCTTTGGCTCCGCACAGACTGAACGCATTGCATCCGATCTGTGCCGGTCCGAGGGGTCAGATGTGACTCGAGAGAGACTCGGAGTCTGGGAGCAAATTTTCAGAAATTAGGAAAAATCAGGCACAGGGAGTTCAGCCATGGTCAGGGATGACTTTGACGACATTCAACCACTTAAGAGGAGCTGTCACCGGGGAATCTACGGATGTTGCCCGCAGCGTGACTGAAGATACGCGCATGAGGAGACGTCTATCCAAATCAAGTCTTAACAAGTGAAACCTGGAATACCTAACTGATATCGTTTCGGGAAATATGGTAAGTCTTTCTTTTAGTCGCCTCCCGTATGTTTGCGTTTATGAAATAGTCCTGGAAAATTTACAAAATGAATTTTTCGGTTGCAAACATTCACAAGTCTATATAAGACAAATCCTAAGTTTTTCAAGGCTAAGTTTAAGGCTGCATTTACACTGTGCAGATCTGGATTCCCAAATCGGATTTTATGATGACCCGTTTAGACTAGGCTACACCTTCTTTTAAAAGTAACCCGTATCCGATATCTGCGTTTACACAACACGGGCTTAACTTGACGTGGCTCAATGCATTAGACAGTGATATTAAAAGTCCAAACTCTGCACACACTATTAATAAAGCATAGGCCTACTTTGTAGGCTATAGAAAAGCAGATGAGTCCAGAATATGAACGCAAAGAGTTTAACTTATAATCAGAACTAATAGAAACCTTTTTAATGCGATAGGCTAGTTTTTATCCTAGGCAAAACCATTCATTATGCTGGTCTAGCGGTGTTAATATTAGCAGGTGTGGGGTCAAATCAGCCATTGCATAGTTTTTTTCCTCATTAAAACCAAATGTGTTCATTGTTTTTTTGATGCTGAAGGTAGTTTTTCTATCGACTGTTATCGATAGGTGTAAAGTACTGCACTTCTCCAATAGCGCGCATTCACATGAACGCCGCTGGGCTCGCGCGATCCACACACGAGCGCTATGCGGCTGCGGACAGCTCGAGACAGCATCGGCTCTCTGGCGTTTGAGGTAACGTCCTCGTGATTTTCGCCTCTGTTTTTTGTCATAGTATATAGGATTATGAGCTAAACCTAAATGTTTAGAGGTTTAACTACACGACGGCACGGCTAGTTGCCGTAGGCTACAGGATGGCTGAGTTGAGAATGGGAATTTGGGGAGGAAAGATACGTTGTATTCTGTGTGGGATGTCCTGAACGGTACGTCCCCAGTGTGAATATTTGAAGGGTGCAAGTTTGACAAACTTTTGTTTAAATAAAATTTAGAACTCACGAGGTTATTATTTATAAGAATGTAGGCTAGAAGAGTGACACTGGATTATAAATGTATAGCCTTCATGAGGACACTTTACCCCAAAGTTCGTACATGCTCTTAGTTAATCTTAGGCTATGCCTACTTAATCTTATTAAAACCCTTGTGTTGTGTTCAGAACCCTTTCACACTTACGAGGTTACAGAGCATAAAAGGCACTCCCTCAAAATCACTCATTATGCTATATTATCACCAAATATTGGATTCAATCTTTTTGTCAACTTCTTTTCTTTCATTTAGGACTGGTTTTGTATTTATATTTGCTTCTGATTAATCGTAGGCCTCATTTATCTGAGAGTAGGCACCTCATTTTTTGAGTGAAAAAAGCATTATTTATGAATAATTTTCACAATATTAAATAAAAACTGATGAAAATTTACACTGTTTATCACACTAGTGTACTTTAATGTTTAATCAGGGAGTTTGCTTTTATTTTGTACAAAATGGCACAAAGTCACACTTGTGGTGTTCCCGGTCAAAAATGTCCAACCATTCAAAGTGAATGGGAAAGAATGAAAGTAATAGAAACTATTAGTGTTCAGGAGAATGTTGATCATGTTCACATATGTACGTGTGCTTGCAAACATAAAGGCCTTGGACCTGTTCATGTCTGGATGCATGCATACTCACGCTAACACACACACACACACACACTTATACAAACTATTGGGAGTATTACAAGTTTTCTATTTCATCCTACCCTGAACTGCATCCAATATCATTTCATCAATCTGATAGTATAACGCTCTCTTTCTTTCTTTCCTTCTCTCTCTCTCTCTCTCTCTCCTCTCTCATCTCTCTCTCTCTCTCTATTCATCACTCACTCACTCACTCACTCACTCACTCATCACTCCTAACTCACTCCACACCACACACACAGCGATACACACACGAACTGCTGCACCTGCTGTAAAATAATCTTGCGGTATACACATCTAGACAAAATATTATGCCAATAGGTTTTGGGAGGCTTTCATGTTCCACAAAGCAGACAAACGTTTATACTAAATGCTTTCGCACAAAGACAGAGCATATAAATATTGTTGAACCATGAAATGTTCTCCATATGGCAGTGCTGTTTTTTCATGTCACAATGGTCAGATTTGTTGTTTGCATGACATTGTCTCTGTATGACAGCGCCAGTGTATTTTTTTTGTTACAGTTAAATATTGGTTGTGGTTCCATGAAATGATCGCTATCAGAATATTCAAAGGGATAGTTCACCCAAATGAAAATTTTGTCATAATACTAATGGCGTTCCAAAATCCTAAGACTACGTTCATCTTCGGAACACAAATTAAGATATTTTTGATTGAATTTGACAGCTCTCTGACCCTCCATAGACAGAAATGTAATTACCACGATTAAGGTCCAGAAACGTAGCAAGGAGATGGTAAAATAATCCATGTGACATCAGAAGTTCAACCGTAATTTTACGAAGCTAAGAGAATACTTTTTGTGCACAAAAGAAAACAAATAACGACTTTATTCAAAAATTTGTCTACTCGCGTCACCTGGTGCAATTTTGGAGAGTATCACTGAACGTAAACAGCGTAGCTGTTCTGTGTCAGCTGTGCTACGCGGATACGTTTTCTACGTTGTTTGCGCTTTGATTTGAATAAAAACAACGTAGCCGCGTGACGCAGCTGACACAGAATAGCAAACGCAGTTTGCGTTCAGTGGATACTCCCCAAAATGGCGCTACGGTGACGCGGAAGAGACAAATTGTTGAATAAAGTAGTTACTTTTGTTTTCTTTGCACACAAAAAGTATTCTCGTAGCTTCATAATATTACGGTTGCACCCCTGATGTCACATGGACTATTTTAAAGATGTCCTTACTACCTTTCTGGACCTTGATCGTGGTAATTACATTTCTGTCTGATGAAAGAAAGATTATTTTGAAGCAGAGTGAAGCCAGTTCATGTGTGTGTGTGTGTGTGTTCATGTGTGGGGGTGTGTGTGTGTGTGTGTGAGTGTGTGTGTGAGAGAGAGAGAGAGAGAGAGAGAGTTATACTATCAGATTGATGAAATGATATTGGATGCAGTTCAGGGTAGGATGAAATAGAAAACTTGTAAAACTCCCAATAGTTTGTATAAGTGTGTATGTGTGTTAGTGTGAGTATGCATGCATCCAAACATGAACAGGTCCAAGGCCTTTATTTGCAAGCACACGTACATATGTGAAAGTGAACATGATCAACATGCTCCTGAACACTAATAGTTTCTATTACTTTCATTATTTCCCATTCACTCTGAATGGCCAGTCATATTTGACCGGGAACACCACAAGTGTGACATTTTGTACAAAATAAAAGCCTTTCAAAACAAACTCCCTGATTAAACATTAAAGTACACTAGTGTGATAAACAGTGCAAATTTTCATCAGTTTTTATTTAATATTGTGAAAATTATTCATAAATAATGCTTTTTTCACTCAAAAAATTAGGTGCCTACTTTCAGATAAATGAGGCCTACGATTAATCAGAAGCAAATATAAATACAAAACCAGTCCTAAATGAAAGAATGGAAGTTGGCAAAAAGATTGAATCCAATATTTGGTGATAATATAGCATGATGAGAGATTTATAGAAAGTTTGTGAGGACGGGTCATTTTGCCCTGGAACACACAAGGGTGACTTTGTGATTTTGTGACAAAATAAAAAAAAAAATAAAAGCCTTTCAAAACAAACTCCTTGATTAAACATTCAAATACATTAGTGATAAACAGTGCAAATTTTCATCAGTTTTTATTTAATATTGTGAAAATTATTCATAAATAATGCTTTTTTCACTCAAAAAATGAGGTGCCTACTCTCAGATAAATGAGGCCTACGATTAATCAGAAGCAAATATAAATACAAAACCAGTCCTAAATTAAAGATAAGAAGTTGACAAAAAGATTGAATCCAATCTTTGTTGATAATATAGCATAATGAGTGATTTATAAGCATTTGTTTGAGGCCGGGTCATTTTTGCCCTGGAAACTCACAGATGTAACAAATTGAAAAATTGTTACTTCCAGTCAGACATCTCTAACAATGAATGTAAGATTAACTGCATCGTGCATCTGTCAGCAATACATGAAAACTCTGAGAATTATTTGAAAGACACAAACCTTGGACACCCAATGATGAGAGATTCTTGTGTAATAACAGAGTTTGTGTAACAGGTTCATCAAAAGCAAGATCTGCAAGTTGAGCTTCCAGTGCAGAAGATGACACAGAGTAAATAAGCTGTCACCTTAAAGGTCATTCATTTTCCCCTGCAACAACTATGCTGCCAAAAGAGCAACACAGGTGAATCTTTTTCTAAGTGTTTTTCTCTAACTGCCTAAGACTATGAGATCAAATTTTTTTTAAGGTGAATGTTTCTACATTTTTATAGCTGGCCCTTTTCACCCATATACTAATTTTGCTCCAAAATGTAAAACAAAAAGTAACCAGACAATTTCTGCAGGACTAATGATTTTACAACATATACCAGAGGACGTAAACACCGAGGTTGTGACAAAAAAAATTGCTCACTCAGTCGCTGCATAGGGCAATTAGTAAAAATGCAATTAGCACTGGATTTTAAAGAGGCTTTTGAGTGAAAAAATCAGGGTGAGTAACAAGGTGGACCGTAGTCCTTTCCAATGCAACTTCCTGGACTTACCCTTGAACTGAATTATTCACACATGTTATCTGGCATACATACATGCATGCAAGCACACACACATTCACATACACACTCCGGGGTGGCCCTCTGTAAGCACATGGAAGGAAATGTTTTCACTTACAACACACTGGCCCAATTCATTGCTCTGTAATCCTCAAAGCAGTTTTTGCATGCTTTGCCTCTCCACTTGTCTGTTTTCTCTTGAAGGAGCAGCCAACTACTTGAAACTTTATGTACGAGAGCTTTACAAACCACATATTTTCTGTCTAACGGTTGTGTTTTCATCAATTAGGCTATGAATTTCCAGACCTGTTTCTGTCTTTAAAAGTTAATGCACCCAATATTAGTACATCCAATATTATAATAAAAGGCTTAAAAAGCCCCAAAATAAATAAATATGTATACTGTATATATTATATATTAGATATCTAAATTATACTGTATAATTTATATTTATTTATGTTTTTTTTTGGATAGGGCAGTAGTAGATAGTCAACAGGAAAGCTTAGGGCAGAGAGAGGGGAGCGGGATCAGCAAAGGACCTCAAGTCAGGAATCAAACTCAGGTGGTTGGAAGCACAGCTGTGCCACATGTCAGCACACTAACCACAAGACCATAAACGCTGACCTGCAGGACCAAATTTTAGATGCCTTAATCCTACCCCATACCTAAACTTAACAAATACCTTACTAACTATAAATAATAAGCAAATTATGAGTTTATTGAGGCAAAAGTCATAGTTAATAGTGAGAATTGGCCCCCAAACTAAAGTGTGACCCACAGCGGCTTTAAATAAAGGGATTGTGCACCCAGAAAAGAACATTTTGTTGTAATTTACTTCAAAACTCATATGGAACACAAAGAAGATGTTTTAGTAGAATGTCCAAGCTACTCTTCTGAAAATGAATGGACCATGACTTCAGTGAATAAAGTGTTCAAGTTTAGTCCATTTCTCATACAGTTATTGTCTCCAAAAGACTTGAACTATAGTGCACAAGTTATATGGACTGCTTCTATGAGGCATCTATGGTACTTTTTGTACTTATTGGAGCTTGGTTCCCATCCACTTTCACTGTACTGTACATCCAATAGCAGTTTAGAAATTATGCTAAATGTCTCCTTTTTTGTGTTCCACAAAAGAAAGAAAATCATACAGGTTTGAAACAAAATTAAGGTAAGTAAATTGTGAGTGGGTATATTTTGAGTGAACTATACCGGCTTTAAGAAAAGTGTATATTTCTGTACCTTTGTTATGTGCACACATACATTTTCAGATCAGCAAATTTCATGTTCCTGCTTCAGCTGGAACCACCTGAGCTGCTGAATTTGATTGCTCAGTATTTATAGTTGAGCAAGCGTTTATCTCGGTGAAATATTTCAGACGATCCACTATCGCTGCACAGGGGCTCGCCGTGTGGTTAACTTCATGCCAGGTGTTTGTTTGAACGAACCCGTTAGCCTTTGATCATTCTTTCGCTCAGTCTCGTTGTGTCATTTTGAACACTGTACTAGACACACATTGTATTCAGCTGTAAATAAAGAGGTCTCAGGCCCGGATCCAGAACATTTGACCTCATACTGATAACCAGTTTAAACCAGTGGCATCTTCATGTTTACTTAAATTTGATCCACTCTAAATAAAATAACCCATGGTACTGATCTCATCACAGTCCACTGCATTCTGGGTTTAGAAAATGTTTAACAGATAGCACCAGATTTGGGTCCAAATGTAAAAAGGGCAAAGGAGATAAAAGAGTAACAGAAGTTTAGATCAAAAATTAACTGTATAACATTTGCCATTTTTGGATTCTTTTTTATTATTTTCTTTTCATACATTTGTCTTTGTTTTAATTGAATCTGTTTATGTAATAATAATTGATTAATTATTGTGTTCATGGAAGTCTTTTCATCTGTAAGTGGTTGTATGTTTCAGATGATGAAGAGGGACAATATTTGTCTACATGTTCTCATGATCATTTTATGAAACTTTATCACTCACTGGTTGATGTGATGTTTCAGTGATGGCAAGGCTGCCAAAACTTCCTGCTCAGAACAAAAAGCCAAGGCCATGAAGAAGGAAAAGAAGGTTGTGTATGTGGATCCACCAGATGGTGGTTGGGGTTGGATGGTGGTTCTGCACTGTTTCCTGGTATGTCATGAATCTTACTGTTAGAGACACTAATTTTAAACTTCTTTGCTATGATAAAATTGAGGTGATCGGTATTGAGCTGAAATCTGCTGGTGTCTTTTCAGGTGAACGTGTTGGTAATGGGTACATTGAAGAGCTTTGGGATCTTCTTTGTGGCACTGCAGGATGAGTTTGGAGGCTCGTCCGAGAGCATCAGCTGGATTGGATCCATCATGTCTAGCCTCAGGCTCTCCGGAGGTACGGTCACCATAGCAACCATCTTCGATCCAATATGACAGGTCATAAACCCAGATTTGTTTGTGACCCCTTAGGTCCGCTGGCCTCGGTGGCCTGTGCCAAGCTAGGGAACAGGGTTACCTCCATAGTGGGGGCACTTCTCGTCAGTGCCGGCTTTATCTCTAGCATATTTGCCACCAACGTGATCTACCTTTACATTAGCATGGGGATAGTTGTTGGTGAGTTTCATTTTATTTTAAAAATAAAGTATAGATATTAAGAGTAAAAAATTAATCCACAAAACTTTGATTTTTCCAGGTCTCGGGTTTGCTCTTCTTTATCAGGCCACATCTGTTGTAACAGTGACTTATTTCCGAAAGAGGCTGGCAACTGCATATTCTATTGGCCGCTCTGGCATGGGTTTGACCTTTGCCCTTGCTCCTTTCACTCAGCTGCTTTTGGATCACTATGCTTGGCAGGGTAATTGGCTTTCAGCTACATTATTATAAAATCTGTAATGTAACATCAGTATACAGTACATCTTTAACTGATATATTATTTAGAAATTCTTTTTTTTTCTCGATGTAATTTTTTAATTGTTAAATATACATACCATTGTTCAAACGTTTGGGGTCGGTAAGATTTTTTTTAAATGTTTTTGAAAGAAGTCTCTTATGCTTACCAGGACTGCATTTATTTGATCAAAAACTGAAATATTGTGAAATTGTATTACAATTTAAAATAACTATTTTTATACTGTGATGGCAAAGCTGAATTTTCAGCAGACATTTCTCCAGTCTTCAGTATCATATGATCCTTCAGAAATCATTCAAATAATCTGGTTTTATATTAAAGAAACATTTCTTCTTCTTCTTTTTTTTATTATTTGATAATGGTTGTGCTGCTTAATGAAGTGTGGAAAGAGTAGAAATGTTTATAATGATTTTCTGATGAGACAGAGTTTGAAGAACAGCACTGAAATAGAAGTCATTTTGAGAAACTGTGTTCTTGTTAAATAAAAGTATCCATTCCTTTCAAAAAAATGAAATTTTGAAAAAAAAATTACATTTTACTGACCCCGAACTTTTAAACAGCACAGTACATATTTGAATTTTTTAATAATTATTCATACTTTTCATTTAATTGAAAACACATAAAAATGCCATTCGGCCAATGAATACACATGTTCTATATATAAGTACAAATTAATTTTGCTTCATGAGCAAGAATTCAGAAAATGTCAGGATTATACAACTGTCCTGGTATCATAGTGAATAGAAAAATACAAATTAAAAGAATGAAATTATTGACAAGAAAACAAGTAGTGAAGCAGTTTGTGTTAAAATATTGATTTCTGTTCTGTCTTTAGGAGCACTGTTGGTTTTGGGAGGTCTGATGCTGAACCTGGTGGCTTCTGGGATGCTTTTGCGGCCCATTAACGTTAGACCTGCAGCTTCACCCATGTCAAACTCCACACTTCATGAAGCTGGATCTGAGAAAGAACCTCTTAAGAACCATATGAATGGCAACACCTCTATGTCCAATGGCACTTCCAAAATGGACAGCTCACCTCCCATTCACAGGGACACACTTATAATAGAGAACCCCGTTCATGAACAGAACACTCTTCCACATCTGGAACTCAAAAAATCCATCCAGAATGGGGTGAACGGTACAGACGGCAACCAAAGTAAAACTTTCCCCGAGATGAATGGGGTTTCTCCTGTGGATTCGTTACTTGAGAACAGCAGAACTGAAAATCTTCCTGAAAACCCCAAAAAAGTGCTGGACTTCTCACTGTTGAAGAACCCTTTCTTTTGCATCTACACCTGGTCGCTGGTCTTCAGTCAGCTAGCATATTTTATACCTTACTTCCATTTGTCTGCAAGGGCCCGGAACTTGGGCATCGAGCCTATGTATGCTTCCTTTATCATCTCTGTGGCTGGTGAGTCATATTACCTTTGATCAACCTAAGTAACCCTAGAGTCTTGCTTTTCCACCATCATCTATTTTAAGTATTAAGTGCTTTTACAGAATTTATTTTGCATTAGCAAGGATATTATAGATAAAGAGTTTGTGACAAAGGTTATAAGATGATATAAATTAAAAAGTTACCTATTGCAAAAAAAAAAAAAAAAGTAAAAAAAGTCCTCTAGTCAGCATCTTGGTTACTGCTGTTCTCTGGCTGCAACAGTTCAAATGTACACTGATAATGTGTAACAGTAGAGGAAATCAATAGGACATAAGCACTACTGAGCTATGCTGTGGAAAATGGAGAGACAAAAGGCCATATAATGACAGTGCTAGCGGACAGCATGTCATTAGCGAAGCTGGGGGTTTTCTGGCTTCATCGGGGATGTATTCCAGGAAAGCCATAAAGCCATACCTGATAGATGCACTATGACCATTGTGCTTTGCAGCAAGTTGTACCCTAATATGGGCTTTTAAGGGTTGATGCAAAAAGGCAGCCAACTTCACATTAATTATTTGTGAGCAGTTTAAATTCTGCAGTGTTATGCAATGAGTGCTCTTACATAGAAAAAATTTACTTTGGCATAGTGGCTAAAACCAGAGGGCGTGTAAGTGTCCTATCAATAATGCCACAGTGAATGAAAGAGAGTGTGAATATGTTTACTCAAACTTATTTTAGGTATAACATTAAAAAGCTTTTATTAAAAAGAAAACTTTTTCAAATAAAAATCACAACCAACATGTTGTCTGGGTATGTAGGAAACATGTGACACCCTATTGACCCAATTGTTTACTGCAATACACACCCTGATAAAGGCTCTATTTGCAACATGTCTATTGTTATTTTTAATGTGTCAGTCCCTATGTAAAGATTTTATATTATACCCCATGCAATTTACTTAAATTTCTTGCTTTATATTAGGATTGAGAATGCACTGTTATTGAAATTCTGACCGATATGATGAGCTGTTATTTTCATGTTATGGCTGATAACTGATAAATGACCCTTAATGAAATGATGAACTATTTGATCAAAATAAATTTAAAATAAAACACTATTGTACATCTCTACTTTATATAGTGGCCCAAAAAGTCATCTTTTGGAGTCACACTTAAAAATGTCCATATTTTTTAAAAAGCACAAGCAAAAAGCATTTAAATTCACAAATCAGTGAAATAATGGCTTAGAAAAGTGTAGTTTTGTAGGTTTAGCATCACTTATTCACAGTGGGTTTTGAGTCCCCAGTATTTTATTAGTTTTTTTCTAGTTTTTCGATGGTCTTCGATACACTATGACAAGTCACCTTTATTTATGTAGCACATTATACAATACAGATTGTTTCAAAGCAGCTTCACAATTATAAACAGGAAAAAATGTATCAATTATGTAAGTTTAAATATGAGACAGATTCAAATTCTGCTGTAAAGCAGCTCTAATTACAATAGTATAATTTTTAGGTCAAGCCAATTCAGTGGTGGACTGACTTAAAATAAGCACTTATATTATGCACTTTATTGTCTAGTGTATGAACTTTATAAGATCATTTTTTCATCCAGCATCAGTCTGATAGCCCCTGCCATTCCGGTATGTAAAGAAAAACTGCAATAGTTGAGTGAATGAAGTGTCCAACATTCCACACTTTTTTTTTTCTTGTTAATTAAGTGCATCATCCGGATATTTGAAGTACACGTTTTCTTTTTGGAATTTTCAGTGTGAATATACTTGCAATATGTATACTACAAAATGTCTTATAATAGTGCATAAGCGCACAAACTGAGACAACCCTGATATTCCAAATGTCTCCTTTCCCCCACCTGCGCTTGAAAGCTGTTTTCACATCGGATAGGGTGAGCAGGTAACTAAAGCTCAGGCTCCTCATGGCAGGTCACTCACTGTTTGCGAGCCGAGGGAAGTCGCTAAGCAACAGCCCAAGTAGCTGCCGTGAGGCTTAGTAGTTCAGTGCCCAGTTCTGAAGTGGCTGACATTGTGTGGCGCGCCACAGATGCAGCAATGCGGACAGAAGAGAGTGAGGAGACGAGCCAAACACGCTTTGTGTTTTAATGAGCGATCAGACATGCATTTGGGCACTCTGTACCTCAGTGAGGGCCTATTGTCCGTCTTTAATGTAGTGGGGACATTGCATTCGTCCAGTCCTTTTGTGTCCACTGAGTGAAGTACACAAAGACACAAACACCTGTCACATGCCCGATTACCCTGGTAAAAGTCCCCCTATACGCTACACAGTTTTGTGGACTAGGAACCTCCATTTAAAGACGTTTGCTACTTTTTGTCACTGAGATTCTGTATTGAAGTGTCATTGTGCAAAGCATCACAGGAACAGCTGTGAAACTCAATGGCCCTGCTGGGATTTAAACACACAAACAACGTGCAAAATGTCTTTGGGTCCAAGCGGGGCACACCAGGATGTCACCTTTAGTGGCGCACCGAGGACATGCAAACATTGAGCAGCTGTTTTGTTTTATGTCTGGCCAGCAATAAATGACTCCACATGTGCACGAACATCATCGGTTCATGTCCTTCGTTCTAAAGTACATGAGCTGGTCCATTTGGTAGATCATGTCAGCACCTCTGTGTTTTGTGTAAACATTCAGTATGTGATTTGATAGGTTATAAATGAATTACAGATTAAATAAGAACTCATGTATAAGGTATGTATGTGCATTTTTATGTAGGCCTATTCAGTAGACTGTGACAGCCTGCATGTCAGCAGAGAGTGTCACACTTTGGATCTGTTGTGTATGTATGAATTTGCAATAGTGCTGCCTCAGGTCTTTTCCTAGACTGTTCAATAAAGCTCTGCAGCACACAGACACACAACTGCAGCACAGACAACAGCAAAAACAAACCAGTACTGAACGCTTTGTACAGCACACCACAAATGACTAGTCTGTTATCATTACTTCTGCTCCTCTTCTGTCACTCTTTGAACTGAAAACAGATTGCGCCAGAGGCTTCAAGCGAAAAGTCAGTTAACTAAAAGTATGCAGCGGTTTTTCAGGTTTGTTAAATTTATACCATGTACATTTAGTTCAAAAGTTTGGGGTCAGTAAGGTTTTGTTTTTTTTAAAGAAGTCCCTTATGCTCACCCAGGCAGCATTTATTTGATTAAAAATACAGTAAAACATTAATATCGTGAAATAGTATTACAATTTAAAACAACAGTTTTCAATTAAATATATTCAAAATCTAGTTATTCCTGTGATGATAAAGGTACAAAGTGTTCAGTAGTCATTACTCCAGTCTTCAGTGTCACATAATTTAATATGCTGATTTGCTGAAACTTTTCTTATTGATTTTTGGCTTAAGATTTTTGTGAAAGTCAACGTACATTGTATAGGATTCTTTTTTTTTGTTTTTTTGGATGAATAGAAAGTTCAGTAGAACAGATTTATTTGAAATATTTTGTAACATTATAAATGTTTTTACCATCACTTTTGATCAATTTAAAGCGTCCTTGCTAAATGAACAAGGGGTATTCATTATGTTAAAACACAAAAAATAAATAAAATAAAATCTTAATAAAATAAAAACCGACCCCAAACGTTTGAACTGTAGTGAATTACCTTTTCAAATAAGTAAAATTATGTATGTGTATTTTTTTTATTTTTTTTTTTTTTTAATTACTGATAATATGAACAAACCTCTCCAATTTGGAGGATGAGAAAAGAGGTACAGGGTGTTTAAGGTGTGCACGCATTGTAAGGAGATGTTGTATACACTGTAAAAAAAAAAAAATGGCAGCTGTGGTTGCCGGAATTTTATTGTAAAAAATACGGTAGCAACGTTTTACGTTTTTAACTAAATTTACAGTTAAATACCGTAATTAACTGATATAATATTAATATACCAACCTACTGAAGTAATGAAATCTGTTTTGTAACTTTGTACACTAATAACCACCAAATGCAGGTGGTGATGAGAAAGTCACATGATGAACCAAAACCCATCACAAGCATCTTTTAAATAATAAACTATTAAAAGTCGTTTACGGGCTGCACAGTGTCCATTACACAACATGGACAACACAAGATGGAACACCACATGAAACGGAAAAGAATGCTAATAAACATCCATTTAACAAATTAGGTGTAACACACAACCTAATATACAAAATGATAAGAAAAAACCACGAAAAAATAGACACGGGCAATTCAGCGTGCCAGAGGAATGTCAATTTACGACGTTATTCACCTCGAGGAGAATTATTCGGTCTTTTTCACTTCCAAAAACAGTATACTACCGTAAAATTAATGTCCAATACATGTAATGTCCAATACAATTTTTTCACCGTATATAGTAGGGGAATTTACCGTTAACCGTTTAACAGGTTTTTACTGTAGCATTTTTACAGCCTTTTACCATTAAATTCACAATAATTTTTTACAGTGCAGAGAAGTGAGCGTAATTTTGGAAATTTGGGAAATTCTGCTTTTCACGCAAAGCTAAAAAATGGCTTTAATGTAATATACTACATAAGACATTTAGATCACCTTCATAATGCTTTTATGGTGTTTTTTTGTTATTTTTAATCTTGACAGTCCTCATTTACATGTTCAAGAGAGGTCAAACAGGTTTGGAACAACATTACATGATATTAAAATAAGACTGCAATACTGTACAAGGATGAAACCTTGGAAGAATGCAACACTAAGTGGCCCATTTTCAGTCCATCAGTTCAACAGCTTTTCTGTCTTACAGGTATAACAGAGACGGTGGCCCAACTTGCATCTGGCTGGGTGACAGACAGGAATCTGGTTCACAAATATCACTACCATAAGGCCTACCTGATCCTGTGTGGTGTGGTCAATCTTCTCTCCCCTCTGGCCACCTCATACATCTTGCTCATGGTCTACGCTGTCTTCTTTGCCATCTTCTGTGGGGGGTACATGGCTCTCCTACTTCCTGTACTGGTGAGTACTGGCAGGACTGTGCATGTGCCATTGGCATAGTAAAGCATTCTTCATAGCAGTCTTGTAACGATTATGTATAAATGTGTATATATAGATAATATACTATAATTTAGTTAAGTTTAAAATTGAAATGTCAGTTGTCTTTGTTTAATTGTTTTGGCACTTTCAATGTTGGCAATGTTACCAGCAGCTTGAAAATATGTCTTAGGAGTTATGAGCTCAGTTCTGTTCATTAAAAATATGTGTGGACCGGCAGGGTGGGGACATCTAATGCAGTTTCCTTCACTAGTATTATATGTGCTCATGGAAAGGTCTTCTTTCTAGTTCTGAGTCATTGAGTTCTTGTGCTGTAATACTGCAGAGGGCAGTGTAAGGAGAGAGGGCTAGATTGACAGTCGGCACTGCAGTACACCCGTTACTTTGGAAGGAATCGTCGGTTTTACCTTTCAAATATTTTTACAACCTATGGAATCACTCTGAACCAGATAGACAGTATTAGTGCCTAAAAGGCCCCTGGGGAAAACAGTCTGTTGCTAACATGTATAGACATTAAATAAAGGATAGTTTACCCCAAAAGTCTTCACCCTCAAGTTGTTCCAAACATGTATGAATGTCTTTCTTCTGCTGAACACAAAAGAATATATTTTGGAGAATGTAGGTTACCAAATTGTTCTAGTCTCCATTGTATTTTTTTCCCATACTGTGGAAGTCAGTGAGGACCAACAACTGTTCTTTTATGTTCAAAAGAAGAAAGAAACTCATACACTTTTGGAACAACGTGAGGGCGAGTAAATATTAGCAGAATTTTCATTTTTGGTGAACTAAGAGACTAATCAAATATTGATCATTTGTGAACTCCCTGAACCTCAAGAAAGCAATTAAAAATAAAATTTCCATCAACACAATGTCATTGCTTGTCAGATTGTAATATGCAAATCAACTGTTCTATTATGAGTAAATTTGATTAAGAGAATTACTGTAGTAAAGCGAATGGTTTTTCATACTGCATGATGCTAAAAAAAAAAGTATGAAAATGTATGAAATATATACACTACCGTTCAAAGGTTTGGGGTCAGTAAGATTTTTTTTTTTTCTCAGCAAAGATGCATTCAATTTAGATGCATTAAAAATTCTTTATTGTCATAAACAGTTTTGCATCATTATAAAATTAGTTACATTGGTACTTTTATATCATCAACAGCATCATATATACTAATATAAGTATATTATGATATATATGATGATTAGAATATTTTATAAGAATATGGCATTTAAAAACAACTTTTTCTTTAATGATGAAGCCTTGTCTGTACTCTATATCAAAGTTTGCTAACCAAAGTTCTATTTTTTTCTGGCCTAGTAAGAGAAGTCATTATCTGATATATATCATCTGTCATAAATATTATTCATTTCCCTGTCTGTGTTTTCCAGGTGGACTTGGTGGGTTCTGAAAAGCTGAACAACTCGATGGGGTTTTCAATGTTCTTTGTGGGGCTTGGCTGTCTCACAGGTCCTCCTCTGGCAGGTATGTGGAGTTTTGATGAACTCCTTGACTAGATCATGGAATCAATAAACATCAGTAGGTAAATGTGGCCTTGATGTCTCACAAAAATAACCAGCAGCTTTGGAAAGACTTGGCTGAACATGATAATGTGTAAGACAAGCTTGCTTCTGTCGAGATTGTGATTCATTTTTCTGTTTAAGTGGGTTACAGATGGAAGACATGTTAACTCATCTAAAAATTACCTGTCTGGTTATCTTATTTAGTTCTCCTAATATACAGTATATATGGCTCCTTTTCATTATAATGTATTGCTAAACAAATTCCATTAGGCTACTTTCAGGATTATGGAACAGATATATTTATTTGCTGCTATTTATTAACAAAATTCAGTCATCAACACTAATACAGAATCTCCTTATGTGGAACAGTACTACAGCGTTCTAGGAAATTCAAGTCTTGAAGAGGGGCCTCCTCAGGAAGGCGAGTACAGACCTTGCCCTGAACTCTGTAACACTGTTATGTTAACATGAACCATCTTGTCAGGGCCCCGTTCCACAATCCCCCACCCCCCCAAAAAAATGAGCAGCCAGGGAAGCAAAACTGATTTTTCTATCCTACCCAAGGGCTTTCTGGATGTGACCCGGGGCTGCTTGCATAGTGAAAACAAGCTGTGGTTTTAAAAGCATATCTAGTCAGAAAACAGGTGTGGGGAGATTCTGGGGTGGAAAGTGAATAAAGTTTTCTCCATCAGTCCATCATCTTAAGTGTCAGGTTACTGACCGTTCTCAAGTATATTGTGCAAAGGAAATACAAAATGTAGAATGTAAAGATGTTTTCTTCATTGACCTCCATTGACTATTTAAAGAAAACTTTCCATCTGTCAACAGTTTAATATTGCGTTTCGTCCCAAAGGCTTCCTGTATGACTACACTCAGACCTATGACTGCTCCTTCTACCTGGCAGGTGTGTGTTATCTGTTATCATCAGTTTCTCTTTTCCTTGAGCCTCTGGCGAGGCGCTGGCAAGCCTGAAAGAAGCGGCTAGAGATGCTAAACGAAGAACTGATGTGGAGTAATGGCTGTTTCTGCCCGGCGCCTCAGAGGAATGGTGTTGTATAATAAAGGAATGAACTTAAAGCCATTTTACTTTCCACCATATCATGTGGTTCACCCTCTGAAGGCTGGTCGGAAGAGGACCTAACCTGAACATTTGGCGGGACCACAGCGTGGCAAGCAAGTGAACGTTCGTTTGAATGCAGAGACCAGTAAGTTAATGCTTCAGGATAGTACAATGCAAACCATTTTGTTAGTGGGTGCATGAGAATGGATTTTGTTTTTATATAAATTCATAGAAATAAATAGTAAGCTTCTCTCACCGCCATCTTTAATGGCAATCAGATCAGCACAAGAACAAAATGAGGAGTCTTTGTCACCCACATAAGCTTTTATGTTACAGCACATGATGTGATGCACATGATGAATCTTGATCTTCCTACATTAGAAAGTTACTCAGATGCTTCCACCGATATGATGGTAAATTTGTATCACAGGACACATTTTGCTCACTTAGGCAAATGTACTGAAATAAGAGTATTTTGTCAGGTGGTGATGGGTCTATGCAATAAGCCTATTAAGACTCTGTAAGCCTCCTTTTTGATCCTTTAATGTGTGTTCGTGTCTGTAGATGTGTTTTTGCTATGAAGCTCAGTACTGTGTAAAGGACTGCAGAAGGCCATAATGGCCTTCAACAGATTTTGTCATTGGTGCCTCAATTGGAAGACATTTTGGACCAGAATATTCCAGACATGGACTTTTTTTTATTTCTCTCACTGTTGCCAAATCAGTCACACTGTCATTTACTGCTGAGAGTTTAACTAAGAGATTTTTTCTGTGTGAATACAAGTGAATATTCTTCTGATGCCAAGATTAGCAAGAATTAGGTCAGTTGGCTTGTGGGTTTAAGTGTACCTGTCCAAGAGGCCCAGACATTGAGCATTTACATTGAGTGTTTCTCTAAAGTGCAAATCCTTTTTTACTGTCATTTTTTATTTTTAGGTTTTGATTTTGTTGATATACTACAGTGCAAGTTTTATTAATATTCACCCCCCCGCCCACCCCCCCCCCCACCCCCCCCCCCCCCCCCGCCCCCCCCCCCCCCCCCCCACCCCGCCCCCCCCCGCGCTCTGTTTGCCTTTGTACACAATGACTGTTCTAAATATCCTGTGATGAAAGCCAAAGATGCAATAGAAATATAATTGATCAATCTATGCATTTGAACATGTCCTGTGTTGATATGTTGATAGCAATCTATGTTGTAGTTCTCCCTAGTAATGTAGTTCTGCATGAGCTGTTGCCCTCTAGTGGCAAAAACGATTACTGCTACTGGAATGTTGTAGCAATTAACAGGCAGTTCATGTTCTGGAATGTCCAATTATTTTCTTTCATCAGCCAAGTACTGAGTAAGAATTTCTTAGAATGAGCAAGACACAGAAATGCAACAATTTAAAATATTAGCACAAAGATAAGAACTGTAGGTCACTGAAATCTTCAAATCATTGCCCACTGGAATCTTTTTTTCTTCTTTTTTTGGACAGCAAGCTTTTCTTTATCACTCAATTTTTTAATGAAAGCAGTTTTTTTTTTTTTTGAGAAATGGGTTGGTGTTTTGGAAAATTTCTATAAATTGTTTTGAACTCTAAATCTAGCCTTAAAGACAGTTAAGGGGACACAATAACACTATTAATGTCACTGACAGACTTCACCATTTATACTGTACTGTTAGTGATTTTGTACTTGTGGAAAATTGTGATAACATGATGCTAGCCTGAGGGTTTTTTTTTAATTTGTTTTGTTGACAATGTTCACAATTGTCAAGATCTACAAGACTGTGATTAAAGCCAGCAGTACATTTGACAGCCACTGGGTTTCCTGTAAAACATTTGTTAATCACTGGGAGATTTTATGTAAATTATAAGGAAAATATAAAAGAAAATAGTTTATCTGCAAAACAGAAAATAGATAATATAATCTTTGAAACAGCACTGTCTGAAGTCCATTGACCATTGATTGATTATTATTAGAGTATAATATTAGTGCATGAAAAAAAAAATGCATTTTCATATTAAGACTTGTCATTTAAAATCACACATTCATTCTTTTCATGAGTAACATCAAAATATTGCACAGTGGTGTAACAGATATCTTTATTAAGAACACTGCATGTAGCACACAGCAATGGTAAGCAATGGTAAATATAAACCTACTTATTCTAAAATATTTCAACCAAACTGCTTAGCTTAAAAATGAGCTGGTACTTACAGACATTTTTGCCAAGAGGAGATACTGCACTATTTTCATGTTTAATTTACTGATGAATAGATGCCCACAGTGCAACACTGATGTTCTGTGGACACAACAGCACATAAAAAAAAAAGTGTAGAATATTGCAAATCACATGCATTATAAAATGAATAATTAAATATGCTTGTTCAGCTGTAGGTAACAAAGGCTTTTAATCAATAACAAACCGTCTCAGTTTCATCTGAAGACAACTGTGCATTCATTACTCAGCAGATACTCAGCTCTGTCCACCTGAAACAGATTCAAAACAGAACATTGGTTAAAAAAATGTCAGCATATATTATATTCTCACTATAAAGTGGCCATTGGTGTTAAAATCAGTTGATAACAGACAGCAGATAGGTCACCTATAACATTAATAGCTGACGGTTGTAAACTGATGTTTTGAGTTTGAACACAATCATCAGTCTCCTCTAAAACCACCGGGGCCCCTTGATATCAAACATTACTCAAGACTTGATCAAGATGCTGTAATGTCATTTTAAATTCAGTTTGGACAGCACCATTTATTCCAGGGGTAATTGGGTGAAAATAGGAAGTTAATCCCACACTGTTAATTGGTTTAATGTATATGTTCAATTTACATCAAATCAATGTCATGTCAAGGTTTGACGTCTGTTGATTTGCATATTTGACCTGTTTTTTTTTTATGTCAATTTGATGTCTTTTCAACATCAATTGCACACTGGGAATGACTGTCACACATAACAGTACGGGTATAAGCTCAGAATGAACTCTTTACAGAGCAAAGTCTGACTGCATTCAGTTTGTGCATTTACCTCGAGTTTCCAATAAGCATTCATTCATTCCTAGTAAGATCACAGGGCAGAAAGCCTATTGTGAGGCCTAAAATAGCTTATAGTCATCATGTGGTAGCTTATGCAGAGAACTAAGCTACAACCAGGAACAATGAGCTAATGTTTTGGACTGTCAGACTGAATATGCTCTTTTCATTACTTAGGAAAGTGGGAAGGGAACAGTGCCTGAACTACACAAAGAGATGATGTAAATGAGGCCAGAGGACAGGCTTGAATGTTACCATGGAGACCTATGGTTACCAACTTACCAGGCCCATTCCAAAGCATCTGAAGACAAGCCAGTCAGTCAGAACTGTGGTAAAGATACAGGAGGAAACATTAGAGACCGAGACAGCTGGTTATTACTATCATCACTGACATGTTATTCTGACAATGTGTAACTGAAAACGAAGTAGTAAAATGTTATAGAAATGAATTATCATAATTGTTTCAGTTATATGTGTTAACGCAAATGGATTGTAATGTTAGCCAGTGCCCAAACCTTTTTGCAGTGAGCAGATGTTGGTCAAACTATGCGAGTCACATCTGTACTCATTATGAAAGCTGTCTCATTTCAAAGGCTGCGCCCTCATGAGGTCGCATTTGTCAGCCACCTACGTCATCAAGGATGTCTCAGTTCAGAAAAGTAATTATAAAATTAACTGTTATTCCCCGTGACGCATGAATTATTGTAATTTCTCTTTTAATTTGGAATGTAATGGTTACTTTTCTGAAATGAGGCAGCCTCAATGACGTATGTGGCTGATAAATGTGGCCTTCAGATGGCGCAGCCTTTAAAATGAGACATGCCAACAGCCATACAGGCAAAACATAAAATAAAAGTCAATGTTTCTTTAATTGTACTGTGAAATCTGAATAGACCATTTTGTTTTAAATACCTTTCTAAATGTAAATTCTACACGTTCATAAGCAGAAATCTATGTTTGTATAGAAAATTCTTGTTTGTCTTTATCTTTATAAAGTGACCACATGTATACCCGTATTAACAATATCAATGTAAAAGAGGAAATTCTAACAGTCCTAAGAAGCAGAAAGAAAAAGAAATAAAACAACCTTATGCAATCATAACTTTTGGACACCCATCATAATTTAAACTAGGAAATTCAACACCCCTTCCCGCAATAAGCCTCTGGTTTGAGCCTGTCTATAATCAATGACGTTTACGGCAGAGCTAAATGATCATTCTATGATTTTCTACAGTCATCTAATCATTTTTGTTCTGTTTCTTTCTATCATTAGGACAAAATGTTAAGACAATTCAGTTGGAACCTAGGAGACCCTAACATCGACAGTCATAGTCAATTATATTCCCAAGGTTCTGAGAAATCATCACAACTTAACTTTTTACAAAGTTACAATTCAAATTAACAATAAAACTTCGAAGCTAATTAACTGTAAGGATTAGAAGGCTGACTGAAACGCTAAAAGTAAATGTAGTGAGGCTTTAATTGGAATGAAGAGCTCTATGCCACTACACAGGCTAAAAGGAAGTGTGGGATTGTGTTAAATTTATGTAAATGTTGTTGTTTTAGATCTAGTAAAAGCTATCTCCAATATTTTATAACCAAAATTAAAATGAAAGTGACCTTCACTGACCTTATTTTGAAGACTTTTAATTATCTTAAATTAAGAGTTTTGGGGGGTTTGTGTTGTTTACAGTCATTAGAAGTGTTTGAATGATCTGAATGAAGTAGACAGTTGAACTCGTTTGATGATCTATTCGAAGCAATACTACCAATAATTTTTTTTATGTGTGAATAAGTTAGGTTTATCTACATTTAAAAATACAACAAATGTAATATTCTCAACTTAAAAGAGATAGCTCACCCTAAAATTAAAATTCTGTCGTCGTCTACTAACCCTCATGTCGTTCCAAACATATGTGACTTTATTCTGTGCAACACAAAAAGATATTTTGAAGAATGTTTCGACTATTTTTGCCCATATATTTATATTATGGAGGAAAAAACATACATTTAACATTTTTCAAAATAGAAGAAAGTCATACAGGTTTAGAACAACAGAGTGAATAAATTATGAACATGACTTTCATTTTTGGGTGAACTGGTGTTTTAACAATTGTATCATTACTGCAAAATTATTTGTGTAAAATCACAAGCACAACAATCTCCTACTTAAAATATTACATATTTCTGCATTTTTCTTTTTTTTTCCCCAGAAGAAACAAATAAATAAGGTTTTGGAAACTACAGCCCAAGATGTCAGAGTTACAACCAATGGCAGTGTTCTAATTGCGGAAGTGACACTTACCTGCACCAGGTAGACTACTAAAGTCTAAAGACCTGGTATAAACTAAATACTCCCTACTCACCACCCACACCAGAGGACTGGGTCTGGATCCTCACGTCAGAGGCCTGAATGAGCTGCTGGTGAAGTGATGCAGCTGATCGGACATCTTACTAAGGGGAAGTTCATTTTCTTCCTCCTGATGAGACTCCTCACAAGCAAACTCCATGTTAACTTTGGGAGGAGTTCACACTGGCAGCATGTTTTCTTTCAGGGGTTCTTCACAACGAAGGGTCAATTTACCACGTACCGATAATCATTTTCTCTTTGGGAAAATAAACGTTTAAGAAAACAAAACTATCAAAACTCGATTCGAGTCAGACACCATTTCGAAGGCTAAAAACGCTTTTGGCTTTTCTAAATCCTCTTCCTTCACTGATTTTCAATGGAGCGAAACAAAATCATATCAGATGAAATCAAAGGATGGGATAAACAAACACCTGCTCCTCTGAATTGGAAATCACTGATTCGAGGTTCATTCAGGGCCTCTATCGCGCTGGCAGTTGTGCTGGCAACGCACAGTACGGCCGGACAGGTTACAGCAAGCCTGGATACTTCCAGATGAAGGACACATAAAGGAAGCAGCCGCCATGCCTGTGAGAATCGAAAGACCCCAGCGAAGGTGCTGAAACAGAGACTTTAGTTTAGGTGAAGGTCTGCGTAAACATCATCTCTCCACTCATTCTCAAAGCTCAGAAGAACGGCCCCCTTCTCCCTGATCTGTTTGAGGGTTGGGGGCAGCAGCACCCTCAGGTTACTTAGCATGTGGGGCAACTCCAGGACACAAGGGTGGAAAACCCAGATCAACAACAACATCGAGCCTCAAAAGAGCTCTCTCGCCCTTTGCTCTCACTGCCATGACTGATCCCGGGCCGAACACAAAGGAGGAGAATTTCTCTTTCCTGAGCAGAAACAAGCAATCGAGCAACAATTCCTCCCGAAACACAACCGAAAAAAGCAGCGGCAGGCGTTCTTCAATTGATTTCCAACGAATAAACATTTTCTCCCTCAAATGAAACAATTTATTGATAGCGTGATATAATCAAATGAGGGGCCAGTGCACTTTTTTGTGTGTACAAACAGCCACGTCAAGAGCTGTGCAAGGAGTGAGTGACCGCTTCCTCTTTCTCCCCCAATCAAGAAATTAGGTAAACACAGCACAAATCAAGAGTGTCAATATTTCCGTTTAAATACGGGAACTGTAAGCACAAAAAGAACAATTACACAAGCAGGGAAGATGCTCTCAGTGAGAGTACACTAACACTAAATGGAAAGCTCTTGCCCCTGTGCATCCAAAGGGCTCCTGAATCATTTCAAACAATCATTTCTGCTTCCAGCCATGTGAAGTCCACTTGTGGAACGGTCCATTTCCTGTCGTGTGTGTGGCCGAGACTGAACGTACAGTATGTCCATTTATTCAAGTACACAAACAGCTGTTATATTATGAAATCACCAAGCAATCAACTTTTAAAACACAATTTAGTGTGACAAGTCATACATGAAAAGATGTTAATTATGCATCAGATCAGTACACTGCAATTAGCTAAACAGACACAGAACACAAATTTCTTCTACTTCAGGATTTTAGAGAAAATTGTGGACTGTCATTTTAAAACCATTCAAACAATGACACACCTAAGACCAACAACATTGTGTAATATTTCAAACATAAATGGCTGTTCAACTAAAAACATACTTAAATGTATGTCTATAATAAAATAAAACGTAGGACTGTCTTACAGCTGCACAAGAACTGAATCGTTAGGGCATCAAGTCAAGTTTTTGGTACAAATATGTGGGCTTGATTTCTTTAAATTACCTATACACCTTAATTTCTTAGTGCTATTCACATGGCATATCTAACAAATTATGGATGATTATGACAATATCACATTATAGGCTACATCACTTTACACTGATGATCTGAAAAATCTGTTTTTATAGCAAATGCACCTTTTTGTCTTTATCTTTATAAAGAGACCTTAAGAATATCATTTACAATATCACTGTAAATAGGTTTTACCTGGGAAATTCTGACAGTCCTATGGGAAAAAATGAATTAAAACCACTGTTAATTAAATCAAATGAATTATTTGAGACCCATCATAATTTAAACTCAGACATTTCACACTTGCCCATTTTGAAAACAGAATTATGCTTCATTCAAAACCTTTCAAATGTAACCCAAAAACAGTATGTCGGAACAACTTTTTCTTCTTTAAACACAAACTGAATGCTTGATGTTATGCTTTGGTCTAAGGAGGGCTTACAAATATCTAAGTTTATAGTCAAAATATGTTTACAAATTATTTTTTAATGTGATAAAGGGGTGTTAAAATTCAGCCTGTATCAATCGATATAACACTGATGACATTTTTTTGGCTACATATATTAAACCTCTGCAACGGCTTACTGTACAACACTAGCATCAACATGCAGTTCACGGAGCAAAATATTCTGCCTGTTTTAGTGACCTACAGAACTATATACCTATATTACACTCCCCATTAGTGAATGATTGTTCAAAGCATCAAGACACATAAACCAGGTTCCCATTAAATCAGATTAATTGATAATCATGAACATGAATGAAATGAACATTCACAAAAAAGATTTTGTACAGGGATGACTGTCTGGAATCTGCCTGAAATACATGTTGATAGGAAGTGTTGGAACTAGACAGCATTTAAATGACCAATAGCAAATTAAATTCCTATTCTAATATTCCCAACATCATTCATTCTTTTAAGCAGGGTACAACTTATCACAAACTAGACATCTGAATAAATTGCAAATGAAAACAAATATATTGCTATAGAGCTAGACTTTGCTATACGAATGGGGCTTTTTCACGGTTTTCTTTTTTTTTGTACGTTTGGCAGAGCAGGTAAATAAACATTTGCTCATTACTCTAGTACCACGTCTGCTTTAGAGAGCATGCAATTAAGAGACATTAAGTGAAGCTTGCATTTAACAACACTTTGTGTGTATTATAACTGTTAAGATGCTCCTCGCACAATGATCATGACCAGGAAGTCCTCTTCCGTTTTGGCAAGAGCTTTCGCAGAAGAATCTAAGAACTGCTGAGAGAAATCACATGGTGGAAATGCATGCAGGACCCCAGTGTTGTCCTTATCTCTACTGCCCCCGACGGGTAAACTGATGACCCCGGCGGCCTGCTTTTGCTTCAGGTACGAAACTAAATTGCGCAGGGGCCTCTGCGTCGATGCTGCTGGGTCTGAAGACGAAGTCTCCTCGGAGCTGCCCGGAACCGCCAGTAGAACCGCATACCCGCCTGGGCCTGCAACTTTGATGCGCCGAGATACTTCATCAATCTTGGGCTGGTCAAGGCGAAGGCGTTGTGTGATGCGTAGTTGTGTGACTTTACCGCCCGTGCTGCCGTCGATGAGGAGACTGTTGGCAACGCTCAGGTCCCCCTCCAGAAGGTGCATGCTGGCTGGGAAATTACTGTTTTTTAGGAGCAGCATGCCATTCCAGGCCATGCTCAGCTTCCCCCCTGCATCCTGCTTTGAAGCCTGGCTGCTTTTGGAGCTGCTCTCAGATCGGTCCCTCTTGGAGGCACCTTTGGCTGAATCGCCCGCTTTGCGCTTTCTCTCCGCAGGACTCGCGCCAACACTAGACTCTGAGAGAGTGCTGCTGCTTTTGATGCGCTTTTCACCAGGGCCTCTGTCCAGGCTGCTGTGGCTCTCTCGTGCAGGGGACACACGGTCTGCTCTCGCTGGCCGCTCAGAGTCACTGAATCGTCCATCTCGACTGCTCCCTCCTGGGCTGCCCTCAAGGGATGGCGGTCTGCGACGTCGGGCCGCCCACTCGCTGCTGCTGTCAGGTGAACACTCCAGATGTCTCCCATCCTCCATGAGCCGTCGCTTGCGTGCTGCATCCCTGCCTGGCAGCTCCCGCTCCAGTGACCATGCCTCTCGCCGTCGCTCGCGCTCCAAGTGTTCGAGGGGCTCAAATGCAGGCGTTCGTACACGTTCACGAATGGCAGGCACAGGCCATTCAGCCCCAGCATACAGTTCTCGTTCTCTGAAGTGCAGTGGTGGGGGAGTTCGTTCTCGGACCCTGATGGCCTCAGGGGTTGCGCGATGGACGAAAGACTCAGCCACGATTTCATAGTGTTGCAAAGGGAGGGGCTGCAAGAACTGCTGCTGGTAGCGGTGCTCCGTGTCAGCAAAGTCCACCCTCAGCCTCCTGTCAGGACCCCCGAGGGGAAATCCACGCATGTGTGTGCAGGCCGCCTGAGCGGCATCCAGGCTTTCATACTGAATATAAGCCCACGTGTCCCCTTTTCTGTAGTCTATAGTCCTGATAGTGCCGAAGCGGTCAAATTCCCTGGCTAACGCAGTCAGAGGCACCCAAGGTCCAAGACCACCCACCCATAAGCGTGTGGTGGGGGTGGCTTTGCCATAGCCAATCTTTATGGGGTTTCGGCCCACAACTTTCCCAGACATGCTAATTTTTGCTCTATGGGCCATGTCCAAGTTTTCAAATTTAAGAAAGCCATAGGTGCTGCTCTGGCCCCGACTTGGTCTTTTAATGTCCACCTCTGTGATGGTCCCAAATCGTTCAAAAGCTCTCCTCAAATCATTTTCAGTCACAGTAATATCCAAATTACCCAGAAATAGTGTGCGGTTGGCTCTCTGGTCGTCCTCTGGAGAGATAAAGTCCTCCTCGCGGAAAGGAGCGGCCCGCTCCGCGATGTACGCGGGCCGCGCCCTGGCTTCATAAAAGGCAAATTCTCTCTCTCTTTCAAGCTCTCTTGGTAAAGGCGGGGGTGGGGGAGGAGGGAGCCGACCCAGCGCTAACTGCTGTAACCGGTAGTCTCTGTAACCCAGACCGGTTGGAGAGAGCGGCCTCTGGGTATGCAAATGTCTATGGCCTGCTACAACAGAGAAATGGTCCTTATCTACGGGAGATCGACTCCTCCTCCTATTCAAGTAGACTGCCTCAATTTTCAAAGGACGGTCGTAGAGCACCAGCCGGCCTCGCGCGTGCTTTGCCGCTCTCGCATCATCCGGTCTCCTAAAGTTGACGAATGCGATTCTCTCGTCGTTGACTCGGCTGATTTTAACACTCACGTCGCCAAATTTTTTGAATTCGTGAAAGAGTCCGTCCTCGATTTCCTCGTCGCTCAGCTGGGAGCCGAGCTCGCTGATTTTTAAAGTTTTGTACTCACTTTCGTTTGTGGGAAGCGGGGCGCGCGACTCTCCGCGCGAGTTGGTGCGCGCGGCCGCCTCTAAGGACAGGCTCGAGGCGTGATTCTTGCCGCTCGAGCTTGCAACAGGGCTAGTGTAACTGTGGTTATTTCCAGTCCGACTGGTGACATGTCCGTCAAAATCCCGTCCATCTCTTTTATCCCCGATCAGTCCCCGTCGTGCGGAGCCCCCTTCGCTTTTAGATGTACTATTGCCGTTGTTGCTTCCGCCGCCAGAAATCGAGATAACCCCCATTTTCTTACTGGTTGGATGGCTTCCTCCCCTGTCTCGTATATCATCCAAGGCCCTTGAACGCTTTTTCACCGGCGACCGCTCTTTCCCTTTCATGTTAGATATCCTCTGGCTTTGCGCGGCTAACAAAACACTTTTGAACAGTTATGCTACCGCAATGTCGACGAATTTACACGAGCAAGTGCTTAATTTGTTCAGTGTCCCTGCGGCAAAACAACCGCATACGCCATCTTGTCAGGACTAAAACACGACCCGCCCGTCGACTTTGATTGGTTTGAATCTCTGAGAAACGTCAACGCCATTGGTTGTTCTGTCTGTCCATCTAGACTTCCCGTACGGAGCCCAGTCTCGCTGTACACCATTTTAGCTTCAAACGCCACATATTTACCATTGCCACAAGAGACGTGACATTTAACTAATCTTCACTTAAGTTGTGAGGACATGCACTGAAAATATTATATATGCTTCTGCACTCTATTCCATTTTTTTTATCAACATGTTAAATCCACAAATCATGCAGGGAAAAATATTCTGAAATTAGTGTTGATGCTTTTAGTTGATGCTAAAGGCTGGGAATTTCTTTTCATTTAATTAATTCCTTACATTTTGTTTAAATTACGAATGTAGGCCTATAATGTTTATAAAATGTGAGTTGTCAAATAAATGTAACTAAAAACAAATCTCGTAGTTCACTTTATGTCCAACAGATGGTGATGTTTGCCTGTTCCATTGGGGTGAAGGGAAGGGTCACGTTAGTGTAAACGTGAAGAACAGCTTTTTTAACATGTTGGTTCACTGTAGATTTAGCATTGTCAGCGAGATTCACCCTTGTAAAAATAAATGCATTTTAAATAATAAAGCTTTTCAGAACTGGTGGAATATATGCTTGCCAAATAACCAAAAGAAAAATTTAAAATGTTATGTAAAAGGACAGTTAAGTACTAAAAGGAATACATTTTATTTAAGACAACAAACAGATGCTCTAATCCGAAAGTACATGCAAAAAGTGCTTGAGCTTCACAATTGTTACTTCTTTGGTCAAAAGACAGCAAGCAATTGATCTGTTAGGAAAATAAGTGCTTACGAATAATTCTGTCTAATACAAGCCTAAAGGTTAAAGACACAGAAATGCACAAGCTAACATATATGTTATTTTTATCTATTAAAGTATACTTAATTTACTGCCAACATGTCACTTAAAGCTGCCTAATTTTCCTTCTGCAGGTCGATATTTTTCACATATCTCAACTTAAAGTTGAATAACTTAAATCTAAATCAATAAAATGTTGTGTACTTATCTTGTGTGTCTGTCCTTTCACAGCCTACAACATTTAGCACACTATACTCTCTCTTTGTACATTTGTCATCCCGCTAGTTTCATTGTACTTCACATCTATTTAGTAATGCTTCTCTTGTATTCCTGAACTGTATTTCTTTATCACATCCTTTAATCTGGGATTTAATCAGTTTGCATGTGTAGCTGGAGCTGGCTCCACTTTTTTTGAAAGATCAGGCTGGAATTCGAAGCTGTGGGTGTGTGGGGAATTTCTGTCAGCCTCCCTTTCTATCCTCTATTGGAACCACATGTCAACTCTCTCCAAAACACGGCACGGTTCGCTAAACTGGCATTTAATGTGATCCAGCGTTTCTGTCATCCTCAATGCACAAAGGAAAGAAGCAGCAGGAAATGCTTGCCCCAAAGCAACTGTCGATCTGTTTCAATTTTGAGAATTAGGAAAATGAGAGAAGCTTTGAAAATCCTGTCACTGCAGCTTTTTTCATCTTGAACAATTTTGTCTTATGTGTCATCTAAATTAAGTGAATCACCCTGAAAGAGTGGCTGGCAGGATTGGCATGCAGTCATTAAACTCAGATGGAGCTGAATAACCCATGGCTGGGTCACAGAAATGCTCTCCTCAAGGCTGTTTGGCACTTGTATCAACAGAACACTTTAACTTCAGCTATTTCCCACAGGATTGGGATTCCAAAAACACATCAAACATGATCAACTGTAGCACGCCTGTTGTTCTTCAGAAGTTCTGGTCCTATGAGTGTCATAGTTTGTTGTTAGAGTCAATGTCACAGGAATTGAATGTTCAAAAAAAAATTTGTTTTTTGTATTATATATATATATAAGTTATTTAGGCCCAGGTGCATTTCAAATCATGCAAAAAAAATTTAATGCAATACATCCACCACATGGTCATGGAGTCTGCATTGCTTTTCAAGTAATGTTTTGATTTTTGTCCAAGACCCTTGAATTAAACAGTAGCATAACATGTAAGTTGATTCATAATTCATTAGGCTTTGTGGTTCTGTCCAGCTGTCAGACCTCAGACCTAAGGTTGATGGGTATGACAGAAAAAAACCTTGGAATCCGTCATCATTCTGAGAGTGAGGGGTTTGTGGTCACTTAGTTGGTTTTGTATTAACAGGGCTGTCACATGCTGCCGATGTATCGGGTGACATACGACAGCCTTTACATACAGCAAAACATACATTTAAAATTACATATTAGATGGCCATGCACTCTCTCAAGTACAAAACGTTTCACCTTACATGTAAACGTTTATCTATACTAGCCTTAATAAATTGGCACACTAAATATTTTTTTGTATTAGAATTTTATGGGATGTTTGAATGGATCCAAAAGTTGCCTGAGCCTGTACAATTATCTATGTTATATTACATATTCTGGATATTATTAAAATTATTAAAAATCATAATTATTTTCATGGATGATGGTATTAAAATTCTGTACAATTTTGTCTAAATAAATAAAAAATAAAACAATAAAAACTCAAATTAATAATTTTAAATGCAGAAAGTACATCTGGGCAGCATAACATTATAATGTTCAGGATGAAAAATGGGTATTCTAAAGATTGCATTTAACAGTGTTAAGTTTTTAAAGATTACCTTTAAGTGAGTGTTACATAATGGCTAAGTTAATCTAAATCAAAAAATTTGAGAAATGAGCATGTACAAGTTGATATTTAATATAGTCCAAAAAATTTTTTTTTTTAAATATCAGCTAATATGATAACCGATACGATACCAAAATATCATGCATCCTTAATTAAAATAAGCAATTAGCAACATAAAATGCAATCTATATGCAGAGATGCTTAAATCCTGCCATGGTTTACCAGAAGCACAAATTTATTTTGTTGTTTTTAGTGGTGATGTATTTGAATGCACAAAGTCGGAAAATGTAAAATCATTTATTGACTGGGGCTACATATATGGGGCTAAACCACTGCATACACTGATACTATGAGATTAACATTAACATACTTAAATAAACATGTTGCACATCCTGTTGCACAAAATTACATAATTTTTACAATTTAAGTATCCCTGGAAGAATTTTGTATTAAGGCAAGTTGTGTGCAAAGCCCATGGCTCATAGAATTTCAACAAAAACACAAACAAATGAGATGCTTCCTTAGGGAAACAGATCAACACAAAAAAGTCCCGGCATAAAATGTTTCTTTGCAGTGAAAACATCTGGGAGCCTTCAAAAAAAGAGATATGTACATTGAGCATTAAGAAAGTATCTTTCAGTTGTTGGTTTACGAGTAACACTAACATGCCGGTATGTGCAGGCATGCTAACTTGTTGGCTCAGTGATGTCAAGACAAACGCAGTTGCAGCTGCATGGTCATGTCGGCCAGGATAACAGGCTCCCCGGGTCTTTGGTTTTCATGCGCAGGGCCACCAGGCCTGAGGGCTTGTATTCAGACTCTGGTCCGGGTTCAAAGGAATGGGCCCCCAGGCTTCCTGGGAAGCCATGGAGTGAGTATATCCCATTAATGCTAGGGTGGTGAGGTGGGTGATGATGATGATGGCCTGCAGATGCAGACATACCCATGAGCCCTGGTAGGTTCCCGTGAGGATGGGGATAAGGGGTCATACAGGATGATGCCATGTTTTCCAGTCCCAAAACACAACCACTGGCTGCTCCACCTGCACCTCCCGTCCCCGCGCTGCTTGGCCATAGGTTATTTTGCATCTGTGTGGACAGAAAAAAAAACACACATACACACAAACATTAGTGACTTATTCTAATATGTATTAAAATTGATGATAATGTTTGCCTGCTATCTGAAAAAAAGAGTTACTTTGAAATCTTTTTAAAAATATTTTTACATGTAATTAACACATATACAAATTAAATGTTTAATGCTAGCCTGTGCCACATGGCAAGACTGATGGCATTACACCAACAGAAAAAAATAAAACGAAATTCAATCTGTGTTTCTGACAACAAATATAAATCATAATATGCACTGCCTCCAGTCAAACCAAAGCAACTCCCCTGTGTGTGTTGAAATACTAGACAAAAACTACATTTTTGTTCTCAAGCTCTGTCTTATGCTCTCTTTGTGTTCTGTGTTTGTGTACCTGGTATGAGTCGGAGCGAGGGAGAAGGGAGATATCGTATGTAGCAGCAAAATGGTTTCGCACCTCTTGCATCTTCCCGTAACGCTCTCTTTTCCTCCATTTGGCCCGTCTGTTTTGAAACCACACCTGGGGAAAGAATATCCATATATTAAACTTAATTATTGATTGATTTAAATATAGGCCCTGTCGAAATGGAACACTCTGCCTTTCAATGCATTCAATGCATTTAATAGATGAGGAACATTAATATTACTGAAAGCATTTAAATCTGTGCAAAGAAATAATGTATGCTGTAGCATTTGAAAAAGGTTAGTATATTAACCAGATATTTTATCCATATTATTAATTACACTAAGTTTATTTTAAAGAAATGAATACTTTTCATTTAGCAAGGATGAATTAAATTGATCAAAAGCGACACAGTAAAGGCATTTATAATGTTACAAAAAAATAAATGCTGTTCTTTTGAACTTTATGTTCATCACGATTTCCACAAAAATATTAAGTAGTGTTATTAACATTGATAATAACAAGAAATATTTCTTGTGCACCAAATATTATTACAGCCTAGAATGATTTCTGAAGGATCATGTGACACTGAAGACTGGAGTAATGACTGCTGAAAATTCAGCTTTGCATCAATTACACTTTAAAATATATTGAAATAGAAAACAATCCATTTAAATTGTAATAATATTTCATAGAATTACTGTTTTTACTGTATTTTTCATCAAATGAATGCAGCCTTTGTGAGAATAATAGACTTTAATATATATTTTAATAATACCTATTATTTTAATAATACCAGTTTATATAATCTTACATTACTCTTACATGAATAACTAACAACCTGTCCCAGGAGGTGGAGTCTAACACACCTGCACTCTTGCCTCCGTCAGCTCCGTCCTCAGTGCCAGCTGTTCCCGTGCATACACATCTGGGTAATGTGTCTTCTGAAAGACCTTCTCCAGCTCCTCCAGCTGAAAGGTGCTGAAAGTTGTCCGGTTTCGCCGTTTCTTGTTCTTGCCTGAAAGGTCGATGGAGTCAGTGATGGAGTCTCCAGTCAGCCCGTTGGACGGCTCTTTCAGTTTTCCACAACACTCTGAGTCTAGAGCGGGATATCCAAGGGCCTTGGGTATGGGCTTATCTCCTGCTGACAACAAGGCTGAATGAGTGCTGCTATGCGCAAAGTTACAGAGTTAGTATTTGCCACTAAATGCAGATCAGTGACCATTTAGTTTTAAATAAGCAAATGTAAATACTGTGCACAGGCTAATTAAACGTCATTTTCTGTGTTTGCTTTTCTTGTCTTCTAAACTGTAGTTAATGACTTATTTATGTTTAGCCTAAATATTTTTCCTCACCTGATTTAGTTAGCTGGCAGGGCTAAATGACCTCAGACTAACCACAAACACATGTCAAATATATGTTTTAATTAAACAGCAAACAGAATTATAAAGTTTAAAAATTAAATTAATACAAATTGCACAAAAAACTTAATACAAATTCTACAAAAAAATTAAATATGAAGTAGCACAACTTAAAGTACTTAAATATAACTTTGCAAAAAAAAATAAAAATAAAACGCATATTGTTGATCTGTGATAAATTCATAGCAATCACTGTCTATGTTACTGTAAATGTGTAAGTTATTTTGTTCATCAACAGTGGTTGTGTAATGTACTTCCTGACTGTCCTGAAATCAGTGTCGTAACTTTGTTTTAAAAAGTGAATGGGACAGGGGAGGGGGGGGGGATTCATAGATACGCATTAAACATTAGTATTCCTAAACAGTCTAGTGCTAGAATTTTTACTATAAAATTATGCCTATGCCTGAAATAATGGTGTGCAACAGGTAAATAAAATCTAAAATATCTTTGCTTTTTATACATAGTTGACCATTAAACCAACATTGTACACAGAAAAAGTTTCTCTTTCAAATATTCAGTCTATTTTTGAGTATTCCACGAACTTTAAAAAAGTATAATAATAACGCACACTGTCAGCAGAGCTTACTGTTTTGATTAAGCTTGAAACTTGAGTTTGAATGGCTCGAGTTAAAATCAATTTTTGTAAGCTCAAACGCTTGCTTGAATAATACAATAAAAATGCATGTCATTACAAAATCCAGCTACTACGATATGATGGGTTAAAAGGTTATAAGAAATGAAGGAATTTTGACAAAAAAAAATTCTAATCACTATAATAATAAACATCATTCAAACAGGATGTGTTTGCTTTTCTCAGGAGAATATAAAGGATGAGAAGAGCTCTTTTAAAAGGAATAAACCAGTCATAGTCCTTTACCCTTAAGAGGGTGTTTTTTCTTTCATGACTACTTTTATCTAAAATAGAAACTTTTTATGTGTCTTCTGTGTTACAATTTTTCTTTTTTATCTAAAAGAGAAAACTGTAATGCAATATTTGTATCCCTAATTTTCATGAAAAAGAAACCAAAACATGGTGTTTGTAGTTGAATATGTAGTGGGATTCTCTTTTTCAAACATCTTATTGAGATTTCTCAAAAGTTGCTCAAGTATGTCATTGAACAAGAGTGATTCATTCTGTGCATGACCATAGGTCAATAAAATGATGCAAGAGTAAAAGCCTTGTTCTTGAGACATAATACAAAACAATTATTATATTAATAGTTTTTAATTGGCACATCTACAGTTGGCTCATAGTATTGTTTGACAATGATAGTGCTGTTTGGTTTCCTCACAAGAACTCCACTGTAATCCATCTGAATGAGAGTGAAATTATAATTTAGATGTTTCTGTAGATATTAAAAACATCTGACCTTGGGTCATAAAAATCCCCAGGCAGATTGCTTTAAAGTTCAATGTCTCTCTTTGCTCAGAGATTAAGTAGTAGAAATGAATTATGGTTCTTCCTAATTTAATTTTCACCAAAACAGAGGAAACCATTTACTAGAGCTACATAACTTTAGAGTGATGGAATTATAAGGCATATAGGCCTATTTGATCTCTAGTACAAGAACTAAAGAAAATGCTAAACTCGGTTTTAGGAGCATGAGGATAGTTATATACTGTACTGTGATTTATTTAGTGAACAATAAAGAGCTAAAGAACACATCCATTTCATTTTATTTGAGTTAAATATTTCCCAAAATGCCTCCACTGGCCTACAAAAGATAGATAAATTCATAAAGATTAAGTTTGTAATATTGTAAACATGACAAAAAGTGGTCTTTCTAAAAATATAAAGAAAGTGCAATGAACTATCAGAAACAAGTTCGACGCTTTAACCCCGGCACATATGGCAGAAATGACCCTGCGCTTTCTTCCCTCTTAGCACGGCAAGCTAAAAGACAAAACAGGACTGAGAGTCTGGCTTTGAAATGTAGTATTGGCCTCTTATTATTAAAGTGTTGTCTTCAGCACTCGTTCGTTCCGACCAATCAATTCCAGGCTGTATTTGTTCGACACACCCCCTTAATGTAAGGTCCCCAATTAAAAGGCTGGAGAACATATAACTACTGGCTCAGCACGTCTCGTGATTTTAAAACAAATAGTCTAAGTTATTTTAGAAATTTAGAAATAAACTTAATTTAGAAATAAACTTGCTTGTTTAGTCATCGAAAAATGCCAAATATTGACATAATCGTTTATAAATTAAACGAATTCAGAATCCAAGGGCATCCTAGTAGCCTAAGTTCTCCAAATGAAGGAAAGTCAATAGTCGTGTTTAAAATGTGTGACAGAATAGTAAGGTAGCCTATTTAAACGCAAACAAGAATGACCAGGCCTCAAAACTGCGCACACTAATACATGGCGACAGATCTGAATGCTGTTTATCTGACGATTGTTTCTGACGTCGCAATATTTTATGGCCTGCTATATAAACTGAGACTTGCGGTTGAAATAAATTGTTCGAGCTCTATAATGAGGAAAGAAAACGTTAAATCACAACGGTTCAAAAAGGTATTTCACCTCCTGTTTAAATAGTTCTTTATTGTGCTAGAGCTTTATAAATGCTTTTTAAAACATAATGTGGCAAAGAGCGAGGAGGAAATGCGCTACGGATATTGTGAGCAGGTCTGAACTTAAATTACTAAGACACGCAGCTCTTACAACCTGAATCATTCAGCTGTTATAAAATAATAATAATAATAATAACTTGAGACGCAGCTCTTACAACCTGAATCATTCAGCTGTTATAAAATAATAATAATAATAATAACTTATGTATACTTTTATAAATAGCTTATTCGAGGGAATCATTTTAAGGACCCAAAATAATATAAATATATTAAATTATTAACTCAAGCTATTTTTGACACCAATTATAACAAAATAATAATTACTTGAATTAATAGTTGTAATTAGAGCTAGAAAAAAATAGAAAAATAGTTTGAAGCTAATAGGACCCCTTAAAGTAGCCTATACCTCAGGGTTAAATAAAAAAGTAATACAATAAGCTTTATTTTGTGGTTATTAAACAATATATGAACATTGCAACGAATACACGGATCTTCGGACTTTAATGTCGTGAATTTTTTTTTCATTTTCTCCAAGAACCAAAAATGGTTCTTATAGTTCTTAATAATGCTAAATAATGCTACCAAAAGTGTTGAAGAACTTTTTTGTTAGGAGGTTCGTATTATAAAGCTTCTTTTTCAGATGTTGGGTAATTATATATATAATAATATAATATATTTATATATATTATATAATATATATATATATATAGATATATAAAGGATAAAGATGAGAATTAGATATTTAGAACTTAAGTAGACGTTAATAAATGACATATTGAAGAGGCCATTTCCAAAGTGTTTAACAAGTTAAATTCCAGATCGAGCGAAATGCTGATTGACCGAAAAGACTAAATTAATACATTAATTAATTATTGTGCTGAATCTAGCCCATCTCTAATTAGCACAAACAACACCACCTTGCTTGCTGTGACATCATTTTAAGTGTAAATGTAATGATATATACATTTCCAATTGCCATATAATAATGAATGATGAATTTCAGTCACACGTAGTAGCCTACTCTAGTTGTTTTGGGCCTCTCAAGTGGAGTATTTAAAAAGTTGTCTAAACGGTTTGATTATTCCTCTTATTATGTCATTATTATTGTTGTTGTTATTACTACATAGAACCTACATCGTTTACAGTCTAGACGTTTGGAGGTTTTCCTCGCATTCAACTGAACTAGTTTTCACTCACCATTAGAATTAGTCTCATAAAATGACGAGTTCTGCTCAGTGATCGAAGAAGGTTTTTGGTCCTGGTTCATATTCTCCAAATACTTTGTATGCTTTCCAGGCGAGGCGCGGGGAGTTGAAGCGCTGACGCCGTGCGTAAAGTCCGCGGAGCCGCCGTCAGTGTAGCGTCCCATAAAAAACTCATGTCGATGCGCTAGAGTAAGATGCGGAGACTTTTGGAGGTCGTCACACTGAAAGAAAGCCCCGGAATCATGCTCCAAGCCCGGTGAATTCTCTGGCGTGATTCTGTTTGAAGGCGAGGAGAAAGACAGACAACTCTCAGTCTCCATCACCTCGTCCCGAGCACGAGAGCGCAAACAGTGAACTAGGATGCTATTAACAGGGGACAAGTTAGTGTATAAGCGAGAGAGATGGCGATTTTTTCCACCTCTTCTGGGTGGGATTTAGAGTATCAGAAACAAAGATCCGTGAACTGGGAGGGAGAGAGTGAGACAGCGGTCTGATTCAATACGCCCAAAAATCAATCACGTGCGACTCCTGTCAATTAACCATTAATCTACAAAACATTTTCTCTTAATAAAACAAATTGTTATGAGAGTTGGGAGAATGTGATTAAATCGAGTAATTGTGACTGGCTGAGCACTTATAACTTTAAATCATCAAAGGTAGTCTACTGAATCCAGATTTGATGGATTTTGATCCAGGAACATTTTAACGCGAGACGCTGCCGGTCGCTGTCAGAACTCAATCAAAGCAGGGATCAACCCAGTATAAGAATAAAAAAATAAACAAATCCCCTGAATGATTCCGATTATGATATATCACGTCTACAACGATTACAAAATTAAGTGGTTTTGAATTTACGTATTACTTTAAATCATAGGTATGCAACAGCTGAAAAGCCATTATGGTTTTTACCCTGTGGTAGGCTTTATAATTCAGATATTACTCTGCGTTTTTGTTTTATTATCGAGATGTAATGCGATGTATAAGCACAATTGTAATAAAATACGTGGGGAAATAAATCATTGTAATTGGATTTACATATGGAAACAACCTTGTGAAATAATCACAAGGCCTAAGCAACAGCAAAAATAGTAAACTACCGCTGACTGAGATTTAAGAATTTTAGACAGGGGGAAAAACTTTTTATAGACTAGCCTACTATTGATATGTATTCCTATATTCTAGTCAGTGTTTTAAATTAAGATGTATGTATAGCCTAATACAAACCAAAGTCATTAATTTATACAAGGCAACATTAAAGTTATGATTATTTTTACGTCAAAAGGAAGTTTTCGAATATATCTTACATAACCCTAAACCTGTCACAACTACTAATTAAACGTATTTCATAGCAAACATCACATTTATTTCGTTTTAGAAAACGCAAACATATTTATAAACTACCAGATAAACGAATTCAGCGGGTTTATGGTTAGAGCATCATTAACGCACATTAATAAAAAGTATAGCCTACAAACGCTGATCCAGTTGCAAACCTGTAAAACACGAAGAAAATGTGCAATCATCATTAATATGATGATCATCAACTCACATGTTACTTCTTTCCACTTCTACTATAGTAAAAGCGCAAAACGCCCATATAATAGATACAGGAAAAAACACACATAAAGCAACCCGCTATCTATCCAATGTACAGTATATTAGGATAGTATCACTTTGTTCTTTTTTTTTTTTGTAGAGGTTTGATTAAATATTAAAATATATATTTAATAAGTCTGCTGTTCCATTACCTGTTTTTCTACTCGCTCTGTGGTTCTTAAAATACATTTAAAAAGTCCAGAAGACAAGTTAAAACGTTTATCCTTTATCATATTTATATATCGTTATGTATTAAAGTAAGTGACTTTTTGTTGGTAACCCAAGTTCAGCAAAATATGTAAACTGCCAGACTGTTCACCGAAATTGATCCAAGCAAAAAATAAAATAAATAAATAATAGTAATAAAATAAAACAGAAACAAATATCACAGCCATACTTTGTGGAGCTGCTTGAGTTTGGACATCCAGAGATCAAAGAAATTCAAAACTCTTGATATTGACGTGGCAACTTAAATCTCTGCAAAAGATCTCTAAACAGAGAGCACTTAAACGACTCGCGCTGCTCTCCAAGATGTCTAACAGTTTTTTGGACATATGTAAGGCCGCATGGAGCCAACCTGTCGGACAAGTGTGTAAACATCCAGTCCATTTGCGTCGGTCAGCCCACATAAGAACCGTTTCATTCAATGATGAATTCACCAAGCAAACAGACTTTGGGAATACGGAAGAGATCATATCACTTCCTCTGATAAGTTGTTTTCTTGCACTGCAAACTGCATACTCTTCTGAAAACTAAAATCAAATACCGATTCACTTCTACTGACGTCGTATATTCTTCGTCAAAACTAAACATAGGCTAAATCTCATTCTATCTTTTGAAAGTCAGTATAGGGTTTGGGTACACTCTAAAAAATGCTGGGTTGTTTCAACCCAACTTTGGGTCAAATATGGACTAACCCAACCGTTGGGTTAAATTTTTTAATTACATTTTAACCCAAAAGTTGGGTTAGTCCATATTTGACCCAAAGTTGGGTTGAAACAAAAAAGGAACATTATCTGTAAAGAGTAGAGAGAGTAAATTATGTTTGCTACTAAAAAAAACAAAAAAACATGCGTAAACCCATGAGCAAATAGCCCACATTTAAGCCGTGCACAGACGAGATGAGGATGAAGAAGAGAGAGTTAATCAAAAGGACATGACAGGTGTTGTGCCGAATTCTGCACCCCTGCCAGATTATGCACCCCCTCATTGAAGTCGCTAATCCTAACCCCTCCCCCACACCTACTCCTAAACCTACCAATACTAGGGGATGCATAATCTGGCAGGGTGCAAATTTCGGCACAACAGCTGAAACATGGGCCAAAACTGGAGACCCTCTGAATAGAACAGGACCACCGCACGCTGTCTATGAAACTAACTACAGCCATTGATATAGGCCTACACGCATGTGCGGTGGAGTTTAGTAAGCGATTACAGAAAGTTGAGAGAGTAACAGAGATAATTCATTCTCAAAACAATACAGCTCGTTTAATGCAGCGAGAGAATGCGTGTGTAATTATTTAAAAATAATTACTGACTAGCCTATATATAGGCCTGCCTACTGCGGGGCAAGCTATGTGAATTCAGTTATTTGAGACACTTTTTGCCATTGAGATGATTAAGGCAAAATATCTTACCAATTGCAGGGTTTGGAGTGAAAAGTCCAATTACAAATGTAAAATTTTGTCTATATCAGTGGTTTGTATGCTGGTTTCAAACTTAAAGAGAGCACTCTTGTGTAGGCTATTAGAATGATTTTGTGTTTTTTTTAAGCTGCTTGTGGCTACACTGGACACGACAAAGCGACTGCTGAAAACTCATTTATGCTTCGTGTCAGAAGTAGCGCTGGCGCGTGGAGTGCGTCAGAAATAGGACTGGGCATCAGTTTTCTGATGAGAATTTATCGTGTCGCATCGCGTAGCGCAGGCCGCATCTAGTCATTAATAGCTCAAGTTTAGACAGTTTCCAAAAGTGTCATTTTTATAAAAGCTATTGGTTAAATTAAAAAAAACCTGACACTGGGATAATTCTGTCAGGGTCAGGACAAAAAAACAAACACAAATGTCAGGTTGGGTATCACATTTTAAAATATAAAAAATACATAATATATAAATATATATGGCACAATATATAAAAATGTGACACTCAACCCATTGGGTGTGACAACATGCCCCACGATTGTGGAATGTTGTAAACTTTTCTTTAACTGTACCCAGCTAAGGTTTGTGCCTACAGAATTTGATTGACTTTCAAAAATAATCCTACCATGAGAAATACTCACTGGAGAAAAAAGTGTGACAACTAGCCCCGCTCTCCCCTACTCTCTGTGCTTCAATACATCTTTGTTAATGTGAATACTGTAGCCTGTGCACCCTGGACACTTTTCTTGTGTGTGTGATCCAGTAGCCTCCGCCAAGTTTTGAGATTCTGGCTCATGGTTAAATGGCTGAAATCCCATAGAGAACATTTCACTCTAGCCTGAGGTGATGGTGTGTTCTTGAAATAAAAAACCCAGTGGAGAATATGTACTCCAGAAGACACATTTAGAGAAAATATCAACTCTAGTTGGCGGAATGGCCTTAGGAACCAGGGCTCTTGAATTTGGTGTTGACAGTGTTGGAGTGCACACAACCACAGCCATATCATTTGCATTTGCAGAAAAGCAGACTAAAAGCTGATGCTCTCCTCTTCTTCAATAGCTTGCTGTTATCTATATGACAACTGGCAATGCAGAAAGGAATATGCCCTCCTTTTTTGATCAAATGGATCAGTGGCCATTTTAGAGCAAGGACTACAAAAAAAAAGTTCAGAATATAATGTAGTTCAGAAAATCATGTAGTTCTTGCATGAGTGATTGCAGCAGATCTCCTCCTCCTATGAATTCCAATTATAATCTACAAATGAATATATGATATGAGACTAAATTCTGAAATGAAAAAAAGGTAAAAAATGTCAAAAGGCAAAGATATGAACCACATTTCTCCATTCTAAAGGTTTAATTGAGAAAAATACACTGTAAAAAATATTTTTTGAAGCTGTAAATTATTATGTAAGATTATTAGGCTTATGATATACGGGGCAACTTTTTGAGCAATGTTGCCGAGCAACTTTGGCTAATGTTGCCGTCAACGGGCAACCAAGTGAAACACAGGGCCCACGACTGATCTAAAGTATCCATATAGAAATTTGTTACCCATTCTCAAAGGGAAAGTGCCAAAGCAACATTGCAAAAAAAAAAGTTACCCGACAAAATTGCTCAAAAAGTTCCCCTGTGTATCATCAGCCTAAGAGTATATTTTACATAAAAATACTATTTCTGTCTTTCTACATCAAATTTTCAAGTTTATTTCAATTTTATACTTTCCATTTCTTTGTAATTAAAGTTTTGAGTTAAAACTGTTTCAAAGTAAAACCTACAACAAATGTATTTCAGTGTAAGGTTCATAGTCAATCCTTTATTAAAAGACCCTGATAACCTGAACCCCAGTCACCAAAACTCTGCAGGTTATAGATTAGGAGGAAACACAGGTTTCTGCTCAGCCATAAATCTCCAGCGGCTCTTTGGATTTCTGGTAAGTCATCAAACGGCTGACCCTCGCTCCTCCGCTTGCTGTGGCTTTGTGGCCACTCTTGTTTCCTGAACCTGGGGCAGCTGAACCTGTCCCTGGCACGACCCCATGCAGGAAATCAGTCCAGTCTGTGGCCCACGGTCACTCTCTCCCCCTCTCTTTTTCATCCAGTTCAAAGCAAAAAGACCAGAGTTAGATGTGACCCTTCTGAGACCTTCAATTCACAACACTGGACCTGCTATCATCCTCCATCTCCCTGTCAGCTTTTGTGAGAAAGAAATAAAATATAACTTTTTCAGGGTTGCTCCACTCCATTAACCATGGGTGTGTGCCATTCAAAACCAAATTGAGAATGCCTTGTAAATTTTAATTCAGCTCCTGAATTTAAATTACATTTTTGAATTGAGGCAGCAAAAAGGACACAGAACTGCAATTCGAATTTGAAGGTGGGATGTGGAATTAAAATTAATCTATCTATCTATCTGTCTGTCTACCTATCTATATATCTATCATGTGTGTGTCTGCATTATTTGATGAAAAACTGTAATATTGTGAAATATTATTACATTTAAATAATATAATAATGTTAATGTTAAAATAATAATATTTTCTATTTTTAATAATTTTCTATAATTTCCTTCAGAAATAAATATTTTTTTTACTGTTTTTCTGATCAAGTGAATGCAGCTTTGATAAAAATAAGACTTTTAAGTACAAAACGCTAAAAAAAATGTGTTGATGCGCACTTGTTTTTTTTTTAACAAAAACTTTTTTCAGAATGCCATTTACAGAATTCCAAATTAAAATTCTGTAAAATTCTTCTTCCTGTCATTTCAAATCAAATTCCTGTGGGGTGTGGCTAATTCAATTCAGCTTCACTTTCATTAATTAAAAAAAGGAGAGAATTTTTGAATTCTAAATTAATCAACATCAAAATACACACAGAGGTGCTTTTTACAGGTTTATAAGGATCAGGATATAATTTCATCAAGAGCATGCAGCATTAGTGTTTAAACAGGGAAACCACTGTGCTGTTAGCAATCTGATTCACACACTCTGATCATGTGTGGAGGTCTTTATCATTCCAGCCTACAGGTTTGCATTGCAATATGTGGAGCAGTAATTCAATTATGTGCCCTGCATGCAGAGAGATGATCCCATATAAAGAGGAAGGATTTTCCTCTGAGGGCTCTTTCTCTCTCTTCCTCTCCCTCCGTCCAGCAGTTTGATGGCCAGCTGAAGCCGAAGCTCTGATTGACAGCTGCCGACCCCAGGGTCATAACACATGACAGAGGGAGTCTGGGAAGCGGGAGTTTGTTTCAGAAAAGCAATGAAGAAGGGCCAGTCTGTATGTGTGTGTGGGGGACATTGGGTAAGAACAGACTGACTGTCCCACCAATGACCCCACACAATTTCGCTGTCTCTACAGACTGCATGAAAGCACTAAGAGATGTCTATATTACCAAAGAAAGGTGATGTGAATGCAATGATGATCAAAGTCAAATGTAAATACATTTGCTATAAAAAAGTTTATAGAGGGATTTTTAAACACTTTTATATCACACTCTATCAGAATAAAACGCATGTCTATTAATAGGGTTGTGGAAAAGAATTGAAGAATTGATTCTTGTTCAAATTCATGAGTTGGAATTGAATTAGTCGTGATCCACAAGAAGTTGAACTGGAATATGAATTGGGATGAGAGGAAGAGGAAATTGCTGAAAATGAATGGTGTTAAAGTTAATGGTGTTTAACCAACAACATACAGAACTACCACATTTTGCTATAAGTTTGATTGCATCATATAATAATTGCTGAGTGTTAATATTATAAGCGTCTGTTGAGTACGTCTTAAATTGATTTTTCAGTTACTGTGTGTTCGTCTAGGTCAGAGGAGAACGGGCCCACCTGACTGAGCCTGGTTGCCCAAAGGTTTTTTACCATTCCTTTAACAGATGAGTTTGGTTTCTTGCCGCTGTCGCCTCTGGCTTGCTAGTTGGGGACACTTCATTTCCAGCGATATCGTTTGCCTTGATTGCAAAGAGGATATTATTTAAACGGAGCTGGATGATGACATACACTGAATTCAATGATGACTGTCTTAACTGAAAAATGAGGTGTTTACTATGTCATTTGATTATTGACACTATTTTCTAATTGATGATGCGTTGCTTTGACACATCGTATTGTAAAAGAGCAAAAATAAAGGTGACTTGACTTGACTTGACTTTAACCGGTGGTCGATTCCTAATGGTGTAGGAAGAGGAAATTACTTGATAGCAAAATAAAAAAATGCAACACAGGCAATGCATTCTGGGAAATGAAGTGTTCTTCCACCCTTGTCCACAAAAGTTAATTTATTAAATATGATGATGAAAAATAAATAAATACAATATTCTATAAATGTCATTTTAAAAGAACTATCTATCTATCTAGCAAAAATTTCAAAAAGCACAGTTACGGTAATTTCAATTAATTTAATTTCTACTTCCTTAGATTCAAATTCAAGATGGAATTCTGCATTCTGTTTGAAACCTCAAAAATGGATTTTAGAAGGCATTCTCAGTTAAATTATTTATGGTTCACATCCTTGTCTACCCATCTATCCATCAGGCAAACAATAAAAATGTAGGTACAGCATAAAAAGCTGAGCTTATTTAGCAGGCCTGAAGAGTAACGTTCATGATGCAGTGCTCTTATCATTCCTGCATGTAAAGCTGAGTGATTCTAATCAGTGACATACCAACAGATCCTTACGTTCCTCCACTCTGACTGCAGGAATCCGTAAACAGGCTCCTCAGTGAAACCATGATCTGGGTATCAGTTGACCTAGCTGCTGTGGACGCACGCCACAGCTAAAAAATAAATAATCCCTAAATGTGTTTATACCGAAGGGGGGAGTTGGTGGCAGACAGTCTCTGTGACCTGTGGCTCTGATTCAATTAAAGGTGCTCACACAATGATCATGAAGACGTATCTGAAGCTCAGATGCTCAGCCATGGGATTTTCATTAGCTGCAGCCTGGGGCAGAGACTCTCTCAGATATGGATAAATCCAGAGTTGGCCAAGCATCCTACTATTACCTCTCTTCTGTCCCATGCTGGAGCTCTGTTCTAAAAAGCCAAAACATTCCTTGAGCACCCTGGGCCTATAAATGTAATTGTTCTGGTATGCAATTTGTACTGCACTTTGCACTAAATCTATACAGTCCTGTCAAACATGTTATGTTTTTTTTTTTTTTTTTTTTTTTTTAGCAATTCCAGATCGTCAAAAATATGTATGTCCATGGTTGTCTCTTCTGGTATCATTTTTTATTTATCATAACGAGAATGAAATCTAAAGGGTCACATTTTTTCGGCACACATCACCAATTTCCGAGGTCCTGTCATGACCTTTGCTAGTCGCTGTGGCCTTGTGAATACGTACAAACACAAGAATTATTCTTTTGATAACGCCAAAAATAATACCATGAAATTTCTGCGAGCTAAAAGCAAGAATAATTTATAGGCTTGTCCATGTTGTGGCTGTGGCATCATTCGTTCCTTCATGAATTTTGTCTTCCTAGATAAAAAAGACCCTTATTTTCGACACAAGCATTGTGGCTGTTTCATGAGTCATGCGTACGCGGGATAGAAAGAGCCCTTTTAAACTGTCACCGAAAAACGAGTGAGTGCTCATGTCCCTTCAAAGCATGTAATCTATGCCAACTTTTTATCTGTTCCGCGGCAGTCACCAGTAAGTCGATACGCGGCCAAGATTTAAAGTTACCGTTCGTGAATTAACAATCAGCTTCACTGTCACATAGTAGCCTAAAACTCAAATCCTGAATTCTCTTGTGGCAATTGTGGCGTTCCAAAGACATAGACATTTTTAATTTTGTAAGTAAAAAGTATTATATATCATATGTAGGCCTGCATTCCTTATAGCATATCATGTATATGATTTTTCTAAATATTCGCAGTTTTTAGGCTATAAGGATTTGAAAAATGCAGTCTGAGTGTTGTAGGCAACTTTAGTTTACTATCCAAAGTCTGCTTCCTGATTTTTCAATCCCTATACAGAGAGATCTTAAATAGATAATATTTTATGTTCTTTATGGCTACAATGTTACAATGAATTGATTTGACTGGAAAGTTGAAATATCATTTTACTTTCCAAGGGCGCAAAATGAATAAAATATGAATCGAAATTATACTGTACATGTTTCAGCTAGTCTCGTAGTAAATCTTTTGGTGTAAACTCGACTTAAACAAACGCCCACCTGTCAGCAATATTGCTCTCCCCCCATTACGCCTCCATTGAGAAATGCTGGACTATTGATAATGAATGGAGTGCACTTCATTGTTGTTATGTTTTTAGGTTGTTTTAAATCACATGGAATTAAACGTTCATTGAATGTATTATTTTAATTTGTTAGTTTATGTTAGCTAATTTTTGTGTAGGCCTACATGCTTAGTTGGAAATACGAAAACATTGTTCAATATTTATAAAGAATTTATAAAGAAAAGTTGTCAATTGTTTAAATAAATAACCATGACGACCCAATACATTTAGGCCTACTGATAAAGTGTATAAAAAGCATGAAGGTCCATCCAGTCCTATTCAGCAAATATAACTGAATTAGCCTTAGGCTATTTGGTGTTCACAAATCCACCATTAACAAACATAATAAACATAAAAATAAAAAGTAAACATAAATACACCACTATAGTGATAAAATGAAATAGCCTCAAAGCTGTTCCGATATAGCCTTTCAAAACTAGATAGAAGTCTTTCAAACTCAAATTTCTCATTTCGATTTAAGCTCAATCTTCAACTAAAATTTCTCATTTTAGGCTGCAATGTAAACTATGTACTTTTTATTTAGTAGTAATAAAGTAATATAATTTTTTTAATCTGCTAAATATTTTAGAAAAAAATAATTGATTTTAAAATAAAGAATGTTTATAAACAATTAATTTAGGCAAATTTGTCTGTCCTTTTGATTAAAATGAAAGAACAGCTTGGTTAATAAGGCTATTTGTATGAATCTATGAATTTGTATAAATAATTGTACATCCACGTATGTAACTGTTTATCTGTATATTGTTGAAAAAATAAATAAACGACTCCTACTGCCATACTGAGTAATACAATTTCTCTCATTCATAATTCTATATGCCTTTTTTCCTTTTTACTGTATAGACTATACGGCGCGCTTCCCAAACTAGAACCACAGACAAATGCATTTCGTGCAAATTAAATGTATTTTATGCTTGCTTTTAGAGTTGACGCACACACAAAAAAACATTTATAATTAGTAATAGACCAGTGCAGTATAATTGACCCTTCGCAAAGACCCGCCCCCCTTCCTTACTGTTGCCTTCTTAGCGTCCGACAAGCCATGCCGCGCTCACGCCACACATCATGTTCTAGACGAAAGTTGAAAAAAATGCATCGCGGTAGCATAAGATGGGAGGAATACTGACCAACGCGCCGACAGACAAGACAGAGCAGGTTACTTTTGGTATGAAACAAAGTCTCAGCTTTCATATTTGGTCATTTTTTTTAAAATACAAGCAAACAAGAAGTAAAGTTTGTGGCCTCTTTAAATGCGTTAAAATTTCCTTTCTCTTTGGAGTGTAAGCTCTTGGTGCATATAGAAGATCTGTAAAGTTGCAAGACTAAAGTCTCAAATCCAAAGGGTATTGCTTTTATGAAAGTAAGAGTCAACCCACGTACCTAAAACGGCTGGTTCTAACACGCCCCCACACTATGCTACTAATCACAATGTGGGGAAGTATTTGCACCAGCAGTGTTCCGCCCAAATGTTCACGCAAAGAAAGAAGGCTTAACTTTTATTCTTGCCACCATGTCGTGGAGACTTTACTGTGGTTGTTCGTTTGTGATAAGTGTGTGATGAATTTACGATCGTTGTTTGGCCTTCCAAAGAGATACGATATTCCGCTTGGTAATGTCTAGTGCTGATGTCCTGTGCTGGTTGCTGAGGAAATGCATCAACTTCGTGCTGTGGATCGCCGATCGGCTTTCACCGTGGAATACCACGGGAGTCCAGTCCAGGTCATCAACATGTGGGTTGTTTTTTGTGCCACAAGCCTTTCCTTCGTTGCGAATCTGCCTGGACGCGCCATTCGCAATGCCGCCCGGAAGTTCCTCACTCATGCCCGCCGGCCTGACGCTCACTCAAGGCCCGCGTGTGTGACGCTGTCCTGTGTTCGTTGTGAAATGCGAGGAAATCTACTGTGTGTTTGCCCTTCCACAAGAGGACACAACTGTAGAAATCAGTGGTTGAAGTTGTATGGGACAACCTGTTCCAGGAACGAGTTCAACCCAAATATTCAGTATGTGTTTTCAGCGCATTTGAGAGAGGAAGAGGGAATGTTTCTGGGAGAGTAGCTGTACATATTACCTGGTTGTATGTTTCTATAAAGTGGGGCATTTACAACTTTGCAAGGACAGTCTGGCACTACATGACTCACAGCCTGCAAGTACGTTTTCATATTTAAAGAAATCGTCACTGATCCTGAAATCTTACGGCAAGTTTTTGAAGTGACAGTGTAGAGTAGCGCTGTTGGTTTTGTGTTTCTCAGGATCACAAATGCAGGACATGGTTTATGTTTTTACGCGGTCGATACTGCAACGCAACTGCTTTTTTAAAAAGACAGTATAAGTAATTTATAATCAGTAATTATGTCCCCACTTGGTGCAACAAATGCCTCCTTTGTAATGGGTTTTAATGTTTATGTCTCGTCGCGCCAGGACACAGGGCATCACAGTATGTTAAGGGGCATAACATTTCCATCACACGCTTGAGGTATTCAGCCAATCATAACATCAGAGCACACCTTGCTTTTCAGACCGATGAGCTTTGTAAAAATCGATGCGTTTCAGAAAGGCGGGGCATAGATGAGCAACAATAATGTACATTATGTGGAAAATAATGTGTTTTTTGAACCTTAAACCACATAAACACATTGCATTACACCAAATACACAACATAATGTTCTTTCTAGCAATGTCATATGACCCCTTTAAAGTGTTGTGAGACTTAAAGAACATCATAAGGTATCTTGTTTCAATCGCTGAAAGGCGTCAATACTCACTTTTTTTCAAGTTCAAGTTCCACACCGAACGTTAAATTAGCCTACTAGCGCTGTATGGTTTGGGGTGGGCAAAATGGCAGTATCGCGTTAGATTTTGGTCAGATGTCATGTCAATTAGAAACTGCTTGCTTAAGGGTTTTTTTTTTGTTTAAATTGAGAATAAAACCGTTGAGAATGAATCGTCTTTTAAACTATGTTTCTGTGCATGTCACAGAATAGAACAGCATTTTTATGTAAGCCTAACTATTTCTTAAATATAGATAGAATAGAAATAGTTGAAATATAGCTCAACAGTCACATTAGTTTAGCAATAAATATCTGTGTGGAATACAGGCATGCCACATTTCAAATTGCAATGGTTAAGCAAACTTGAAATCTACAGTGCAAGATGGAGGATAATGACCTACATTTGCCCCATGACTTTTGATTGTGGGACTGGTCTGAATGCCAGACTGCGGCAGCTGTGCAAGCGTAACTGCACAGGAACAACTTGGGTCATCTTCACGTGCCCCGGAGCTCATCCTGATGGCCCTAGGCACTGGACACGCGCTCTGACCCCTCTCAGAACCACCCAGATGCTGGACATAATGCAACCTTTCATATCCATGTCTGTCTATCTCCTGTGTGAGTATCAAATTCTTACATCCGCAGGACTGAAGTTGATTCTTTCACAAAGGATACACACACACACTCACAATAACACATGTACACGTGTACATACACAGACTCACACACAAAACAGAGCCAGCACATACACAGGCCCTCTCCTCCTCAAGGCTTAAACACACTGGGAAAATGTTAGAGAGAAAGACATTTTTATTACCAAAACTCGACAGCAATACAGCCATGTAGATTTCAACACTCAAATGTTACTCTCACTTCCAAAAGAGTAAATGAGAAACCACATCACACAACCTAACAAGAACATTACTACTATTTCAAGGGAATTCAATCCTGTAAAAGACAGAGGCTCACCTTGAATTGGACACTTGTGGAATCAAAACCTAAACTGTTTGGAAATACTCTGCACCTAAAGCAATGGGAAGCAGTAGATGATCAAAAGCAACATCAGATTAATGCTCCATTTGCTGAATGTCTCTCACACAAGGAGATATATATAAGAAGATGGACAGAGAGATTTTTATCCATTCAGAACAAAGACAATTATGTACACTTGTCATCACATTCAACAAAAGCTTAATATAGAAATACAATTAGGAAGGAGAAACAAAATGTAAAAGGAATTCTCTTATTTGTTTAGCAATATAATATATAAAATTGAGACAATACATACAAACCAAATGCTTCATTATTATCCTGCCGGTTTTTTAGTATATTACCATTTCAAATAAATCAGCCCCACTCTACAAAAAAACAGCGACATACAAAAACGATGAACTCTTTTGAAAAGATTGGTTTTAAAAGGCTCATTGTCATGTTCCACATATGTCATAAATTGGGGTTCAAATGTACCACTGAACAACAAAATGTTGGACTAAATCATACATCTTACAGCGATACACAGGTGAGCACACACACCCAGACACACAACAGAGTCTATGAATGATATGTGCACGCTGCCAAAAGTGCTCTGCCCACGTGCATAACTGAAGATTGGAAGAAAATCTAATTTATTGAAATCAACAGCAGCAGATGGATTGCATCCAGAGAGGGATGCGTTTACGCCAACGTAACTTATAACTGGGATTTGGGTAGGGTCTGGATTGGCGGGGGGGGAGATTATTGTGAGTGATGTTTTAGCCTTGCGTGCAGACAGGAGTCTACTAGAGGCAACCAGATCACCACTACCCTCACTACAGTACACTCAGTTAGCCAACAGTCATTGTTGGTAAAACTAGTTCGGTTTGTAGCATTTTGAGAGAGAAAGATTCCATATATTTGGCATTATTTTGTTACATTTTTGGGATTTATACATTAATTACATGCATTGGTCCACCCAGTTAGATGGAGCGCCGCCCAGAACGTCAAACCAGCACGAGTGCAGATTTGTTTTGTGATTTTGTGTTGATTATGCTCACACAAACACAGCTGTTTCAACCTTATTCCTCATATGTTAAAAACAATATTTTTGTTAATTTTTAAATGTTTTTTATAACATCATTAATTTATTACAACAAGCCTTCCTATTGTAAATATATGTACACTGTCTTTAATTGAATGTTGCCATGAACAAGCAGTCAGAAAAGAGAAGAACAACTGACTCCATTGGATCCGATTCGAAACTAACTAACCAAAAAAAAAATTATAATGGATTTTGCGGCCGCCTTGAAATCATGTTCAGCGGGCCTAATGAAAGTTTGTTAAAATTAGGGTACAAAAAATCTTGAAGGCATAATTTCATTTGTTAAATTATTTATTGCAGTACTGTACAGTTTTGTACAAAAAAAATCAGTCTTTTTATGATTTTCAAATACATGGACAACATGTGCGATGTAAAGCCCTAGATCTTGTTGATTCTTTAGATAAAGTGAACTGACTCGATTTTCAAGGTCTCGCATTTTTTTTGGAATCGTGTCCCAGCAACTGGATCCACATCCAGCAGATATGTTTCTTCTTGTGCCTCAAATATCTTACTGAAGGAATATTCTGGTGCTGATCTCGATTCTGATAAAGTGAATATAATGAGAAATTATATCTTATAATACATTTACACAGATACACTCTTAAAAATAAAGGTGCTTCACGATGCCATAGAAGAACCTTTTGGTCTAAATGGTTCCATAAAGAACCTTTAACATCTGAAGAACCTTTCTGTTTCACAAAAGGTTCTTTTTGGCGAAAGAAGGTTCTTCAGATTATAAAAAGGTAAGAAAGAAATGGTTCTTTAAAAAACCATTGACTGAATGGTTTTTTCTGGAACCAAAAATGGTTCTTCTATGGCATCGCTTGAAGAACCTTTTGAAGCACCTTTATTTTTAAGAGTGTAGTTATACAGATGTTAGGCTCCCTCAGTAATGAAAATGTTAAGAGAAAATCTTTTTATGTAGTTACACACATACTCAGACACATATGCATGCCAAGGTGATGTCCCCACTAGAAGAGTCCTGGCTGTGAAACCTTCATGGCCAAGCACCCCCCAGACCGTACCCCCCAGGACCCTGTCTCCAAACGCTGTATCAGGCCTGCAGGACAGCTGTCCTTCTCCCCTTCTCCTCAAGTCTCTCTCCCTAGTGCAGTCAAAAGCTCCCTGTGTCACCAGACTGATTAAAACAAACACTGCTCATATTTTGGTATCTAATCCAATTGTGCTCTTTTTCTTCAAACTGAGCCTGCAGCGCGTGGGGTATTGGGTGTCTGGGACCCCCATGAGCCCCCCTTTTCTGTGGCAGGGCTTCAATTTCAAACACTCTAGGACATCACATAGGGGGAGCCAAGCATAAATAAAGACTTACAACGGCTCTTTTGAAACATCCAGGTATGATTGGAAATATTTACCTTCTTTTCCTATGCAACTTTATTTGGCTGATGGCTAAAAATAGTGACCAGCATTTGTAGTGAGTTTGTGTTTGTGTTCGGAGTATTTGTAGCTTTCGGCTGTTATGGGGATAAAAGGAAGGCCTCTCTCGGGGGTGACCCTTGGTTATGTGGCCGACTGCTATGGGGGTGGATTGCGAGACTTACCCCATGTTTATTGTTTTATTAAAAGGGGCATGTTGAGCTTGTGGGGTCAGGACTTTTCCTGATATCCTGACAAGTAGTAGACTTGTGTATGCATAGGCCTGAGCGAAAGGTCCTCATGCAGTCATAATTACAGACATGGGATTCAACATGTGGTTGCTTTGTTTACCATCTGTAGTAAAATCCCACAATCAAAAACATTCAGCTTGAGAGCTCACAAACTCTCCACTTGGCGCCGGTTCTTGTTCAAATGTGTCTTCCTCTACATGATTCGGCCCCTCGAATGTTGCCAGGTTATGACAAGAGCATTCTAGCATTCAACCCCACTCCCTTCACCAAAAGATAAACACATGGAGATTTAAGCTGTAACCAGAGCCATTCGGAGAATTCATGCAAGGGTCAGCAGCACACAGTGCTTCCAGATAACAGCCGCATCTCAAATATGTGGCCTGAGTTGCTCCTTTAAAGTCATTATTGGTGCATTGCTGCATGTCTGATATAATTTACTTGAATAGAGCGCTTAGATGATCACACACAGTAGGTTACCATAAGTAACTTTAATTACAACATTAATTATCTATACTTGCAGTGTTGCATCTATATTTGTGAGATCAGCAACATCAACTTTGATTAAAGCAGAAAATAGACAGTTTAGTTCATTAGAACACAAATCAGGACTTTGGTAATGAATCTTTCAGCAGAAATCAGCATGACGTTTTTAGCACCATCTAGTGGATGATATACTGCTGTCTCATTATGAGTGATGTAATTTCCTGTATTGTGGACCCTGTCTAGCTTTTCAGAAGTAGATTATCCTTTGGCAAATCCATTTAGATCTCTTCTGAAATTTTGGAGTTGCATATATTCATTCAGTTTTATTGTGTAGACCCGGCCTTTTTCAGTGAGCTTGATTCTTCACATAAGAACAGAGTGCAAATTCTTTAAAACTGGTCTAAGTTTATTTAAGATTGTAAGAAAAATTTAAAAACCCCTCCCTAGTCTTCACATTGCAGTGTGAATCATACATGTGTCATTGTCCAAAGGAAGCTCACAGAATCATCAAGGACTGTACGCCAACCCCACACAAAAACTGTTTCTGGCCGTCTGGCAGATGGAGATGGTACTGGAGCACTGAGTCACAGACAACAACATTTGCATAAATCCTGTTTAATGCATTATAACACCTCCGACTCATTGATTGATTCTTCTCTCTTCACCTCATTGATTGACTCTCTCTCTCTCTCTCTCTCTCTCTCTCTCTCTCTCTCTCCACACACATACTGTATATACACACACACATTTCTGTTCTGGTTTGTGTAGAGTAAGATTTTTGTAAAGAAATCAATGCTTTTATTCAGCAAGGAATCATTAAAAGTGAATGTAAAGACTTTTACCTTGTTACATTAAACCATCAAAGAATTCTGAAAAAAAGTATCCTGGTTTCCACAAAAAATATTAAAGAGGTCATATGATGCTATTTAAATTTTTCCTTTCTCTTTAGAGTGTTACAAGCTCTTGGTGCATTTTAAAGAAGATCTGTAAAGTTGCAAACGATAAGTCTCAAATCCAAAAAGAGATTCTTTATAAAAGTTAAGAGTAAACCACACCTACCTAAAACGTCTCGTTCCAACACGCCCCCACATATCTACGTCACTATGTGGGAAGATGTGCATAACGCCGCCCAAATGTTCACAAAAAAGAAAGAAGGCGTAACTTTTATTATCACTGTAGTATTGTTGTTGATGAACAGTAAGATTTTAATGTTTCTTAAAGAAGTATCTTCTGCTCACCAAGCCTGAATTTATTTGATCCAAAGTACAGCAAAAACAGTACAATTTTGAAATATTTTTACAATTTAAAATAAATGTTTTGTATTTTAATATATTTAAAATGTAATTTATTCTCGTGATCAAAAGGCTGAACTTTAGTATCTTACTCGGTAGGCAGATCCTCAAAATCAGTCTAATATTCTGATTTGCGCTCGAAAAATATTATATTATTGAAGAACAGCAGGAGTTAGAATTTTTCAGTTTCGTGATGGAATTTGAAAGTTCAGAAAACAGCATGGTTACATGAAAGAGAAGATATATGTAACATTCTAAATGTCTTTATCATCACTTTTGATTAATTTAAAGCATTCTTGCTAAATAAAAGTAGTAATTTCTATCATTTCTTTCCCCCCCAAAAAAAATAAATAACAATTATACCAACTCCAAGCTTTTGAATGTATAGAGTATAATGTTACAAAAGCTTTTTATTACAGATAAATGCTGATCTTTGGATCTTTCTATTAATCAAAGAATCCTGAAAAAATATATACTCAACTGTTTTAAATATTGATAAAAATATAAAAAATGTTTATCAGCATATTAGAAGGATTTCTGAAGGATTATGTGAAACTGAAGACAGGAGTAATGATGCTGAAAACTCAGCTTTAACATCACAGGAATAAATTACATTTGAACATACAGTGCTTGTGCTGAAAAAGTGTTGGCCCCCTTCCTGATTTATTTTTTTTTGCATGTTTGTCACACTTTTATGTTTCAGATCATCAAACAAATTTACAGTGGGTACGGAAAGTATTCATACCCCCTTAAATTTTTCACTCTTTGTTATATTGCAGCCATTTGCTAAAATCCTTTAAGTTCTTTTTTTACCCTCATTAATGTACACACAGCACCCATATTTACAGAAAAACACAGTTTTGTCAGGTTGGATGGTAACGTTGGTGGACAGCCATTTTTAGGTCTCTCAGAGATGCTCAATTGGGTTTAAGTCAGGGCTCTGGCTGGGCCATCAAGAACAGTCACAGAGTTGTTGTGAAGCCACTCCTTCGATATTTTAGCTGTGTGATTAGGGTCATTGTCTTGTTGGAAGGGAAACCTTCGGCCCAGTCTGAGGTCCTAAGCACTCTGGAAAAGGTTTTTGTCCAGGATATCCCTGTACTTGACCGCATTCATCTTCCCTCGATTGCAACCAGTCGTCCTGTCCTGCAGCTGAAAAACACCCCCACAGCATGGTGCTGCCACCACCATGCTTCACTGTTGGGACGGTATTGGACAGGTGATGAGCAGTGCCTGGTTTTCTCCACACATATCGCTTAGATTTAAGGCCAAAAAGTTCTATCTTGGTTTCATCAGACCAGATAATCTTATTTCTTACCATCTTGGAGTCCTCCATGCTGGCTTTCATGTGTCTTGCATTGAGGAGAGGCTTCCGTTGGGCCACTTTGCCATAAAGCCCCGACTGGTGGAGGTTCTGCAGTGATGGTTGACTTTCTACAAATTTGTCCCATCTCCCGACTGCATCTCTGGAGCTCAACCACAGTGATCTTTGGGTTCTTCTTTACCTCTCTCACCAAGGTCTTCTCCCCCGATAGCTCAGTTTGAACCCCCTCAGCTCTAGGAAGGGTTCTGGTCGTCCCAAACATCTTCCATTTAAGGATTATGTAGGCCACTGTGCTCTTAGGAACCTTAGGTGCAGCAGAATTTTTTTTTGTAACCCTGGCCAGATCTGTGCCTTGCCACAATTTCGTCTCTGAGCTCTTCAGGCAGTTCCTATGACCTCATGATTCTCATTTGCTCCGACATGCACTGTGAGCTGTAAGGTCTAACATAGACAGGTGTGTGGCTTTCCTAATCAAGTCCAATCAGTATAAGCAAACACAGCTTGACTCAAATGAAGGTGTAGAACCATCAAGGATGATCAGAAGAATATGGGACAGCAATGAGTTAAATATATGAGTTGTCACCGCAAAGTGTTTGAATACTTAGGACCATGTGATATTTTTAGTTTTTCTTTTTTAATAAATCTCCAAAAATGTCAACAATTCTGTGTTTTCTGTCAATATTGTGTGCTGTGTGTACATTAATGATCTTGAAAAAATACTAAGAGGATTTTTAGCATAGGATCTTCTTCTGCAATTACAAAGATGTGAAAAATTTAAAGGGTTGGTTGAATACTTTCCGTACACCACGGTAAATATTAGTCAAAGATACACAAGTATAAAACCATGCGGTTTTTAAATGAAGGTTTTGATATTAAGGGAAAACAATAATCCAAAACAGCATGGACATGCTTTTCTGTTGAAAAGAGGGTTGCCCCCTGTTTGAAAAAAAACGTTGTTTTATCACGACCTGAGTTCAATTTCTCTAGCACCACCCAGGCTTTGCTAACGGCCACACCTCTGTTCACAATAGAAATCTCTAGATAGGGCCCTGCCTGACAAATAGTGAAGTAGACCACAGTATTCCTCAAAAGTAGACATGTCATGCCGAGATCATCAAAGAAATTCAGAAACAAATGAGAAAGAAGAGATCTATCAGTCTGGAAAAGGTTAAAAAGCCATTTCTAAAGCTTTGGGACTACAGCAAACCACAGTGAGAGCCATTATTCACAAATGGCAAAAAACATGGAACAGTGGAGAACCTTCCCAGAAGTGGCCGGCCGACCAAAATTACCCCAAAAACACAGCGACGACTCATCCAAGAGGTCAAAAAAGAACCCAGAACAACATCTAAAGAAATGCAGGCCTCACTTGCCACAGTTAAGTTCAGTGTTCATGATTTTTTCTCCACCATAAGAACAAGAGAGATGGGCAAAATGGTCTGCATGTTCAAAGACTGGGGGGGAAAAATCGCTGCTAGAGCCACAAAAAGACACCTAAAAGGACTGTCCAGTTTGCCAGCAATAACATCTTGATGATCCCAAGTCCTTTTGGGAACATACATGTGGTGCTGACGAGACAAAATGTGAACCTCTTTGGAAGGTTGTGTTGGGGGTGTTTTGTCCCATTCGTTGGCGTAAAGTAACATGCATGTTAGAAAACAGGTAGCACAAACCAACAGTAAATATGGTGGGTGGCGTAGGTGGATGGGTTCTGGGGCTGTTTTGCTTGCTTCAGGACCCTGAAGACGTGCTGTTAATAAATGGAACATGAATTCTGCTGTGTTTACCAAAAAATCCTGAAGTGAGGGGGAATGTAACTGGCCATCTGTTCGGTGAACCTCATAAGCTGAAGCGGATACTTGGGTTTTTCGCAGCACGGAGTAATGATCCCAAAAAACACAGCAAGGTCCGACTCTGCTGATATGGTGAAGAAAAACAAAATGAGAGACTTTGCGATTGGGCATAGTCTACAGTTATGACGTGTTCCGATCCTATGATATGCTGTGGCATGTACCTTAAAAAGGTCTTGGGTTCATGCTCGATAAACCCTCCATATGTGTGCTGAAGGTACAACAATTCTGCATAGAATGAGGGGACCACAGCGTTGTAACAGACTCATTGCAAGTTATCGTAAACTCTTGATTGCAGTTGTTGCTGCTAATGGTGGCCCAACCAGTTTTTAGGTTTAGGGGGCAAACACTTTTTACACAGGGCCATGTAGTTTTGGATTCCCTTAATAATAAAAACCTTCATTAAAAAAACTGCATGTTGTGTTATCTTTGTGTTTATCTTGATTAATATTTAAATTTGTTGGGTGATTGAAACATAGAAGTGTGGATAAACAGCATTAAAAAAATAAAGAATATCAGGAAGGGGGGCCAACCCTTTTCACACACTGTGATAATTCGAAAGGAATAAGTCAGTGATTTAAGTAGTAAAAAATATCACAATTATTACTGCTTTTTGCTGTATTTTGGAGTCAAATATATGCGGCTTGGTGGCCGAAGAGATCTTTAATAAAAATTAAATATAATCTTTGAGTTGGTTAGTGCACTAGCTAGAGTTTGCTTTTTAGTATGCGTTGGGGTTAAAAATAACCGGTGTTAAAGGCAGTACTACCTTGGATTGTTTTTACAGGTTAAAAATTAGTAAACTAAATGAAAAAAGGAATAGACTCGACTAGTACTGCACTGTAGATGAAAATACAGAATAATACTGTTAAAATTAAAATGTCGCAGTAAGACAGTATTGTATCCGTAAATGCAATACAGTTAATAATACTGTAAAGCATTTTACAGGAATTTACTGGAAGTCCAGCTGCCCAGTTACGTTACCGTTGTAAATAGTTACAGGCAACATGATGTACAGTGTGGGTTTTTGTCTCATTTAAGAGAGATGAAACGTACCTACAAAAGCCGTTCCCAAGTCTTGGTATATGAAGGAAGCTTTCATCATTATGGTTGCGTTTGGCAACTGATGTATAGCTTGCATACAGAGAGCTGGTCTTAAGAGCCCAGGAAAATCATACACAAAAGTGCATCCCACTCCCTGGGTCCTGTTGGAGATTATTGGCCAATTAGCCCTGGGACTCCTTTGCGACTGGTAATCATGCGATTTTTTTTTTTGGCGTTTTTCCATTGAGGCCAAAGCACCAGAATGATGTTTGAATATGCACATTCAAACATGCAAGGAAAAACGAAGAGCACCAGACGCTGGAGCAAATAAGGCCATAATCATTCCCTTATATGACCGTGCGTGCTTGAAGGTCTGTTTTGAGACTGACCGAGAGTTTTTAAGAAGCCCACACTGTATTATCAACTGTGCCGCAGACTGAGAGAGTGTAAAGCCCTTCCAGCACATTTGGAGCTGAACCCAATGGTTGTGTTTATAGCTATAATGGTGGCTAATTGAATCGCTCTTGTTTTCTAATATATGGGCAGTATGGCCATGTCTTAATGTATAAAAAAAGATGACCCAATCCAACTCATTATACATCGTACTGGTTGCGGTAAAGATCATTTCTTCCAAACAAATCACTTAATAAATTCCGTTGGTGTCCCAGTTCGTTTGCATGGGGGGCGGGGTTAAAGTGCACTGATAAGATTATTGAATACCATGTAGAGGCCTGACTGGGTCTCGAGATGAGTAAGTAAGTAATGTTGTGCTTGAAAAAAAGAGCTTTGTAGTATTACACGGACCATGTCAGGGTAGCGCATAAAATCTTTGTTCTTTTCTTGCTCATACTAGAAGAAAAAAAAAAAAAAGCGCCGAATCGTGGAGTTCATGTGACACAGTGTTTCATTTCGTTATCGATGGAGAGGAGAAGGAACAATAAAGGCATATGGAGCATGGAGACAGGCGGGGCAGATAGAGGGGTGAGACATAATACTGCCACACAGAGCTGCCTGTGGCTACACTCATTTGTCAGCCAGGTATTTTGTGGTTGTGTGGGAAAGAGGAGATACCTGAGAGTGAGGAAAAAAAGGCAAAAAATTAGATGGTGACGTGACATGTTAATTTAGTGTGGCAAAGTAGGGTGACCCATAATCAGAATATGCTCTGCATGTACCCATGCTCAAAAATGTGCCACACACACCCGTAGCAGTGGGCAGCCATTTTTTTGCTGTGGCACCTGGGGAGCAGTTGGGGGTTCGGTGCCTTTCAAGGGCACCTCAGTCGTGGTATTGAAAGTGGAAGAGAGCACTGTACATTCAGTCCCCCCACCTACAATCCGTGCCGGTACAAGACTCGAACCCACAATTTTTGGGTTATGAGTCCGACTCTCTAACATTAGGCCACGACTTCCTTAATAGTACACAATATATGGGGTTGTACAAACCACAACAAATCCGTGTTTTTTTTTTTTGTTGTGTTAAGGCACATTTTAGGAAGTGTAGCAGGTTTTTTTAGATAAATTATAGTTTTTTTAAAATCTATCTTTTAATAAGTTATTATTTTAAAACTAGATAATTATGTAAATTTTTCCTTTTTCTATAGAATAAATTCACAGCATGGTGTAGTTTACGTGCCATAAGTTTTTGTGTTGATCTTAGTGGATCTTCTTGAATGACACTCTTTTTGTATTGGTGGATAAGCCACATCCTGCCATACTAAGTTACTCGGTGTGTGTATCATCTCAAGACTCGCGTACTAGGACCCAGAGGATTGGTATGAGCGTAGTGGCAGTGGGTTCTTTCGTCTGCAGGTGTGGTGGTGTTTCTTCTTCAAGAATGGTGACGTTACAGTGAGGAATACGTGCTTGGATTGTACTGACTTTATAGCCACAAGAGGGTTATGGTGCTGACCGTCCCTACGGAATGATGATCCGTTCACTGTGGTCGTCGTATTTGCTCTAGCCAAGATACCAAGCGGACTTCTAATTCAAGTAAGCCTCTCTATTATGGATAGCCAGTGTCTGCCTTAAAACAGTACATTACAAAACGCGAGTAAACAATAAATGGCAAAATGTATAGTGAGTTTTTAAATAAGATAACAATAGTCTTTCAGCCCCCCCCCCATCCAAAATACAGACAGCAATTTCTATTGAAAGAAAATAGGATGGTCTCTGTTGTTTGGAGGGACCTCATTCCATTAGTGCTATTTTATATGCAATAATTGAGCCTTAAATTATGATAATATTATCTTTTTATTGGTGTTTTTTTTTGGTTTTTTTTGTTTCTTGGTTGTTTGGTGTTCTTTGGTTGGTTTATATTGCTGATGAACATTAGTTCTGCTTGCTAGCATATTACGTCATTATAAGCAATTGTCCCAGCCATTTGCTGTCTTTATGCAAATTAGATTCCTGGACCATACAGGCAATTATCTGTCTCATCTGCAGCATATATCTTGTTCCTGACTGGTTAAACAGGGGACATGGAGCTAAAATAACATCAGCAACAAAACTGTCTCAATACTTTAGATCTTTATGGCCTATTCAGTATCTGAACAAAACCAGTAAGAATCCTGTACACAGCCATTTTAGTTGTATGTATTTTACTACTGTAATTTTTTTTCCTCACAGCTTTTCACTTTACAAGATGTAACTCATGAACTGGAGTCATGTGGATTACTTATGGATTATCGTGATGTTTTTATCAGCTTGTTGTGACTCTCATTCTGATGGCACCCATTTACTGTAGAGGATCCATTGGTGAGCAAGAGATGGGATGCTAAATTTCTCCAAAATCTGTTCCAATGAAGAAGAGAGAATGATAACAAATCCATCTGGGATGTAGTTACATTTAGGTAGGATCCATTTTTGAGTGAACCATTCCTTTAACCAACCTATATGCCTGGTGTCTCAGCAGGAATTAATATTGTATTTATTCAAGATCCCCTGTAAAGACCTTGTCTCAGACGACCACCGGGACAAGACCACAGGAACCAGATGGATAGTTCTTCTTCCTCGGCCAAGGAAATTGCTGCAGCCTGATAATTGAACTGCTTGGTTTTTAGTGGGTAAGAGGTGAGAACTGGGTACCCCCGACTGAGTTCATGGTTTCTCCCAAGGTTTTTGGTTTTTTCTCCTTCTGTCACCGAGATGTGTTTTTGGTCACTGGTTTGCTGTCGACTCTGGGCTTTTGTTAGTTGGGGCAAAATTTCATTTCCTAGTGATTTCGTTGATCTGTTTGTCAAATTATTGCGCAAAGATTACTATTTAAACTGAACTGAGCGGTATGATGACATCACTGAAATTTTTAGAAATGATGACTGTCTTTAACTGATAAAATTGAGTTGTTTCTATTGTCGGTATTTTGCTATTTATTGACACCAATATGTCTAATTAATGCTGTTCAGTTGCTTTGACACAATCTGTATTGTTAAAAACGCTATATAAATAAAGGTGACTTGACTTGTATTTGAAAGGACATTTATTTTTAAAACAATGTGAGACATGTTTGCATGATGTCAGAAACAGAATTCAAAACACACTATAGCTACGTATTATTCAATTTTCTCCTCACAGTAACAGTTATTTTCACTTTATAGTTTCATCTCTCTCCTTCCAGTTCTTTTTTTTTTTGATTTTCTAGAGAAAAATTATAGTGGAGAAAAATGCACACGATGCTTTGTTCCTTTATCAAAGGCCGCTCCATGTGTAAAGACCTCCTAGTCATTAAGCTGATGAATGACCACGTGGGGCTTTAGGTTGCAGATTATGAGTGAACTGTGCTAAGGAGTATTCCCTCTAATGGAAATTGCAGTCGTGACGTGCAAGTAACACAAAGAAGGATGGACAGGGGGGGGGGGGGAGAATTTGAGTCGATACGCTCTTGTTCCATGTCGTGTTCTAATTTCTGTGGCATCAAAAGAATTTATATAGACATATGCAAAAAAAATAAAAATAGCTCTAGGATTTGGCTTTATAGACAAATACGTGATAAAGGAATTATTTTTTTAGTGTTATTCATACAGCTTTGGAGAATGTGCATCGTTCATTGCCACAAGGGTTTTTTTTTTTTTTTTTTTTTTTTTTTTTTTTTTTTTTTTTGGTCATCAAAACACAATAAAAATCCAGCTTCGCTCATCAATAGATGGTTCGTTCCACAGTGCATCATGACAAAAATAGACCTGTATTATATATGTATTTTTTCAAAATAAAATCAGAAGCACTCCAATTGAACAGTTCATAATAATAAATGCATCCGTTAGATTGGAGCCTTACATAAGCAAGACATGCTCATATCACTACACCGAGTGGCATCTCCCAGACTCTAGAGGGCCATCTGTTAGGTCCTCACACCTCCTTCTATCTCTGTAATGAGGGCTTAGCAGTGGCTTAACCCTCTCTCATCACTGCCCATATAGTGCCTTATATAACAGAGAGGCATATTAAAAAATAACTAAAGTAGAGATGGCTGGCTGACCATTAATGCATGTTAGGATTATTTTGTGCACTTATTCTGGACACTTAACTCTACGAGGGCACTGTAGCACTGGTTTGGGACAGGATTTGATGGTGCACACATAGTCATTAATCAAATCAGTTATTGTGATGGTCTAAGACTATTATCATCACAGTATTATTATCATCAAGAGCTCAGAATATTTCCATGATTAGGTTTAAATGGAAAGAAAAAAAAAGGGTGGCCGTGTGAATCACAGACTACACTTTAATATTACATGTAATTTAACCTTTTATCATGGTGATTTATAGTACACAATATGTTGGGAACACATTTCTTCGAAACTTTATAACCAGAAAAAGAAAGACATTCTATAGTCCATACAGAATGGCTCCTTATTGTAAGTCCTACAGGAAGTGAGTTGGAGTCAAAACACATGAAGAATAACAAAAGCATTCAGTTAGAAATCAAAATGTCATGATGTTCTGGATTCTATCCTTATGGATTAAGCAATGCTGAAGGATGCATTAAAATTCTTGACAGCAGAAAGCTTGCAGTTTCTCTGTTAACAGTGCGGAGGAAAAGGGTATTTCCTGCAGCCTTTTGAGTACAAATGAAATGTTTTATCTCTCACTCACTCTCATATCTTGCTTAGCAAATGTCTAATCCTTTCATGTTATATCTGTGATTCAAAATGCACTGTGTAAGCTTTATTATGCAGTGTGTGGGTTTTCACTGAAAATGATTGTATTGAATATGAAGTCATCAGGCAAATCTGTCATCTGTCTATCAGTCTATCTTCAGCTGTGGCATTTGAGGTGTAACAAAGTCCAATGCATCAATGCATTAGATAGTTGGAAAATAATCAAAGAATATAGAGTACATATGATTCAGAGGTATTTAATATAAACGTATATAAAATATAGAGTATATTAAATTATATATTTATATCTATGTATGTGTGTGTGTGGGTGTGTTTGTGTGTGTATGTGTATATCTTTTTAATTGTGTTCCCTGTATCTTTTTAATTATCAGTGTTCGCTTCATCTATGGGGCAAAACGACCCTCTCACTGACAGGTTGTGATACAGATGGTGTTGTGCCTTCCCATCAAGCAATTCCAAACTCCTATGTCTATAATTTTCTATTTCTTTCCAATGAAATGATAACTCCACCGATAGCAAAACATATAAGACTGTTTATAATTCTTATGACTACTTCTGATATCAATGCCCTTTTTAATCACCCCCCCGTAAACATACGTACTGTCACAGCACATTTCTAACTGGAGTCAATCCTAAACCAAAAGCATCCCTGTAGCTTCACCTTTGGCATGGACAAAATCCGTATCACCATTTTGTTTATGATACGTAATGCAGCAGCAGGAGATTATGACGTAAGTCGGCCCTTAACAGCAGGCTGTTTATAGTACTCAGATCAGCTTCAGCCTGAAATATGTCCTGTGCTTCATATCCTGTCAGTGCAACACACACCCTGATTCATGACACCTGAATTACAGCTGTATCTCAGTCATGTCCCTTGTCGTCTTCACTCTGATTAAGGTCATTAGCTGTCAGTTACACAGTGATTGGTCTGTTTTCTGCTCCTGAAGGGATGAGCGTGCATTGTTAATGATTCGATGCATGTAAATGTATAAGTCTGACTTCACTACAGGAGAAAAGGATGTGGTGTGCATACACAATCAGGCAATTAACTTTCCAAGTTAAGCTAAGCCTCTGAGTCTCTGACAGAATATGTTAAAGGTACTGGTAGCTTCTGTCGGGTACAAGGCTCAAGGAAATACGGTTTATGTCAAAGGCAGTTAAAAGGCACAGAAAGTGAGATAAGACACCATGGGCCATTAAATCTGAGTCCAGGGTAAGTAGTTAAATTCTGAATAGCATGACATGGAGTGTTTTGAATAAATAACAAAATATACCAGATTATGCGGTGTTCCTTGACTATAGTAAACTTTGCTTCTTGTTTTCCCACTCTTCCAGGCTTTATTCATCCATGCTTTGTAATGTTTACAAGTCAAGCATGTGATCACCGACACGGCGACAAAAAAGGGACAGCTCTTTTTTGGATCATGCTGGTGCTGACAAATGTATGGTATACTGGCAGCACTACAAAATCTCACTCTTACCGCTGAGCATTTGGCTAGAGATTCGGAAGCTTACATTTGCAATTGTGGGAGTTTGTTTAGAGGCTTTTCTTTAGAAATTATTTGCCATATTTTAATGGTTGAATATATCAGTACACTTTTTATTGGCATCGATAGCAAAACATTAACATCCATGGAATCTTTTTATTGCTAAAGGTTCTGGTATTACCTTTGTCAGGTATAAGGCTTGAGGAAATATGGCTTGTATTTGGAAAATTAGATGAAAATGTTCCTTATAGTTATTTATACTTATAGACTAGTCAAATATATACTCAGTTATTTTAAAGGGGTCATATGATGCTGCTAAAAAGAACATTATTTTGTGTATTTGGTGTAATGAAATGTGTTTATGCGGTTTAAAGTAAAAAAAAAACATTATTTTCCACATACTGTACATTATTGTTTCTCCTCTATGCCCCGCCTTTTTGAAACGCGTCGATTTTCCCATTTGTACAAAGATCCATCGGCGACTAAAAAAGCGAGGTGTGCTGTGATTGGCCAGCTATCCAGTGCGTTTTGATTGGACTGAAGACCTACAAGCGGTGAAGGTCGGGAAAAATGTTACGCCCCTCACATAATGTTGATGTCATGTCTGGCGGGCGACGAGACATAAACATTACAACCCATTACAAACGAGGCATTTGTTGCATCCAGTGGGGACATAATACGGATTATAATGACTTATACTGCCTTTTTACGCGTTCCGTTGCGTATTGGCATTGCGCGTTGCATCGCGCCGCGTAAACATAAAACTCTGTCTGCATTTGTGATCAGAGAAATGACAAACAACAAGTGCTACTCTACTGCCCAAAACTCGCGTTTGAATCATCAGTGGCAACGAAAAACACAGCGGCCTAGCGTGAGGGGAAGCCCCGGCTTAGCGTGCGCTGAGGCCGGGATAGAGTGAGCTGAGGTGGGCTGGACTCCGCTTTGTCCACGGTGAAAGTTGATGTATTTCCTCAGCGATCAGCTCCAGGCATGACGAAGTGGATATTGTCCTATTTTCGAAGGCCAAACAAAGTAGTTTCGCTTTCAAAAACGAAACACAGCGTCTCCACGATATGGCGGCAGCAACAACAATACTACAGCGAGAATAAAAGTTACGCCTTCTTTCTTTGCGTGAACATTTGGGCGGCGTTATGCAAATCTTCCCAGATCGTGACGTAGGTATGTGGGGGCGTGTTAGAACGGGGCCCGGGGGGGGCGTGTTAGGGGTGTGTGGCAGAGTCTTAACTTTTATAAAGAATATCTCTTTGGTTTTGAGACTTTAGTGTTTGCAACTTTACAGATCTTCTTTATGCACCAAGAGCTTGTAACACTCCAAAGAGAAAGGAAAAATTGAAATCGCATCAATCATATGACCCCTTTAAGAGCTTTTCGAATGGTTAGAATGAATGGTTCTTTGGGGAACCAAAAATGGTTCTATTGCATTGCTGCAAAAACCTTGAAAACTATTAGGTCATATTCAATTTATGTATACACTGATCAATGTTTGTTGTAATTTTGATTTAAGCCTTAAATTTTGATCTGTTCATCATGCATAGTGATCCTGTCCCATTGACTTCTATACTACTAATAATCTTCCTTTCTCCTCTCTAAATATTATTTGCGGTTCAAGCTTGCCGTGTTGCAGTGTCATGTGACACACAAAAACCAATGCCATTTGCTACCAGAGATATATCCTAATACTTTCCCAGTATGAACCAACTTCTGCATTTCATGGAAGAAAGAAAATAATACAGGGGTGAGTAAAAGTGTTTTCATTCATGGGTGAATAGTTTCTTAAGGATCTATTTGATAGTGCACACCCTACTAGTTTTGTTTAATAACTGTACTTTTCTTCTTGCTCTTTCTCTCTCTACTATCCCCGCTGTGTCATAATTTCCCAAGATAAAATGCCCTGTGTGGCCATGTTGTAAATTCAAGCCTTGCTGCATGCCCCATTAGGCTGGTGATAAATATCCCCTCCGCCAGTCTGAAGACTGTGAGTGCAAATGATTCTCTGAACACAGTGTGAAGTCTTATCAACTCAGAGGCTGGATGTGGAATTCATGGACATCTGAGAGGCAGACTTTATAGTGCAGTGTTTAGAAGACTCATTAAAAATTTTAAATTTTTCTTCATTTCCTTTTTCTTGAATTGAATGGAGCTTTCTGCATCAGGCTAGCATGTGTGCGCCAGTGGAGAGCATTCACACAAATGCATTTCACTCAAGGTCACAGTGATGCCAGCAAGTTCTCAATAATTAAAGCCTCTCTCTGGGACCACTGTTACAGCCTCACAGTATGGTAAGAATGGCAGAGGAACTGTTCTTATACTGATGTTATACTCTTACTTTATCTAAATGTATTCTGTCCATGCTAGAGTTTTATTTTGTAATATTTATATACTGTTAGGGTGTTACTAATATTTAGGTACTAATATTTTGATTTTGCCTTTATTTTATTTATATTTTCAGTTTTCATTAGATGTGATTTTGTCGTTTTTAATATCTCTATTTACAGTAGCTTTAATTTATTTTATTTCAATTTTAGTTTTAGTAACTTCAACTTGAACTTATTTTGTTTCAGTTAGATGCCAAGGAAAATTTCTCATTTTCATCTAAGTTTTTTTTTGTTTCAGTTCAGGTTCTTAAATTTCACTTTCATTTCAGTTAAAAAAAATTATAGTTTTAGTTTCAGTTAACCATAACAACTCTGTTCTGTGCAGTTCAAAAGATTGCAAACTTAATAAGATTTCATGTTTTATTTCAGCTTTAGTTTTAGTATTTTAGCACTTCAACTTAAGCTTATTTAGTTTCAGTTAACAATAACAACTCTGGTCCAAAAGATTTAAGATGCAGAAACTAAAGTATCAAGTATTAAGTATCCATATTTGGGTTACACTTTATTTTATGTTGTCCTTGTTACACGTACTGTTACATGTAGTAATAACAATAAATTATGCATAATTACATGCAACTAACCCTAAACCAAACCCTCATTCTAACCATATAGTTAAATAATATTACTTAGTACTTAAATGTTCAATTGCACTGTAACAAAGACCCTATAAAATAAAGTGTAACCCATATTTGATATATTTGTACAGTATATGCAACATATTCATAGTCCTCCATATTAATGTTATAATATCTGCCCTCGGGATATTATTCCACCTCTTTTATTTAGACAAATCATGGACATAGTTGGTCCTGACCAACAGATGTTTTAGTGTTCGTATTGGTCATCAGACCTCCTAGTATACCTCTTAATTGTGGAGTTCCACAGGGATCAATCCTTAGGCCTGTATTGTTCACCATACACATGCTACCTTTAAAACAGAAATAATTATATTTGGGCCTAAGGAAAATTGTGTGTTAGATGTTGACTGTGGCTCTCTGACCCCATATGAAACTCATTGCGCTAGAAATCTGGACTTAAAAAGTGAATAACTTAAAATTTGACAAACAGATCAGTACTGTTGTAAAATCATGCTTTTTTCATTTTTCTAAAGTGAAACCCTTTTTATCACAGAGTAACTTCCAAACATTGATTCATGCTATTGTAACAACTTGTTTAGATTATTGTAATTCACTTTATTTCAGTGTCTTCCCTTTCCTGTCTACAGCTAGTGCAAAACGTAGTTGCTAGACTACTCTCTGCGAACCGCAAGTATGAGCCAGTAACTCCTATTTTATCTGCAATGCACTGGTTACCTATCAAATATAGAAATTATTTTAAAATTATATTATTTGTTTATAAAGCCCTCAACAATTTGGCCCCTCAGTACCTGGCAAACCTGCTCCGTCCGTACACCCCTTCTAGAACACTGAGATCCAGTGATCTCTGTCTACTCTTCGTGCCTAGATAGACTTAAAAAAACAAGGTGATTGCGCTTTTGCAACTGCAGGTCCAAAACTCTGGAACAGTCTACCTCTTCATGTTAGATTAGCTCCCTCTATTCCTGCTTTTAAATCTGCTCTAAACACGTATCTACTCTCTCTCGCTTTCAATACCCCTTGATCTTTGGTTTAATTGTTGTTTTGTTATTGTTGTGTTTTAAATTTGATAATCTTGTTTTATTTTATTTTTAAGTTTTATTCTAGTACCAGCAGGGATTTTACTGTTATGGGTGAATAAAACACTGGTGCTGTGGCTAATGATGTGTACAGTGTTTGTGTGAAGTAGAAGTCTTAGGTCAGGTGACACGTGCGTGCAGCATGTATATAGCTCGTCTGTACATACAATATACTGTTTACTGTGTCTTTGTCTTTGTCTTTTTGTTTTTACATATTTATTTTTACTCAGTATTTTTATTTTGTTATCGGGTCTTGTCACTTGTCTGGAGAAGCTTCGTCACCAAGACAAATTTATTTTAATTCATACCCTTTATTGTGTGTGTAAGCACACTTGCCAATAAAGCTCTTGCTGATTGTAATTCTGATGTGATTTCAGAAGGCAAGCAGCTAGGCATCCCTTTTACCATAATCTGACATGTGTGTGCCACCATGCCCCATTCATGCCACCAGAACATAATTCCAAGTACACACACAGGGAATGAGTCAGAATCATATGATCTGCTGTTGTCATAGCAACAGATCCCAGCAGTGGGCCCTAGCGAGGTGAGTCACATGAGAAGGGTAAGAAGCTCTCTGTGCACCATCACACATGGCACACTGAGCCTTGTGATTCACACACACACACACACACACACACACGGTGCAGGGTTGAGGTTGCCCCTGCGTGCCCAGAGCTTCAGGCTTTAACACAGGAATTGCTGGATCCTTCAGTCCTATTTTTAGCTGTGTCTGTGCACGTCTGCATGCAGCATCCCAATGTCTTAGACATCTGTGGAAAGGGAGATGCTCAAATCCTCATTGTGCCTTACTAGCTTTTACCTAGAGGATGCATACATCTGATAGTAGTCACGTGGGTTATGACAAGACCCACACCAAATCTACACCCATCTGTAGATTTCCAGAGAACTAGAATGCTGTGTTTATTGACCGTTATCATTCAACCCTAAAAGGAGGCAATTAAAAAAATGTTTTCCTTAAAATTCTGAATAGTAGACATCTAAAAATGACCTCAAGAATTTTGAATTTGTCTTGAAGATACAAAGCTCTACCATAAGGTTAAGTTGTCTGCCTGCCATAAGGTTGAAATGGTAAATCTTGCTTTAAATTTGCAGAATTATTTTATAAGCTTTTTGTTAATAAACATTCCTTTAACTTATAGGTGTTGGATACATTTCATAATTATCAGGATCCACACAAAATGAAACGAATTCAATAGAATAGAGATAGTCTGTATTAGATTAGTATGTTGTGGTCAATATACAGGTGCATCTCAATAAATTAGAATGTCGTGGAAAAGTTCATTTATTTCAGTAATTCAACTAAAAATTGTGAAACTCGTGTATTAAATAAAAATGCACTCAGACTGAAGTAGTTTAAGCCTTTGGATCTTTTAATTGTGATGATTTTGGCTCACATTTAACAAAAACCCACCAATTCACTATCTCAACAAATTAGAATATGGTGACATGCGCCTTCAAAATGGTCTCTCAGTTTGTTTCACTAGGCTACACAATCCTGGGGAAGACTGCTGATCTGACAGTTGTCCAGAAGACAAATCATTGACACCCTTCACAAGGAGGGTAAGACACAAAAACATTCATTGCCAAATAAGCTGGCTGTTTCACAGAGTGCTGTATCCAAGCATAACAGAAAGTTGAGCGGAAGGAAAAAATGTGGAAGAAAAAGATTCACAACCAACCAAGAGAACCGCAGCCTTATGAGGATTGTCAAGCAAAATCGATTCAAGAATTTGAGTGAACTTCACAAGGAATGGACTGAGGCTGGGGTCAAGGCATCAAGAGCCACCACACACAGACGTGTCAAGGAATTTGGGTACAGTTGTCGTATTCCTTTTGTTAAGCCACTCCTGAACCATAGACAATGTCAGAGGCGTCTTACCTGGGCTAAGGAGAAGAAGAACTGGACTGTTGCCCAGTGGTTCAAAGTCATCTTTTCAGATGAGAGCAAATTTTGTATTTCATTTGGAAACCAAGGTAGACCCGGGTCCTAGAGTCTGAAGGGTGGAGAAGCTCATAGCCCAATTTGCTTGAAGTACAGTGTTAAGTTTCCACAGTCTGTGATGATTGGGGTGCAATGTCATCTGCTGGTGTTGGTCTATTTTGTTTTTTGAAAACCAACGTCACTGCAAACGTTTACCAAGAAATTTTGGAGCACTAAATGCTTCCTTCTGCTGACCAGCTTTTAAAAGAAGCTGATTTCATTTTCCAGCAGGACTTGGCAACTGCCCACACTGCCAAAAGCACCAAAAGTTGTTTAAATGACCATGGTGTTGGTGTGCTTGGTGTTGGCCAGCAAACTCACCAGACCTGAATTTGAAGATTCTATATGGGGTATTGTCAAGAGGAAAATGAGAAACAAGAGGAAAATGAGAAACAAGAGACTAAAAAAATGCAGATGAGCTGAAGGCCACTGTCAAAGAAACCTGGGCTTCCATACCACCTCAGCGGTGCCACATACTGATCACCTCCATGCCACGCCGAAATTGAGGCAGTAATTAAAGCAAAAAAAGCCCCTACCAAGTATTGAGTACATACAGTAAATGAACATACTTTCCAGAAGGCAACAATTCACTAAAAAATGTTTTTTTTATTGGTCTCATGAAGTATTCTAATTTGTTGAGAGTGGGCTTTTGTTAAATGTGAGCCAAAATCATCACAATTAAAAGAATCAAAGACTTAAACTACTTCAGTCTGTGTGCATTGAATTGATTTAATACACGAGTTTCACAATTTGAGTTGAATTACTGAAATAAATGAACTTTTCCACGACATTCTAATTTATTGAGATGCACCTGTAATATGCAGGCCATTGTCAGTGATTTTAATTCATTTTAAGGCCAGCTCAGACCACTAATAATAACTATAAAGATAGCTATAACTATATTAGCATCCACACCAACTCACAATATCATTCTGTTTATTATAAGTGTGCAGCGTGCTTTGTCGTCTCTCACTTTAAATGCTTGTTCTCTTTAAAACAGGATGGATTCTGATTGGCTTTCAATATTTATATTGTTCATCACTATATCTTTTATCAGTTTAGTTAACAAGACTTTATTCAGGAACAAAGTCTTAATTCATAACCTTTTCAATAAATTCATTACAGTACACCCAATTCATTCTGAAATGTAAAATATTTTGCTTAACTGAAACATTTTCTACAACTCAAATCTTTTAAGCTTTGTAAATTTTCCAAGTTCATTTATATTCCATGAATTACATGTTTGCTTAAATTCTTTCGGATACAAAGTGATTATTTTTGATATCTGTAGTGAATTTATTAATCATGCTTTCAGCGTTCAGTAAATGCGCAGTCATTTTTAATGATTAATTTAGCAGATATTCCAATAAAAGTAGTGCGGAAAATTCTCATCAGTGCAGATAATGTGGAAAAAGTCAATTCTGTTATGTTCTGAACATTTAGCACTATGAAAACACAGATGGTGTTTCTACAAATGTATCCAGCCTTTACAAAGTCCCTTTGGTGTTAGACTTTCACTTCTCTGGGCCACATCTGCTGATGTGAGTCAAACACACACTCACACACACATAAACAAACACATATCCGGCTTGTGTGTTACCTGTTTGTTGTTCCAGGCTCAAAACAGTAGCTGCAGACGATCAGCTCTGTATGGGGACTGATCTCCGACCCAGGGGACTAAGCATTCAGAGATTGGTCTCTGTTAAACAAGGGCTAAGAACGTCTCTCCATGATCTTCCCATGAGGTAAAAGCTGAGTTTTGCATTGAATTGTGATTAGTTGAATAATTGCATTAGGCAACTATAATTCATTAGGAAGCAAATCTGAAAATGATCTCAGACAAAATATTCTGTTCACTTAAACGGATGCATTCTAAATCACTCTTTATGTTTACAGTAATGCAGACATGTGATTAATGGGATGGCTTTTAAAAACACCTGCTGAAGAAGACATTAATCAGCCATCTGCGATATCCATCTCAATTCAGGCAGCAAAATTGAAAAGAAACTGAAAAGAAAATTGAAAAGAAATTGAGCCAGACCAGCCAGAACCAAGGACAGTATAAATCCTCACATGTCAGGAAGAAGAATGAGCTAGACACAATCAGACTCATCCGCATGTGTGAAGAAAAGGCCTCTCTGATAGCAGAAAAAAAAGCATCAACAGAGCTCCAGATTTTAGCTAATGTCATCTCTCACTGCTTTGATGGGTTCATAGTGGAGTGTATTGATTAAAAAATGTGGGAAGCAACTTTATCTAAGTATCGCTTTTTATTTCTCCTCTTTCCTATTACTTGTAACCATTATAACCATTTCTTACTGTGTGTAAGTAAGTTGTTGTTTTTTAGCATGTAAGTTTGGCAGTGTTATTTTTTAGGATTACAAATAAACTACTGTCGTTTGATTTGTATTAGTTATTTATTTTAATTTTATTAAATGACTAAATAAATCAATCTAGAACTAAATAAGACATAACTTGACCCCTTTGGACAGATCTGGACAGCATTGTGCATTTGAAAGGTAATAGGTAAGAATTTACTTTGCAATCGCCTAAAGGTATTTCATCAGAATTTGGACGGGATGGGATGCGCAAATGAGCGCGTTCGTGACTCATGCGTACACCTATAGTCATTTGCGCTCTGCCAATAGTGTAAAGAGAAATAAGTTGCGCTTTGAATTTTAACCACTGGAGGACAAATCAAGGAGTGGGTTGGTTAGAAGGGCTGTCGCGGACAACGCCCACGGATGTGTCAGCATGACCCCAAAATTACTATTTTGGGCTGATAGAGATAATAGCGCGCGGTGGGCTTTGCGTCAGGCGGCGCACTCACTCCTCTGCGCATCGGCACATCAAGTGTCTCAACAACGAGGAATCATTCTATGAGAGCCACCAAACTGATTCTTCAGGCTATTATCACTCCTTGACACCTACACGAACACACTGGCATCAGCTTCTCACTCTTCGACATCCAGTTAGGTGAGTGATCTTGGATTCGCTTCATTTAGTACCCGTCGTAGTAAAAGATGCAAGAGATTTTTCATCGATGATTGCGTTGTGCCATTGGTATCCCACTCATGTACGAAGCGTTTTATCACGCTGCACGTAGTTCATGTCGATAATTCACAGCAGCAATTACTGGTCAGTTGTTTGTTATTCACGAGGTTTCTCGTGTTATCAGAGGCGCGACAGTTTTAGGTCAACCTGACACAAATATTTGACCTTGAGGATGCTGCACGACGCGTGTACCCTTTACATACATGACAACATTAAGCCCCGCGTGGTCCACGTGTTTGTGTTTTTAAACTATCGTAAGCGTATTGCTCGTGTCGATTATTGTTGAAAGCTCCGTGAATGTGGGAGGGTATAGGTGAATGCTATCGTTGTCCGTGACCGCAGTCAGGCGCATCCTCAGGTGAAGCTTGAGCTTGAGCTGTCGAGGAGTTACTCCCAACTGAAAAGATGCACGCGATTTATTTAATTACATTACTTTTTTCATTTATGTATGAAGTAAAATCATGATGTTTGAAAGTGAATATAAAGGTAAAATTGTGAAAAATGTTAAAGTATGGAATTTTGTATCAAAACTACCCAAACTGTAAATGGGTTGACGCAGTTTGTCCTGCTCCTTCACTGACCTTCAAGGGGGTCGACTAATAATTTCCACACCCAATAGGTTGAGCTTTGTTTAACACAATCAAATGGTCTTTTGTCAGTGAACAGTCATCTTTAAAACGTGTTAAACAAAACGCCACAGGTTTTTCCTTGTGATATAATTAATAAACTGTAGAGTGATTAATAATGACAGGAGTTATGTTTTGTTGTTGTAGGTCAGATACTGATCAAGATAGCTCTGTTGCTATGGTTACTTCTGGTAACTTGTAATGAAACTTTTGTCATTATGGAAACGTTTTATATAGGCCTAGCCGCCTAGGCCTATGTTTGGGGTCAGCAAGATTTTTTTTCAAGAAATTATTACTTCTATTCGTTATAAGCCTATATTTTAACAGCGTTTTCAAACAGATTTTTAAACAGTATATAGTACACTATTGTTACTTCTCAAGGATTGCTTTCAGTGACCATATGTCGTTTTGTATAAGAACGTTTACTAAATGAATTAATGTAATTGTAAAATTGATAATATTGTAGGCTGCCACAATCCTATACTGTTCGACACTGCTTTAGATGGTTAGAAAAACATTACAACAAATAGATATGTTTCTCATGAAATGAATGCTGTAGGCTAGTGCAAAGCCAAAAACCAAATGGAATCATAAGATAAGCGTTAATAAATCATAATAATATTTCAGCTTGAGTTATAAACTTCAACAGCCAACAGAACACCCAAAAGTAAAAACACATCTCTTGTGGCCCAGATTCTCATCTTTTCATTTTCATGCTCTTGAAATTCAACTTTGGTCATTATGGATGCATTTAAAAGCACAGTTGAAGGCCTGTACATACATTTAAAATGAATACACATTAATTTGAGAGGTATAATATATAAAAGAATTAGCAACGTACTGTTAATAGATTTAAATAGCTTTAGATGGAATACACCAAAGGACATGTTAATTCCCCAAATGTCTTTTTTTTTGTCAACTACCCAAAGAGGCTAATATATTTATTATCTCTGCCACTGGTTTTGTTTTTCCTTAACATTCTGTTCTAGCATTGTAAGAGCTAAAACCTTCTTTATCTGTTTACAATATTTACACTATTGTTGTACAATTATTGTAGTAAGAATCTTTAAAAAATACTGTACTACTCTTCTAGAAAATGAGAGATTGACATTGCAGTCTTACACATGGCTGTCCTCGCAATTCCTATGATTCATTTGCTGCAGTCACAACATGCACTTGCCTTCATCCCTGTATCATATCAGTGTGTGTTCTTTTTTGATATTCAGCGATTGCTCGCTGAATATGAAATCGGGTTCTTCTGAACCATTCTGTGTATTTCAAGGATTTGACTAAATTTGGTTCATGTATCCTCTCAAGCACTGGATAGATGAGCTGTCACTTACTGTTCTGATACAGAGAGCATTTGGGTTCACAGGAAGCAGAGATGTGAGAATTTCATCAAGCTCTATTGCCTAGCAACCCAGTCAGATAAAATATGTGCATTTCACATTATAACATGCAGTGGAATGAACAGGATATTTAGCTATACAGACCATTGTTACTAAGGCTCTGATTGGCACCACATTTTATATTCTTGGACAAAATAGTAAAAAATTAATCACCATCAGGGAGAGTTTAGGTTTGGGTGTGTTTGTTGAATTCCTCAGCATCATCTGACCAAGCACATTAACTTTATTATGAGTGATCAGCGCCCTTGTGTTTAATGCACAGCAAAATGAGATTAAAGACAGTGTGAGCAGCATTCTTCAGGTCGAGTTCGCTTCCTACTGAAATATAATCCCTTCCATAATAATGACGTAGAACTGACTGGCCTGCTGCCTGGACAGGCTGTTTTGGACCTGAACATTGTGCAAAATTTCACAGTGGGTGCAAAAGTTCAAACTCAGCATGTGATGGTCCTTTGATGGTCTAGCATCACTGACCATGTAACAAAAACAATGCACATGCTATTATTTCAAACCGTGGTGATGTCTGCTCTTAAAAGTAGCTGGATTCCTCCCCATATGGTTCCCCGGGGCAGATCTGAGCCTTTTTGGAATACGGTTAGTAGGTTGTCATGGGCAGTGGGTGGGCATCACCTAGCAACACATCAACGTTTTGTGTCCTCTTGTTTTTGAGATTTTTTTTCAGTGCCTCAGACTGCTTCTCATTACAAAAGATAAAGGTGGGAAGAGCAAAGATGGCAGCTTTGTTGCCACATTTCCTATTCATTCAGGAGATAAACATCTCAGCTCATGCATCACTTCTCCCATATTTATCTCAAAAAGAGGCCCTATGGTCTAGATTAAAAGGTAGTCAGTGGCTGCCTCTTTTTTTTTTTATCTCAGGCTGTGTTTTGCACAGATTCTATCCATTATTTGAACACTAAACTAACATTCCTTCCAATGGGCTCCTGATAATCACCCTTTAACACTTTACTGCAATGTTGCACTGTTAATTTTTTTTTAAGTAAACATGTTGATGGATTTACTTCCTTTTTAAGGAAGAAAGTACTGTACAAAATACTGCGTTGGGTTTGGAATTTCAATTGGATGGCACATGTAGCAGAATATATTTGCATATAAAGACAAGTGAGAGGTTGATTTCAGCAGCAGTGCCCACACACATTGTGTATTCCACAACTCCATCAAAATGCACAACAAATGCAAACCCTGAACTCTATACAATTCTGCAACTTTCTCAACATTTTACTTGCATATTGTATTCTAATTAACTTATTGTCTTCTAATTTATTTATTAATTTATAAATAAAAACATTTTATGTGAGCTTGAGCTTTGATGATTACTCTGCCACACAAAGTGCAAATGGCTTTTATTAATCATCTAATATTGATTTGATTTATAGATCAACTGCAGAATGATTTGTATTTACATATACTGCCATTCAAAAGTTTGAGGTCAGTTTTATTTTTGAAAAAAAAAAAGATTTATTTTTTGTTTATTTCATTAATATGATCAAAAGTGACAGAAAAGACATTACTGATGTTATAAAATATTTCTTTTCCAGTAAATGTTCTTTGTGAAATTTATATTCACTTCAAAGAATCCAAAAATCTAATCTCAAAGAAAAGAAGGATGACTTTCCACAAAAATATTATGCAGGACAACTATGTTTAATATAATAAAAACATGATAATAATAAGAAATGTTTCTTGAATCATCCAGCATATTAGAATGATTTCTGAAGAATAATGTAACACTGAAGAAATTTGAGGCTTTTTCATAACAGGAATAATATAAAATATTTTAAATTAGAAAACAGTTATTTTAAACTGTAATAACATTTCACAATATCACTGTTTTTATTGTATTTTACATTAATGAATGTAATTGTAAAATTCGCAAAAAGATAATATTGTACCATGGTTAATAAATATTAGTAGGCCTATGCTGTTCAAAACTACTATGCGGAGGGTCTTAGCTTCAATTGCAATTAAGGCTGTAGTCCAAAGCCAAAAACCAAATGCAATTTTAAGTTTTAATACATTTATAATATTAAGAATGGGTTATAAATTTCAACAACAAAGACAATAATAAAAAAAAATAAATAAATATTTTGTTAAATGTAACACAAATGTTTGAGTTTTTGGATGATACTGTATATAATGACCCTCAGTCATATTGTTTTAATTTTTATGTTCTTTTCACAGGAACACAAAGCTTTATTGTCCACACCTGTATCAAGCCAAAGGGGCAGTTTTTGTGACCTCCATTCTGCCCGGCTCTCCTTTCACACCTTTAATTGTTAGGATCAGCACGACAGGGCACAACCATGCCCAAGAGCAGTAAAGTGACTCAGCGCGAGCTCAGTAATGAGCATGTCACGGAGTCTGTGGCTGACCTCCTGGCACTGGAGGCTCCCATGGACTACAAGACCAGTCAGATGAGCATGAACATGGCAGGAGGGGGCCCTCCGCCCATAGGCAAGCCAGATATCTCCCCTGACCTAGAAGACGGTCGCCCTGCCTGGAACAGTAAGCTGCAGTACATCCTAGCCCAGGTGGGCTTCTCAGTGGGGCTCGGTAACGTGTGGCGTTTCCCTTATCTTTGCCAGAAGAATGGAGGAGGTGAGTTACTTATTAGTGATGTGCATTTGGAACTGATTTGAGGTTAATGGAGAGTTCACCAAAAAAATTATGTTTCTGTCATTATCTATTCAACCTCCATTTCTTCTATAGTACACAAAAGGAGAAATGTTAAAGCACTGGTCACTCTTTTCCATGCAGTTATAATGAATGGGAACAAGACTTTTCAAGCTTCAAAAAAGCACTAAAAAGTATCCTAAAGGTTTTGTATTCAACATTTTTTGTCAGGTAGTGCTTTGCACAGATTTATTCTATTGAACACTAATTGAATTCTATTGAACACTAAACCAAAAATCAGTGGGTTTAGTATTTAATAAATCAAAAGCCAGCTGATAATTAAGTTTTTCTGAGTGCTAATTTACAACTTAAGCAATGTTGCACTGAAAAACCAGGCAATACATTTTGGCTTTAGTATGACACCAGCCTTTTAGGGTCTGGTAAAAACTAAATCTATAACTAAAGGTACAATCACAATTGCTCTGTGAAAAATTGCACGTAAAATAAAGTCATTCCAACAGGAAGCTGCATAATCAGGGGTTTCATGTCAAAAGAAAATTCCCCACACAGATTGTATTTAAGTTGGTGCACTGACCAACAGAAAGCTGCTTGGTTTGAAAGTGACTTCTGTGTGAGTAGTGCTTCATACATTGCTACACTACTGACAATAGACAATGAACCAGAAATTTAAAAAAATGTAATGTCCTCCCAAGTATTTTATTTATTTGTTTGTTTTTATAGTTAACATGTTGATGCATTTAGTTCCTTCATAAGGAAATAAAACAAGGAAAAAGTGTTTGATTCTAAAGTTCCTAGGATGACACATCCAAAACATATGTGCATTCATAAAGATAAGAGAGGTTGATTTCAGCAGCGGTGCCCACACATATTGTGTATTCCACAACTGCATGTTTTCTTTACAACAATTTTTCAAGTCTTCTGAAGCCATTTAGCTTTTTGTGACAACCAGAATGTAAGCTTCAGTGGTGTGAAAAAGTGTTGGCCCCCTTCCTGATTTCTTATTTTTTTGCATGTTTGTCACACTTTAATGTTCGATACATCAAACTAATTTAAATATTAGTAAAAGAGAACACAACATGCAGTTTTTAAATGAAGGTTTTTATTATTAAGGGAAAACAAAATGGCCCTGTGTGAAAAAGTGTTTGCCCCCTAAACCTAATAACTGGTTGGGCCACCCTTAGCAGCAACAACTGCAATCAAGCGTGTGCGATAACTTGCAATGAGTCTGTTACGGCGCTGTGGAGAAAATTTTGGTCCACTCATCTATGCAGAATTGTTGTAATTCAGCCACATTGGAGGGTTTTCCAGCATGAACCGCCTTTTTAAGGTCATGCCACAGCATCTCAATAGGATTCAGGTCAGGACTTTGACTAGGCCACTCCAGTCTTCATTTTGTTTTTCTTCAGCCATTCAGAGGTAGACTTGCTGGTGTGTTCTGGATCATTGTCCTGCTGCAGAACCCAAGTTTGTCTCAGCTTGAGGTCACGAACAGATGGCCGGACATTCTCCTTCAGGATTTTTTGGTAAACAGCAGAATTCATGGTTCCATTTATCACAGCAAGTCTTCCAGGTCCTGAAGCAGCAAAACAGCCCCAGACCATCACACTACCACCACCATATTTTACTGTTGGTATGATGTTCTTTTTCTGAAATGCAGTGTTACTTTTACGCCAGACGTAATAGGACACACACCTTCGAAAAAGTTCAACTTTTGTCTCGGCAGTCCACAGAGTATTTTCCCAAAAGACTTGGGGATCATCAAGATGTTTTCTGGCAAAACGGAGACGAGCCTTTATGTTCTTTTTGCTCCACAGCGGTTTTCGTCTTGGAACTCTGCAATGCAGACCATTTTTGCCCAGTCTCTATCTTATGGTGGAGTCATGAACACTGAACTTAACTGAGGCAAGCGAGGCCTGCAGTTCTTTAGATGTTGTACTGGATTCTTTTATGACCTCTTGGATGAGTCGTCGCTGTACTCTTGGGGGTACTTTTGGTCGGCTATTGTACTGGGAGGAACCATGCCACGCCTGGAGGTTCTCCTGCCCACTTTTCCAAGTTTTCTCCATTTGTGGATAATAGCTCTGACTGTGGTTCGCTGGATTCCCAAAGCTTTAGAAATGGCTTTATATCCTTTTCCAGACTGATAGATCTCAATTTCTTTCTTTCTCATTTGTTTCTGAATTTCTTTGGATCTCGGCTTGATGTCTAGCTTTTGAGGATCTTTTAGTCTACTTCACTTTGTCAAGCAGGTCCTACTTAAGAGATTTCATTATTGCGAACAGGTGTGGCAGTAATCAATCCTGGGTGTTGAACTCGTGGTGTGATAACCCACGTTTTTTAAACGAGGGGGGGCAAAACTTCTTCACCAGGGCCATGTAGTTTTTTGGGATTTTGTAATTTTCCCTTATAATCAAAACCTTCGCATTTAACAACTGCATGGTTGTGTTTTACGTGATGTTTCTGTGACTAATACTTTAAATTTGGCTTGATGATCTTGAGAACATTAAAGTGTGACACAATGCAAAAACAAAAGAAGCAGGAATGGGGGGCCCACACTTTACATTCACACCACTATATTCTCTATAATTTTCACCCCATTTGAGTTGTTAACCATTGTGTACCGATCATTTATCAGTGACACTCTAAAACTGGATCAGATCTGATAATATGAAACATTACATCATTGAATCATGCACAAATTAGACATGACGACGACTTCTCGATTTTGCCGCAAGAGCTAGGAGAGATGTCAAAATGTATAGTGAATAACGTAAATTCTGGTCTGGTTATTTATTTATTTTTTATAGACGTGTAATATAGTGGTGTATTTTTTGTGTTTTTGGAGCTTAATAGCCCCAGTCCTTATTTGCTTTCATTATATAGTAAACAGTGTCAAGTTTTTTTTTTTTTTTTTTCAAAAACATTTTTCATTCATAAAGACAAAGTCATTCTTGTTTTTGAATGGCATGAGAATGATTACTTATAATTTTCATTTACATCTTTGTGTGACCTATCCCTTTAACGTTTTCACTCTTCTTTATTATTATCTTAAGCTCTGTATAATTTCCACCTGAGACAGGCTTTTATGGGTCAGTTGAATGCCTTGTGTGCTGTGGTCACTCTAAATGTATTAAGGTGAACACGGTACCAGTGTGTGTTTAATCTTCTTGCTGTAATTGCTCCTTGGCTGCATGGACTATTATTCATTGTTTATATGCTACTTTAATGTAAAATTTACTATTTCATGCTGTTTCACAGTCTCTGGTCAGAAATGTGGTGTAAAATGATTTCAGGTAACGGAAATTAATGAATTAATGGTTTGTTTCAGAAATCAATGACTCAAAGCAAAAAACATACTATATGGTGTAAAAAACTTACCATGAGTAAAATATCTTCACATTTTTCCTAATGATAAGATTTGATAGATCTTTATAATTAAGTAGTTACTGAAAAACAATATATATATAATTATATAATATATATAATATATATAAACACCATAAATTGAAAAATATATATATTTATATTGATTTATAATGAAAATAGCATCAAATTGCAAAAAACATTTTTGAAACAAGCTTCTAAAAAAGATGTACATAAGTATTAGACATTTTAATGTTATCTGAAAGTGAAACCTGACACCTTAGTTATATCATCATATCTTGTCCTTGCTTGTCTAGCAATTATAAATGTTTTCCAGAAGGCCTTGTTTCCGTTACGCACCCTTGCTCTCTCCATCTTCTTCCTCCCATCTGTCTGTCCATTCCTTTCTCTTTCATCCCGTCTCCTCTTTTCTATGCAAGACCTGCTGTTTCCTTTTCATTAGTCGTATGCATAAATAAAGCCCAGACAAAAAGCCTCAACAAAGCAACATCAAACACAAAGAAATGCTGTAATCAAACTGATAACAAGCAGTCCGTCGTCATAAACAGAGGCAGAGGGAGGGCATTGCTGTGTTCATCCATGGCTCTAATTACACTTAGAGTCTCCCAAGAGGATGGGTTTGTGGTCATCCGCCAGCACTGTGCTCTCCATGTCTACAGAAGCAGTTATTTTCAGATTGTTCTTTGACTTGCATTACATTTACATTTAGTCATTTTGCAGACGCTTTTAATCCAAAGCGACTCGCAGTTGGGGAATACATAAAGCGATTCTTCTTAAAGAAGCAAACAGACACAGGAAGTGCTTGTAATACCAAGTTTTAGGCATGTTCAAATAAGTACAAGCTAGAAAGGGAAGGAATAAATAAAGAGAAAGACAAAGTATATATTTTTTTAATTTAAGATGAAGACTTCAAATAGAGGCTGCTCTGCTCAGACCAAACTCTTCGTCACCATGGAGCTGATTTGACGTCAGGGTTCGGCAGCATGACTTGCTGTTTTATTCTGTTGTCTGACTGTCATTAGCCTATAGCAGATACCATCTGCTGCATCTGGGTGCTTGAAATTTATCAAGAAAATGTAGGGAAAACAAAATATAAAACAGGTGTGAAAATAATAAAGCTTTGCCCTTGCTCTTCTCCTGCTTGAAAGTGTAGTGTATTTGATTTTATTTGAACCCATATTGTATCATAAACAGTGAGTTAAATATTTTAAAATATGGTGTGACAGATCATATTACTTTAAATACACATTTCTCTAAAGGAAAATGTCATATTTATTACCAATCATTAGTTCAGTAAAATCAAGTTTTCTTAAAATGTAATTAAAAGAAAAGTATAACCAGTGATCCAACTATATTGCAGTTATGGAAATATAGTTAAGTCTGTCCAGTCAGCTACACTACTTTTGCAATATTTTGACCTGAATTAATGTTCTGTTCTATTTATTCCCTTTTCCCCTGCAGTTGACAAACAGTCCCAGACTCCCAGTACTTGACATCTTTATAATATATCTATTAATCTAAGAAAAATAATATCTTAAGACAATTAATTATGGTCTTAAAACTAAAGTTGATGAATTAATACTTATGCTGGTTTGTATATCTTACATTTTTTTTATTAAATATTGTATTTTGACTCAATTGTCAAGCTCTTTTGATAACTGTCACACCACACTATATGATTTAACGTCTTACAATATAATGTTTCATGTAGTTAAGTCAATCTATGGCCTAAATGAAACCAAAACATAACAAAATATAAAAACGTAACCTTCATATGCATTAATTTTAGAGACTATAGTGTTGCTAAAAACACGTTTATATGTTTTACTTTAGTTAAATTAATGTAAATATATGAAAATATGAGGAAAACATCCCAGACAGTCATATCAAAATTTTAGATACAATCACTCATTTAAATTCGACTGTGTTCTGTTTAATTAGCAAGAAACATATTTTAAGATGATTTACTATTTGTATGCGTATGAAAAAAGCAAAATAGCATTTTGAAAGGAAAAAAAAACATTCTGAAGGAATAAAGGGAGTTTAGTGTGCAGTAGCTTAATTGATCTTGTGGCTAATTTGTTGGTCCATTCAGACCTTTGTAAGGACATTACTCTCTGTGTTTACAAGTGTCACTGTCTCTCTTTACAGGTGCCTACCTTGTTCCATACTTCATCCTTCTCATCCTTATTGGCATCCCACTCTTCTTCTTGGAGCTGGCGGTTGGCCAGAGGATCCGTCGAGGAAGCATAGGAGTATGGAATTATGTTTATCCACGACTTGGTGGCATTGGAGTGTCCAGCCTGATGGTGAGTGAATGATGTTCTGGTGAAAGTAGTGGACTGAAACACAAGACAGAAATGAGCAGTCTAATGAGCAGTTGTGTGTGAAAATGGTTGCATTTAAATTGCTGACTTTAATGACATCAACTTGTGAGTGTCTGGTGCACGTCAGCTCAGATTTGGTGATTGATACAGTTTGAGATTCTAGTTCATATGCTAATGTTTTGTTGAAAAAGGGTCACAATACAATGAGAAGCCTGTGCATTCCAGACCAATAACCAATTACAGTGTTCTGAAGGCCCTAACAGAAGCATTTATTTTTGATGAGTCACTAGCCTAAAAGTGCTAACTTATCAGCCATTCTGTGCCGAGTCATCCATTACTAGACTCTGTGCTCTGATCAGTTTAATATGAGCGCAGTCACACAATCAGATGGGTTTCGATCTGAAAATATCACTCTGTTTGAACAGTTAATACATTTAGTTTCAGCCCCAGCTGCACCGGGACTTTCTGGTTTCTTTTCCTTGTATAAGCAGCTGCACTTTGGAGATACTTTAGCAAGTCAGCAAGTATGTAAGGCCTTTTGGAGGTGAGGGTTATATATCATAAGCAATGCACTGGTGCGGAATTCTGGATATTGTGTAAATGCTATTTAATCAGCAGTTTCTTGGGAATGGCTTTCTCATTAGTAACAGAATGAGCTAAATACATATTATATATACAAATATATATACAGTGGTGTGAAAAAGTGTTGGCCCCCTTCCTGATTTCTTATTTTTTTGCATGTTTGTCACACTTTAATGTTTCAGATCATCAAACAAATTTAAATATTAGTCAAAGATAACACAAGTAAACACAACATGCAGTTTTTAAATGAAGTTTTTTTATTATTAAGGGAAAACAAAATCCAAGACTACATGGCCCTGTGTGAAGAAGTGTTTGCACCCCTGTTAAAACTGTGGTTTATCGCATCTGAGTTCAATTTCTCTAGCCACACCTTGGCCTGATTACTGCCACACCTGTTCGAAATCAAGAAATATCTTAAATAGGACCTGCCTGACGAAGTAAAGTAGACCAAAAGATCCTCAAAAGCTAGACATCATGCCGAGATCCAAAGAAACTCAGAAACAAATGAGAAAGAAAGTAATTGATCTATCAGTCTGGAAAAGGTTATAAAACCGTTTCTAAAGCTTTGGGACTCCAGCGAAAAAACAGTGAGAGCCATTATTCACAAATGGCAAAATCATGGAACAGTGGTGAACCTTCCCAGGAGTGGCCGGCCAACCAAAATTCCCAAGAGCACAGCGACGACTCATCCGAGAGGTCACAAAGACCCCACAACAACATCCAAAGAACGGCAGGCCTCACTTGCCTCAATAAAGTTCAGTGTTCATAGCTCACCATAAGAAAGAGACTGGGCCAACAATGGTGCCTGCCGTGGCAAGTTCAAAGACGAAAACTGCATGCTGAGAAAAAGCACATAAAGGCTCATCTTCAATTTTTTGCCAGAAAACATCTTACGATGATCCTCCAGACTTATGGCGGAAAAATACTCTGTGGGACGACGAACAAAGTTGAACTATTTTGGAAGTGTGTTCCCATTCAACGTGTGGCGTAAAAGTACACTGCAGTGTCCGAAAAAGCACATCAATCTCCACAGTAACTATTTGTGGTGGTGTGTCAGATAGGTCTGGGGCTGTTTTGCTCTTTCAGGACCTAAAGACTTGCTGTATAATGGAACCATGAATTCTGCTCTTTATCAGAAAATCCTGAAGGAGAATGTCGGGCCATCTGTTCGTGACCTCAAGCTGAAGCGAACTTGGTTTCTGCAGCAGGACAATGATCCAAAATACACCAGCAAGTCCACCTCTGAATGACTCAAGAAAAACCAAATGAGGGTTTTGGAGTGGCCTAGTCAAAGTCCTGACCTGAATCCTATTGAGATGCTGTGGCATGACCTTAATAAGGCGGTTCATGCTCGAAAACCCTCCAATGTGGCTGAATTACAACATTTCTGCATAGATGTGTGGACCAAAATTCCTCCACAGCGCTGTAACAGACTCATTGCAAGTTATCGCAAACGCTTGATTGCGGTTGTTGCTGCTAAGGGTGGTCCAACCATTTATTAGGTTTAGGGGGCAAACACTTCTTTCACACAGGGCCTGTAGTTTTGGATTTTGTTTTCCCTTAATAATAAAAACTGCATGTTGTGTTCACTTGTGTTATCTTTTACTAATATTTAAATTAGTTTGATGATCTGAAACATTAAAGTGTGACAAACATGCAAAAAAATAAGAAATCAGGAAGGGGGCCAACACTTTTTCACACCACTGTGTATATATATATATATATAGTCATATTTTATGTATTGTATATAGTATTTGGTATGTAGTCTGAATGAGACTGCTGGATTCATTGACTTCAGATTGGAAATCGACCTTAATTATGTTAACCTTCTACACAAAGGCAATGAAAAAACATGCAAGGAAAGCCATTTTGAAACCATAGGCCTTTAAATAAAACAGCCCCACAGTTCAAATGACTGTGGAGAAACACTCATGGACTATATGTGGCTGTTCTACTGCAGCCACTGCTATTAATACCCACGAAGCTACAGCAGAAAGAATGTGCTTCAATTATTCACTAACTCAACGTGCTGTGGATGTGTGACGTCGCAAAGAACCATTACTGACCTGTTACAGACTGCAGGGAAAAATCAAGGGATAGATTTGCTGTTAACAGGCACAAGTTGCTAAACCCTGGACATACACGCTATTTCAGCACACAGAACACATTCACTTCTGTTCAAATTCTATTTATGGACAATATAAATGAAGTAATGCTATTGAGTTTTAGGAGTTAAAAGACTTCAGATTTTATGCATTAAGTCATCTGATCATATATCAGATGAGACTCCAGGAGCCATACTTTTGACTGTCAGCACAGTCTGGTGCACATCATTGCTTATACAACTGCCAGGAAGAGCTACTCTGACTGACATGTACTGTAAAATGACCAACCACAACAATACCAACGATGCAACAATAATAAACTAAACTGAACTAAATCATTTCTGTTTGTCTAATAAGTAGCTATTATTTCAATGCTATAAGTAAATAAAACATTCACAGAAGATCCCCAGAAGGTGCCAGACAGTTAGATTGGATGTTGCCACCTATATTGCTATTTTCAGTGCACATGATGGCTCAGATGTTCAGTAAATGGTCTAAAGTCAGGCAAAATGAGCCTTAGACTAGATGAGACCTTGAGAGAAATTTTTAGTCAGTATTACCCCTTTAATTATTTTATAGTTGTTAACATTGCCCTGTTTTTTCTTTCTCTCATTCTGCAGGTGTGTGGTTTTGTGGGTCTATACTATAATGTGATTATCGGCTGGAGCATCTTCTACTTTTTTCAGTCGTTTCAGTATCCTCTGCCCTGGAGCGAATGTCCTATCAGGAGGAATGGCAGCCAAGCCAGTGAGTGCTCTGCAGTTTTACGTGAAACATTTCAATTGGTGCCTACTGAAATAAAAGGAGGCGCAGCAAGAAGCTTCCTGCTTCCATCACACTCAAAGCTGTAGAAATGTGTAGTATCATCTATTAATTGCATGCAAATATAATGAAAGGGTTTTGTTTTCATGCCCAACATCAGATGGCCTTGATAAAGTTGCAGTCTGTTACGCGTCACTATTGGTGGCTCTTGGTGACTTGTAGCATTGCAGTCTTTCTTAAAGTATATTCCACCCTATACACATCATGCACCTTGTCACATTTTCTATGTTTTTCATGAGCCTCGTACTCAAGGGCATGTTGTGTGTTTTAGAATTCCCAGCATGCCCTGTGGCAGTGTCCCCTGGTCAACAAGTAGAAAATGAACTAGACAGAGGCTGAGACCTGCAGTCAGTCTCACTCTCAACCTAACTTAGACTAGATACATGTAGACATGCAAGTTAAGTGGACAAAGCACACTGCAGATGTCCAAATAAAATCCAAAACCATAATAATCTAGCATAAATGCATTCTTTATGTTTGTGGTTCTTTAGGTTATACAAACTCTACAAGGAATGCGAACAGGCAAATGTATGTTGACACCCCCAAAAACTGGTAGTGCAATGTTCTTGTGTCCAGTTTTTTTTTTTTTTTTTTTTTTACTTCTTTCCTGGATACTCTACTGTGCTGTTAGAAGCAAAATTTGGAGATTCCCATAGAACTGGCAGTATCCTCTGCTCAATATACTGCCAGTGGGGTAAGTAAAATACTCGTTTTAAGAATATTTTACTTACCCAACTGGCAGATAATTTTACTTGTTTTAAAGGGGTCCTATTATGCTTTTTCACTTTTTCAACTTTACTTAGTCTGTAATGTTGCTGTTTGAGCATAAAAAAGATCTACAAAGTTCAAAGTCCACTTCAAAAAGAGATATTTTATTTAACAGAAATCACTTTTCCAAAACTACAACGAACAACTCGTTTGGACTACAAAGCATATTTTCCGGGATTTGTGATATCACAAATATCGACGAATGGGACGAGACCTGGTTGAGCTGCACTAGAGAAGGCAACGAGTGTTATATGTCGGAGACACGCTAGCTTTCCCAAGGCAGACGAACTTAGAGTGGTTACAATCATCCGAGTTTAAATCGCGATCAAATTGATTTGATTTCGACGCAATATTTACACTGAAGCTCGCAGCGGCTATGGTAAGAGGCATGACATTTCCCGACCAGATGCCGAGTGCTGCCAATCACAAAACACACTGGCCCAGCTAACCAATCACAGCACATTTCGTATTTCAGAAGGAGGGCCTTCATTTGATACAGGAACTATAACTCAAGCCGTTCATGCCAGACTGGGGAGAGAGGTGTTGTAATAATGTAAAATATGAAAAATAATGTGTTTTTCGAACAACCTAGTATGAGAGCCTGTTCTAGTACACCCCCAAAACAAAATCAAGAATGCACTTAATTTAGTTTTTTTCCCCCTGGAAACAAGACTAAATATTTTATGTCATTTTGCTTATCTAGAAAAATGATCTTGATATTTTGACTAGAAACAAGAGAAAAATACTAAGTACGATAAGCCATTTTTTGCAGTGCATATGTTATGTTTTGGATGCTGGTTTTCCCATCGGGTAATTTAACCGTCTTTGAATTCGACCTTTGGAGACTTATGAATCAGAATCAAATCCTAAGAAATACAAGCTGATCCACAGAGTCATCAAATAGTCAGTAGTATATAGGAATATTAATAGACTTAATTTTGTCCCTCTGGTTTTCCTTTATCTGGTTAGTTGTGGAGCCTGAGTGTGAGAAGAGCTCAGCAACCACGTACTTCTGGTACCGCGAGACCCTGAACATCACCAGCACAATCGCAGACAGCGGGGGTCTGAACTGGAGGATGACTCTGTCGCTGCTGGCTGCCTGGATAATTGTCTGCCTGGCTGTAATAAGGGGCATTCAATCTTCTGGGAAGGTGAGGCAGACTTGCTACTGTGTGAGATAATGAAATGAGAATCAACTTAGTAGAGAAAAACATCAATTTTCGGATAGCTTGAAGGCACAATCTGCAGATGCTGCGTTATCAACCACCTCCGAACAATTACACAGTCACAATGTGCAATTATGATTATTTTCTCAGAGTGGAACATTTGTTTTCTCCTTGAAGCCAGGTATGATGGTGCAGTTTTAGCAAGCACAGATTTGACAGAGAAATACCTGTTTACCAGCTGTTTAAAAGTGTCTAAACAACAAGGACACAAACAAAACAGTTCTCTATAAATCAAAATTTCATCAGGCCAGTAGAGCTTCACCACCTGTTCAGATCATCTAACTAGAAAAGAGCCTCTGTAAGACCAGCTCTTGAGTTTCTTTTTTTTAATACATATATATTTAATCATTTTATTTGAAATTATTTTTACATTTAATTATTAGTTAATTAATTAATCAATAATAATTTGACCTTTTTGTTTATTTATTGGCAACAAAGATGTAACACCAGGGTCTAAATCAACCAAAAAGAACAGGAAAGAATGGCTTCTTACCTAAAGTGTTACATTTATGAACAAAAAAAAATATTTATAATGTGCTAAATTTAGGTCTTGTTGGAATAAATAATAGCAAAATCATTTATGCACCGTTATTGTTTTCTAAGAAATGTCAAGGTCATGCCAAAAATCATTATAAAACATTTTAACAAAAACACAATTACAATTGTTACACCGTGTTTGTGCAGGTGATGTACTTCAGCTCTCTATTTCCATATGTGGTGCTCTTTTGCTTCCTGGTGAGAGGGATGTTTCTTAAAGGAGCAGTTGACGGCATTGCTCACATGTTCACACCCAAGGTAAGGCAAGTGTACATGTGTGCTGATTTCAAACACACATGTGATATTTAGGCTATCAGGATTTAGATTATTTTTTAGAGACTAAGGGACACATTTCATGCGATGTACGCAAAGCTTTAAGATGGAAGCGTCAGCAATGTAAAGAGAAAATTTATGCGGCTAAAAATTGCGCCCTGTCAGGTGGTTGGACTCCCTCTTGTGGTGTAGGTGGGATATTTAATCAAATTCACATTAAGAACAATGACTCCATTAGCTTAATCAAACATAAAATATTGAAGGCCTTCAGCTATGTTGGCACTTATTTGGCACTGTTCATTTAAATATTTAATCAAATACTGTAAATGTAATTTTTTTTAAATTACTTTAATTTTAGCTAGAGATCATGTTGGAGCCGCAGGTGTGGCGTGAAGCTGCCACTCAAGTCTTCTTTGCTCTTGGTCTGGGTTTCGGGGGAGTCATCGCTTTTTCCAGTTACAATAAGAGAGACAACAACTGCCATTTTGATGCCGTGCTGGTCTCAGTTATAAACTTCGTGACCTCTATTCTGGCTACACTCGTGGTGTTTGCTGTGCTGGGTTTCAAAGCCAACGTCATGAACGAGAAATGTGTGGTGGAGTACGTATGACCTCCTAATATGTCTGTGAATTTCTCATAAAAGGATCATTTTTGTGATCGGATTAAGTTACACTTTCCATTGTAAAATACTATCTATGCTTAATGCTTTAAATCTAAATGTGGAAGCTGCCATCCAGCAGGTCATCCAGCAGCCTCATGTATGTGTTGTTCTCCTGTAGGAATGCTGAAAAGATTCTGGGCTACTTGAACTCAAATGTGCTGAGTCAGGATCTCATCCCCCCTCACGTGAACTTCTCCCACCTCACCTCGTCAGACTATGCCGAGATGTACGGTGTAATAAAGATTGTGAAAGAAGACAGTTTTGCACAGCTAGGACTGGAGCCGTGTCTTCTGGAGGATGAGCTCAATAAGGCAGGTGTTCAGCCCATGAGCGGTCTTCTTTCATTCACAGGTTTCAGCTAAGCCATTTAGCATGGATAAAACTTACAAGTAGGCTTAGTTTTTTTTTTTTTTACCAAGCTCAATAGACAAAAAAAATCTATTGTAATTTATTTTGCTAATTCATAATGCTATGGAATGTATACTGTTCAAGCTATTTGGGAACTTTTTAACACACTTCTTTAAACAAAAAAAATTGTATAGCTTTAGGGTCTATGTTCCCAGTTTCAGCTTAGTTTTGCCAAAATAAACTTTACATTCATTAATCTGTCCATCTTGGGGTCAAAAATTGTGTGTACGGTTCTAAAATCAAGAATGAAAAAGGAATCGGAGCAAAAGTACGCTCTCCTTTTAGTATAGCTTTTTGATTTCTAGTTTATTTTCAGTTTGTCCTTTCAGTTTAGTTTGGTCATCTTTACTCTATGACTGTTAGCTTTGGTATTTCATAATTGTAACTTTATTTTAGTTTTAATATTTTTGTGTTTAGTGTGTTAAATGGTTATTTAATTACTGGGGTTACATTTCTCAGGGCCATCTGGTGGTATCTTGTGGTATTTTCATTTATAAAAGCAGGGTATACAATTTAAAATCTTTGCAATATATTCTATATCAAAAACTACAAATAAAATTACATTTTAGAATGTTTATTTTAGTTTTGGCTGTTTTATTATTAATTTTTAAATGAGTCTGTTTTTATAATTATGTTTTTCTCTATCATCAGGCTGTTCAAGGCACTGGTCTGGCTTTTATTGCCTTCACCGAGGCCATGACCCATTTCCCCGCTTCTCCCTTCTGGTCTGTCATGTTTTTCTTCATGTTGATAAACCTGGGCCTGGGCAGCATGATTGGCACCATGACTGGCATCACCACCCCCATTCTGGATACATTCAAAATTCGGAAAGAGGTCCTCACAGGTGAGAGCTCCTGGTTTCTTCATTTCTTTTCCATTTCTTAGTCTGAAATGAGTTTACTTCAATATTCTTCTTTTTCCAATGTATATCATAATATAATTATGGTGATGCTGGGCCACTTTTAGGTGGCACTGAGTAACCTGTATGATCTTATATTTCTCCCAGTGGGCTGCTGTATTGTGGCTTTTTTGTGCGGCTTGCTGTTTGTCCAGCGTTCAGGGAACTACTTTGTTGCCATGTTTGATGACTATTCTGCTGGTTTGCCCCTCACCATTGTGGTGATCTTGGAGAATGTATCTGTAGCCTGGATCTATGGCACTAAAAGGTGGGCAAATTCACATACTATGCTTGTAAAGTTCTCTGGCATTTTGCTTCAAGAGCTACTTAAAATAGGACTGTATCTCTGAAAACAGATCTCCTCCTTGTCTGTTCTTACTAATGCCAAATATAGTCTCAAATATAGTTTTGTTTTTTCCTTGTGTCTGATATTGATCAGCCCTGTAATTTTGCCTGCTTTGCGGTGTTCATCAGGTTCATGCAGGATCTAGAGGACATGCTTGGTTTCAGACCGTACAGTGTTTACTTCTACCTGTGGAAGTATGTGTCTCCAGTGTGTCTGCTCATACTGATTTTTGCCACTGTGGTAGAGATGGCCATCAGCCCTCCGGGATACAATGCATGGGTGCAAGACCTGGTTAGTTACACACTAGTCTGTCTAGTCCTTTTCTCGCTCCTATCCTATTCCTATTGCCCTAGTTTATATTAATACCCCTAATCTACATACAGTGGGGCAAATAAGTATTTGATACACTGCCGATTTTTCAAGTTTTCCCACTTACAAAGAATGGAGAGATCTGTAATTTTCATCGTAGGTACACCTCAACTATGAGAGACAAAATGAGAAAAAAAATCCAGAAATCACATTGTAGGATTTTTAAATAATTAATTTCCATTTTATTGCATGAAATAAGTATTTGATCACCTACCAACCAGCAAGAATTCTGGCTCTCACAGACCTGTTAGTTTGTCTTTAAGAAGCCCTCCTATCCTCCACTCATTACCTGTATTAATTGCACCTGTTTGAACTTGTTACCTGTATAAAAGACACCGGTCCACACACTCAATCAATCAGACTCCAACCTCTCCACTATGGGCAAGACCAAAGAGCTGTCTAAGGACACCAGGGACAAAATTGTAGACCTGCACAAGGCTGGGATGGGCTACAGGACAATAGGCAAACAGCTTGGTGAGAAGGCAACAATTGTTGGCGCAATTATTAGAAAATGGAAGAAATTCAAGATGACTGTCAATCTCCCTCGGACTGGGGCTCCATGCAAGATCTCGCCTCGTGGAGTATCAATGATCCTGAGAAAGGTGAGGGATCAGCCTAGAACTACACAGGAGGACCTGGTCAATGACCTGAAGAGAGCTGGGACCACAGTCTCAACGGTTACCATTAGTAACACATTACACCGTCATGGATTAAAATCCTGCAGTGCGGGCAAGGTCCCCCTGCTCAAGCCAGCACATGTCCAGGCCCATCTGAAGTTTGCCAAAGACCATCTGGATGATCCAGAGGAGGCATGGGAGAAGGTCATGTGGTCAGAGGAGACCAAAATAGAAGTTTTTGGTATAAACTCCACTCGACGTGTTTGGAGGAAGAAGAATGAGTATAATCCCAAGAACACCATCCCAACCGTGAAGCATGGGGGTGGAAACATCATGCTTTGGGGGTGCTTTTCTGCAAAGGGGACAGGACGACTGCACCGTATTGAGGGGAGGATGGATGGGGCCATGTATCGTGAGATTGGGCGGCAAACCTCCTTCCCTCAGCAAGAACACTGAAGATGGGTCATGGATGGTTCTTCCAGCATGACAATGACCCCAAATACACAGCCAGGGCAACTAAGGAGCGGCTCATTTCAAGGTCCTGGAGTGGCCTAGCCAGTCTCCAGACCTGAACCCAATAGAAAATCTATGGAGGGAGCTGAAACTCCATGTTGCCCAGCGACAGCCCCAAAACCTGAAAGATCTGGAGAACACCTGTATGGAGGAGTGGGCCAAAATCCCTGCTGCAGTGTCTGCAAACCTGGTCAAGAACTACAGGAAACATCTGACCTCTGTAATTGTAAACAAAGCTTTCTGTACCAAATATTAAGTTCTATCTTTCTATTGTGTCAAATACTTATTTCATGCAATAAAATGGAAATTAATTATTAAAAAAATCATACAATGTGATTTTACTGGATTTTTTTTTTATTCGGTCTCTCACAGTTGAGGTGTACCTACGATGAAAATTACAGATCTCTCCATTCTTTGTAAGTGGGAAAACTTGAAAAATCGGCAGTGTATCAAATACTTATTTGCCCTACTGTATGTGGGTCAGTTTCCCCCCTTTATTATCGGTATATGCGATTACATCTATACAGTGTCCAAATTCAGATTTAAAAAATTTGGGGTTGGTAAGATTTTTAAATGTTTCTGAAATAAGTCTCTTATGCTCACAAAGGCTGCATTTATTTTATTAAAATACAGTAAAACTGTAATATTGTGAAATATTATTACAATTTAAAATAAGTTTTTACAGGATTCCTTGATTAAAAGTTGAAAAGAAGAGCATTTATCTGAAATAGAAATCATTTGTATCATTATAAATGTTGTTACTGTCACTTTTGATCAATAGAATGTATCTTTGCTGAATAAAAATATTGATTTCTTTTTTTCTTTTTTTTTAACAGTGCATGTATTTCAAGGAGGAAGTTAGCAATAATTTCCAGATTTTGATGACATTTAAATCAGAAAATATTATTCAAGAACTTTAATATTTCCCTTTGTGACTTCTATTCTATTTAACCATCTCTTTCTCTCCTTCTCTCTATAATCAGGCCATGGAGAGGTTTCAGAGTTATCCTCCTTGGGCACTAGCCATGTGTTTTTCTCTGATCATTGTGGCCATGCTTCCTCTTCCATTGGTTTTTATTGCCCGTCACTACAACTGGCTACCAGACGGCTCCAACAAGCTGTCCGTCTCCTACCGGAAGAGCCTTGCAAAGGAGGCTTCCACCCTGGAAGATGAGACCAGGTTCATCCTTGGGAAGAACCCCAGTGAAGCCCCTTCTCCCATGCCCAGCCACCGGGCCTATCTGGGTCCTGGCAGCACCTCTCCTGTGGAGCTCATCACCAACTCTACCTCCATCAGTGGCTATGGCAGCGGTTACCAGACCAACCCCGCCCCTCCCAAATCTGAGTCATGATCCTCCAACCCACCAACCCGAGACTGAGACGGAAAGAGAAAGAAGATGCTGAACAGATGAGAAGGTCCTAGTGTTGGTCACACCTTAACCCAAGCCATTCTAAGGAGCAGGACGACAAGAAAACAGACAGAAAGACACAGAGATCCTTTTTTTTCCCCAACTAGATAGGTTCCCTTGAGCCCAATTATTCATACGGACTGCAGATGTTGGTATGAAGGTGAAAGAGAGTCTGAAGCTTTCAGATCAGAATGTAAGGTGGCTTACTTGGTGAGTTGGTACGTTATTTTTTGTATACAGATAAATAATGTCAACTCTAAGAAGGTTCCAACATCCAAACTTCAGGATTGGTCTCTGTGATTCGTTCGAGGTCATAGGGTTGGTAGCACATCCCTCTCTGTGAGTGAGTGCTGAGGTAATAGTTGACGCTCAGGTTAAGGTGTTTTCAATGCTGCTGAACTCCAGACATCTTACAAAATGCATAAGAGATGCCATGCAAGGGATTTCATTTAAACTCATCTTCAGAGCTCATAAAGGGAGACGGCTCAGAGAAACTAAAGCTTTCACTTCTTATAATGAGCCCTCTAGTGGATATTATGTAAGAGTCACTGTTAAATACAGACCACCTGAGAGTAGAGTGAATTGATAGCTTGATTTCTGTTACTGACTGAAGTACATCTTCATTTAATAAGTGTTCTTGGTTATAGACTTTGCACATCAACAGTCTGTCATGTCTGCATCTCAGCACAAGAGGGCGACATATATGTATTCATACACAAAGCACATACGTATGTAGACTCAGTGCAGTATCAAACATACAGTATAAGTGTCAGGTTCAGGCTGTTTATGTGAAACTGGATTTATCTTTTTTTACGTTTATGATCAAGTTTTTTTATGATCGAAACAAATGTGACTGCCTGATGAGAGATGATTTCCACACAGCACAAGATATGACATTTCAGGGCGCAATAAGGGGTACGGTTTGAGCCACGTAAACTCCACCAAGCACAATAACTACATCTTAATAAATTACACATGAATTGAATGGGAACAAATATTTAATTTCCATGTCAGCAGTGGCAATAATAGTTATGAATTGAGTGGCATTATCTGCAATTGTGAGCTTTACTTTAAAGCCCAGTTCTACACCTGTGGAGAAATTGCATTTGCTGTTCTATTAACTTCTATTTTATTTAATTTTTTTTACTTAAAGTTATCATGCTTGGTGGAGGCTAACTATTTTAGGTCTATATAATTATTCAAAGTTAAATTTATAATGAAGACAATAAGCTCCAAATAGGGAATGGTACTGAAATTATTATATATATATCTATATTATATACTATATATATACACCCACACCCTATCAAAGCAAAAGTCTGTGAGGCAGTAAGTTTTTTTAAGGTAAATTGTATCAGCGGAGCATTAATAGAAACAACAGATCAAAAGTGACAGTAAATACATTAAAATAGATAATATTTTACAATATTACTGTTTTTTCACGTATTTGTCGATAATGCGGCATTGGTACTATAGGGACTTTCAAAGACTTAAAAAAAAAATCTGACCCCAAATTTTTGAACGGTAGCTCATGTGTGATATTTGTTGCATTTCCTTTCCTTTTTACTCTCTAAAAAAAATGTACACTACACAATAGCAGGCCAAAACATATATTTTGTTTAAAATGTGATTTTAAAAGATTGCTGAAAATCAACCCGATGTGGAAAAGCAACTTACGTGTCTTTATAAGGTAACATACATTGAACTGGAAGAAGAGGACCAGTTTTCTCGAGGAACCAAAGTATAGTAATTAAAAGTAGTGAAGATTGTCTAATGTGGTTGAGAATTGCTGCCCTTAAAAGCTCACTGCCTAATAACCTGTAAGCCTAACATACTCTCCTTTTTATTATGGTTTATGTGCTCATAACAGATACACTGGTCCTAATGAATGGGGTTCATTTTCAGTATTTATTCCAGTAAGAATAGATTCAGGAAGCTGAAGAGTGCTGGAGAGCAGACGAACGTGTGAAGGAGAGTAGGACAGGAGTTGTGGGTCTTATTGAAACGATGAGTACAACGGCAAAGCTTTTGATCATCCAGCTGCTTGTAGCTTTCGAGTCAGTCATAAAGGCTGCTGCGGTAAAAATAGACACGTTGCCCAGGGGAACCTGTGTCAGAAACAGCACGGCTGCATGTTAATGAGTCCTCCTTGGGTTTGTGTGTTGAGGAGGGGTTCCAAGACGTTCTATAAGGCCCTTGTTGTATCCCTAGCAACCATTGCATTTCACAACAATAAGGGGAAAATCATTTAAAGGGACAATTAATCTAAAAGCATAATTTACTCAACCTTGTGCTGTTCCAAACCCGTATGACTCCCTTGCTTCCATGGAGCATAAAATATGAATTTATTTAATAATATACTGGTCGCTTTTTTCTAACCAATGAAAGTGAACAGGTACTGGGACTGTCAAGCTTTTAAAAAAGGAAATAAACAAAAGTAGTCCATATATCTTCTCAAGCCACTTATTAGAAGAAATTCAAGTAATTATTCACTCACAATTTTCGCCTCCGTTGTAGTGCTTCTTTCAAATGTGATGTTTTGGAGATTGACAGCTCCAGTCCTCATTCACGTTCATTGTTCATGCTGATTTTTCCATCCATTCTTTGAAACAGCCTTTTGTGTTTCCCATTCACAATAGTCACAAGTTTGAAACAAAATGAGAATGAATCAATGATGATGAATGAGTTTTCAGTTTTGGGTGGGCTTTGGAAGAGCCATTCATTCACCATTCACTAAAAGAGACTTGGGCAGTAAGAAATATGTGAAGCCATCCCTCTAGACAAGAATTGCTAAAGTGGTCTTGTGCATTGAGCCTGCCCTTATCACAGATGAGATGGGATTTCGAAAGAGCACATTGATTCATAAATCAGGACAGATTTTAGAATTTTACATACACAATTTGTTTGTTGTAGTGTGTAGTTGTCCAGTGTGTGGTAAAGTACAATAATTGTAATGTTGCTCCTGTAATAGCACAATATTGTCCAGAAGGTGACGCTGTTTGCTGTTGATTAGTGTGTTGAAGGTGTGTCTCTGTGCCCGGCCTCATCCTCTCACCCCTCAGCTGAGCACAGCTGGTGCCTCTCATTATCACTTATAGTGTGAAACATATATTGTTTGTTTTGTTGTTGTCTGCTTGTGGCAGTTTTGAGTTTGTGCACTTTATCTTCTTTAGACAAGAGGCCCCAGAGCTGCATCTCACAAGCACAAAACGACATTAGGATTGTTTTTAAAACTATACTGACAAACAGATGCAACTTCAATTGGTTTATTAAAAAAAGAAAGAAAGAAATAAAAAGCCAGTCAAGCTAAATTTGAACTTGTGACCTCTCACACTGAAATAATAATAGAAAAAAAGTCCACTGAACCACAACAGCTCATATTCAGACTGAAATCCAAGAATTGTTCCTAGTTTTAACAGCACCAAGTTACTAACAAGAAGAGACATAGAAAAGAGAAGAGAGTACAGCTATCCAATTAGAATCTCCTCTGTGGGCAGCTCGAATATTAAATTGTACATCAAGGATCTTCAACGGTAGTCCACTTTTATCAGAAGTACTATTAATTTTGTCTAAAACTTTTTAGGGAGAAAAAAAGAGAGCAGAGTGCACCTTTAATGGACTGCATTAGCACAAAGCCAAGCACAACATTCAGCAGCAGATTTACATGGCATGATCTGAACATGCATTAGAGTGCATAATGTACATACAAGCATTAAAATAATTCCTCTGACTCTTTTGGTTGGTAAACAATAATCATATCACTCATATCATTTACACTGATAAGCACATGCCTCTCTATATATAATGGTCAGAGACAGTGGTAATAGATTACAGTTATACATCTCATGAACTCATTAATACATAATCGCAAATACACTGTTCGAATAGCGTGCGTTCACTACAATCTTTACAGATACCGATCAGACTCAACTACTGAGATTAATCCACTAAATGTCTTAGACAATCTGGAATCATGTGGCACATTTTTATCTTTTTGAAGCACAGATACAACGGCACTTTCATTTGGCCCTGAAAACAATGAAAACTGCAGCTCTGAGACCTCTTGAAGTTAAATTCATTCTAGTGTAAACGCTGAGCCATATTTTAGCTGATGAAATGTACAAGCAGCTCTTTCTTTTTCAAGAGGTGCTGGAGGCCATAATGTTTGTGAGCGAAGTGCTATACTGTATATTTATGTACATTGTGATTCTGAATATTATATCTGTAAATATCGGTGTACATTTTGTTAAACGAACGGTAAGAAATCTATGAAAAGCAAACAGGTGAATTCTTGTAACACTGACGTGTATGATATTGTTGTACAGTTAAACTGTAGAGTATTTAATTTTGTACATTGTGCAATAGTGTCTGTTGTATCAAGTGTGTGTATGTGTGTTAAAAAAAGCTGTTTTATTTTTGCTATTTTGATGTCGTGAGTCCCTTACCTCCCTTAATTCACTTCCAGCTGTGAGTTTTGATTTCTCTGTGAACATAACTCACTTATTTGTGTGTTCATGCCGCAAAGATTGTTGGTTAGTGCACTGAACTTAAGTTTTCTTTCATGCTTTTAATGTCAACGTTGGTTTAAATTTGATGTCTGCTATCAAGCCGACAGCACCTTCTTTACGCTCCTCAGTATTATCGTTTGCTGCTTCTAGGTTTCGTCAAAAGTCAAAATGTTCCCACACTTTTTACGTTTAGTCCAACTATATTCAGCACAATCATTATTAGTAGTGTTAGATTATAGTAACACACACTTAGCTGGGACATTTTTGCACTTTGTGTTTCAAACATATACGAGCACTGAGGAGGAAAGTCAAAAATAGAGTACTTTAGCACTCTGGAAGTGCTATTTTAATCATTAGAAATATACTTGATGTGAATGTAAATGTATTTTTAATCCCCCAAAGTACTGTAAAGATCATCCGTGAGTAATTTAGTAAGGACACCTATGAAACGTGTATTATTACCTTCCAGTCTACACTTCTGTGCTGTAGTCTTTAGATTTATAAGCAATATATCTGCAGGCATTTACTTTGGTTGGACGTTGGTCAGATGGTCTGTGAGGCCACGGGACCCGCTGTTACTCTGAGAGTAGCAGCATTGGAGGGCTTCACTGCTGAAGAAGAGCAATGCTCTTAAAACTTTAGTCAAACCCTATTCAGTTGGGTGATAGCACATTCAGATCACTAGCCACAGTATACTGTTAGCTATACAAGGACTATTTTAATGTCTCAGTGTCATTGATATTGTACAGTATTTCCAATTCACTTGGGAAAACAGAGTTATGAATATTAAATATGGACCATCACAAAAACGAATAATAAAAAGTTGGTTCTCACACTGAAATGTGTGTCTGATTTGTTCCTTGACTAATCAAGTTGTTTTCAATCACAATATTAAAAAGGCTGAGCATCCCTGTATTTGTGCTCTGGTGTGAGTCATCTGTGTTGAGCGGTGGCCAGATCCATTGACTGACTGAAAAGGTTTCTGCCACAGCTTGGTGAAAGCCAAGAAAAAGACCTAAAGCTTTCATTAAGAGTGAAACCTGATACACTCAGGATGAAAGGTACCTGAAAGCCAAAAAAGTCTTAATTTTACCATGGTGTTAGGGGGGGGGGGGGCATAATAAACTAAAGTTGGGGGCAGTATGATTTCTTGAAAGAAATTAATACTTGCACCAGGCAAGGGACACATAAAATGATTTAAAACTGACAGGAAAGACATTGATAATGTTACCCAAAAGATTGCAATTCAAAAAAGCTGTGCTTTTAAATTTTTATTCATCAACGAAATCCAAAATATAATTTACGGGTTTCCACAAAAACATTAAGCACCACAACCATTATTTATAATGATAAGAAATATTATTTGAGCACCAAATCAGCATGAATGATTTCTGAAGGATCATGTAACACTTTACACTGAAGTAATGACTGATGAAAATTCAGCTTTGCCATCACAGGAACAAAATACATTTTAAAATATATTAAAATAGGAAAAACAGTATTTGAAATTGTAATTGTATTTCACAATATTACTGTTTTATTTTTGATTAACAATCAGATATTTTTATTTAGATTTTCCCAGCTGCTTTGATAAATCTAGTTTACTTTAAGGCTACAATTATATTTCAGTTTTTTAATTTTAATTTTAAAATTTATATATTCTAAATAAAATACATAATGTAAACAGGTGTTAAGGGAATAAGTGCACCATTTTATCTTCTCTTTATGGAAAGATGTTCAGACATTGCAAACAGGAACTTAAATTACAAATATAAGAATTGTCAGAAGAATAAATAATACTGAACTTTGCACTGAACACCTTAATACATTCAGTTCCTTTAAACGAATAGTGAAAATATGCTGAAAACTGAGCCCAAAACATTTGTAAACAAATAAGGGATGGACATTTTCACTGGAGAAAGCATTATGTAAAATGGATTAACAAAGGTTTACATTTAAAACGCCTTGATGAATTTTATTTCTCACGAACATGCAATTTTTCACTTCACGAGATGTTGTGAGACACAGGACATTCACTGCAGAGGATCCACTGGTGAGCAAGTGATCAATCCAAAGCGGTTCCGATGAAACCTAAACAAAATCAAGTTTAGTTGGATGGTACTTTGTGTGTTTATAGCCATAAGCACATACGCGCTGTACATGTAATTCCTGTGTTTCACCTCATCTACCTTTTATCTGGCTCTCAATTGGCTTTTAGGGTCACCCAGCAAATTAAATACATTTGAAAAAAATATATACATTTGCGTAACCATCCACCAAATGCCTTTCAAAAGCATGTTAGGCTGTTGTCAACGTCACATGGGCCAATTCCACCTTGAACTGTTGCATGAAACTCGGTTTTAGCATGAATCTCAGTTCATCAACGCTGACATTTATTAGGCTGTGGGAGTGTGAGGGAGGCGGGTAGCAAAACTAGTGTTATCGCCATCTGAGCCTCTGATTGCGGCTTCTGTTCTGTCAAAGTCACACAAATGCTTTTGAGGAAACCTTTAGAAATGTGTGCAGTGTTTTAGGTCTCAAGTAAGTTGGCTAATACTTATTGCACAGTATTAAGTTGTAGTGTTTTTAGCACCAGGTGACCAATATTACAGATTTGTTGAAGTCTCAGAGGAGATGCCATGTGAACACACTTTTGCATGCGAGTGTGTGTTTCTGTTTTAGAGGGCAGAGAGTGCGTCATGCCCGACCCCTCACACTCTCCACTTTGCACACTCTTGTTTCATCTATGGTATATCCTGTAAACAGACTTTTCCTCCGTCACAAAAGACACAGCTGCACTTACTATCTCTTTTTTCTTACACCCACTCACACAAACAGAGGTAAATCTAGAAGTGACATCCTTAATTATAGAACAGGACATCGACGTCCGTCAGCAGATGTTGACTTGGCTGAGATGCAGCTTCCTATTTTCCCATCACATTCTAACAGATTTAGCATCAGCCCCTCAGGTGCACAAATAAAATAAATGTAAATGTCTAAGCAATAAAACTCAATTGCAAACTTTTTTTTTGCATATTACACTAAAACATAAGTCCATCCTTTAAGATTTACATGCCTTTAAAATCTATTAAAAATAAATCAGTGGTCTTGCTGTTTCTCTATCCACTGGTCTTATTCATCAGTATTTTTGCCTTGTTTTCCAGTATCTAAACATCTTTAAAAATAATTATTAAAATATACATTAACTTGAGAAGCAAAGTTGCATAAGATACTGAGACTTGTTACATTTTTACATTAATTTCTCCTTCCGTATATGTAGTTTTATCTTGTATTTAATACATCGTGTACTTCGGAGTTTTTAGCAGTCATTGCTCCAGTCTTCAATGTCAAATGATCTTTCAGAAATAAATCTAATATGCTGATCTGGTGACATTTTTTTCTTATCACTTTATCAATTTATAGTGAATGGATCTTTGATAAATAAAAGTATTAATTTAATTTTTAAAAAAGAAAAAGAAGAAGTGAAACTGAAATAAGGCAACAGGTGAATCAGGAAGATAAATGCTTTTTTCCTGTTTGTCTGTTTTGGCGATTGCTGCGTGACTTTTTCAGCATAAGCGAGCTGGAAGAGGAGTGAGGAGAACGCTGGGCCATTGTTTTCCTCATCCCAGGGGAGTGATGTTCTTGGGTTGAGTCGCTGTAGGAAAAGAGGCCTGAGCCAAGAATGTGTGCAAACGATACGGTTCCAGCACCTGCAAGCTTACACCTCACACTCCTCCATATCCTTTCACACTCTCACAGAAAGCGTCAGACAGAGCGAGACTATCTGGTGCTAGCTATGATGAATTAACAAACAAAAATAGGACAACTTCTATCCAAGTAGAACAATACTGAAGCAGCATCAAAACAATTCCTACTTTACACCTTTTTTTTAATGCGCACATTTTATGGGAAGAAATATTGAATATATCAGTTTTAGTATATTTCTATTAGGTATATTTTATTGCTCATACTTGCACAGCATTAAAGGGATAGTTCACCCAAAAATGAAAATTTGATGTTTATCTGCTTACCCCCAGGGCATCCAAGATGTAGGTGACTTTGTTTCTTCAGTAGAACACAAACGAAGACTTTTAACTCAAACATAGGAAACATCTTTATTCCTATCTTATTTACTCTATACAAACTTAAAATAATTTCTTATAAAATGTCTTGCCTTGAGGATCTCCCACTAATAAGGCTTGATAATGCAGAAAATGAATCTGAACATATTACCGCATTCATTGGTCTATTGTCCTCCATCCACTTGATAGCTGATAATATTGCTACTAGTGATGTTCGGTTTTTGAACGAATCGTTCTTTTGAGCCAGTTCTCAGGAAGTAACCAGTTGAGCCGGTTCACAAATCGAATTGAATCGAACTTCAGTTCCGGGTTGATGACGCAGGACACACAGCCGAAGTAACACGTCCAACTCAAAAAGAACCGAATGAGCCGGTAAAACCAAACTGTCGAAGTTTGTGGAGGATTAACGAGGACTCAACAAGAAACGAATGAGCCGTGGCGAAGTTTGCCGAGGATTACCAAAGATTCTGATGAGTGAGTTGACGATACTGTGCAAGCCTGAGGAGCGTACTGGAAATATGCTTATGACTGTTATTAATTTACATTTTATTAAAACCTGCAAAAACCTTTCTGTCGAGTGATAGAATGCATATTATATTTAAAGTTGCTTAATCGAAATCAAGGTGTTTATAAGGTTTATTCATTCTTTATACATATCTGTGTTTGTGCATCAATGTCTGTAATGTGTGCTGCGTAGGTGTGAAACTTTTAGGAATCTTATCCAAGGTGTAGGCTTGTCAATATTGGCCAGTCAGTCGTATCGGAGGATCCGCGAATGAAACTGTGACCACATTCCATTAACTTAAGTGAATTATATGGCAATAATCAGCTATATGCTTTCATACAAATAACTTTATTTTTGAATGTTTCAATATGTGTTGACACAAATAACTTATTTGAATTTTTCATTGATACAACATGGCACTGAGTTGTTAGAAAAGAAATGAGTAGAGAAGTTATTGCTTGATAACGTCAGGAACCGATTAATCGGCTTTTTGAACCGGTTCAATGAGCCGATCTGTCTGAAAAGAACCGGTTCGCGGAAATGAATCGGACTTTGCATCACTAATTGCAACCATCTCTGTTGAATAAACTGGCACCTAACTTCGCATGCACAAACGTTAATGAGCACACGAAATAACAAGCGCGTGCTAGCATATTAACATTTCTATTTGGTTGGCTTCTTTTTTTCATGCACATGCGAAAATCTCTGTCTCCGTAAATGTATTTAAAACATATCTAATGTATTCAACAAAAACAATTTGTCAATTTGTAATTTCATGTATATTTTCTGAAAAAAGTTATTATAAATTTAATTTTTGCAGTTCGCTGAACTTTAAGCCTTAAGGAGTAGACTGTATAAGATTTACAATCACGTTTGACATGTAAAATAACTAATGAAAATCTAAAATATCTCATCTATTAGACAGCACTGGGGTGAACTGGGGGAGTAGGCTTGTAAACATCCTGCTCTTCAGTCTCATAATCTTACATTTGTCTTCTTGGAAGCTTAAAGTTCTCAGCAATGTCTCAGACGTGCTCATATTAGCATTTATATTTTCTGCAGTCAAAGAGATTTCAATATGAACTCAAAGATTTCTCTGTTTTTGTGCATGTGTATGAAAGTGTGTGATCCCACATGAGTGTGTCAGTTTTAACAGCACACATTATCAGTGTGATGCCAAACACTCTCATGCCCCTGTGCTAATGGGCTGTGGATTGAAGTGCCCACTGATTGGATAATTACAGTGGTGTATAAAGTACCTGAAAGCCATACTCAAGTAAACAAAGTAAAGTACTTACCAGGGAAAAGGGGGGGGGGGGGGGGAATTTTTTTTAGTAGAAGTTGAAGTCACTGTGTATAATATTACTCAAGTAAAAGTCGTAAAGTATGTGATATTTATTGTACTTAAGTACGAAAAGTATTTTTTAAATCTTAAACATACTTAAGTATTGAAAGTAAAGTACAACTAAATGAAAAAGAAGCAAATATATATATAATGTTCATACACAGCTTAAGTAGCAAGATTGTGTTCAGTTTTAACTCTTTCTTCCATTTTGTATTTTTGGGTAAGAATAAGAAGCACTTCATCCGGTACTTAGTGTCTTTCATTCCAACATAAGAAAACATTTCCGGAATCTGCATCTGAAATAGCATTTAGATGTATTTATTTACAAAGTTTATGTATCTCAGAGAGGACATGGATGCATTTCAATTGCAATTACAGGTGTATAAATAGGCCTAATGTTTTGTTTATAACATAAAACGTTGAATACTGATATTCGAAATAATTTAAAACATGAAAAATTATTCGAAATGTGAAATTAAAACCACCAGTAGGTGGCAGAAAGTGACTGTTAATGAGTGAGTCATTGAGATTCAACCGATTCATTCAAACGACTGATTCATTCAGAAACAAAACATTTGACTGTGTTAATGAGTGAATCACTGAATCATTTATTCAACCAATTCGTTCAAAAAGCTGATTCATTCAATAAGTAAACACCGTCCATTGCTCAGAGATGCAAAACAGTGCTGTGATCTTTGTTTGGAACTATTTTATTAGCAAAATCAAGCAATATTATGTCTAAAACGTAAGTCACTTATTGCTTCACTGAACTTGTATAAATTGATTATTAAATGTGTTCATGCTGATATCTGCAGAAAAACAGTACTCTTTGTGTGATATAGATTAAGTTAACTATATTAAATTATATAAATATAAAAAGCATACAGAAGCATTTTTGCTGTCTACAATTTAGAATGCCTGGAATTTTTAGTTTTAATAGACTAATAAATCAATGTACCTGCACTCTGTGTGTGATTTGGTGATATAGCCTACTTGATAATGTCAGATCGCACATAATTACAACAACACTTACCATATTATCGCAGACGATGCTGTATCGCACACCCCAGACTCGCCTTGAGTGGAAAATGAATCGTTCGCGGTTGTGCACTAGCCTGATGTTAATTGCAGACGCCAGACCACTGAATCGTCAAACCTGCTTTCCTGCAGTCCGTGTTCTTCTTCTTCTTCTCTCGGGTTTTTTGGAGGATTGGCAAACCAACGTTAAAGGTGCATGTCTGCCACCTACTGGTCTGGAGTGTGAAACGTACACGGTTCAGCTATGAATTATTAAACTATTATAGATTAAAAATGATAATAAAATAAAGAATAATACTAATGAAAAAAAAATTATAATAATAATAATAAAATAAACCAAATTTTTTACATAAATACAAAATTCAAAACTTCAAACTCTTTCCATTAATCTTGTCTTTTTTAAATACTTAAACAATTTCGCCATTTATCTTGTTGCAGTACCCAATCATATCTAAAACCATAACCTACAGTGTTCTTTTATCTAAGATATTATTGCTTGAGACATCTGATGTCTTACCCTTTCATACACTATACATATTAAAAGAACATGCTCAACCGTTTCTGGTAGTCCACATTTATCACAGTTGCCCTGTTCTGTTTCCCTATTATGTGCAAACTGTTATTTAATGCTACATGTCCTATTCTCAATCTAGATAAGAGCAGTCCGTGTTCTTCTGACTTCTGACTATTTTGTAGTAAGTAACGAATATGCTTTGGACAAATGTATCGGAGTAAAAGTATACATTTTATTTAGGAAATGTAGTGAAGTAAAAGTAAAAGTTGGCTGAAATATAAAATCTCAAGTAAAGTACAGATACTCCCAAAAATACTGTTACGAAGTATTATTACTTTGTTACCTTACACCACTACAGTAACACGGTCTTAACCACTTTCACATAGATTTTAAAGTGAGGTGGCTTTTTCCTCTCCTCTTTAACAGAAATCGTACAGGTAAAAAAATGAATGCTTGAATCAAGCTTTTAATAGTGATCTTATCTCACCCAGCCAGCCAGTGCAACTCTACTCATTACAACACACTCACAGAACAGAGCTAGAAATAGAGTGGTTAATGTGTGCCTTACCCCGAACAAGATTAATATTAATACTCTGATACCATGCATTTGTGAGAGTGGACATTTGAAATGCATAGTAATGGCTTTTTTATTTCTGTTGGTTTACTGTCAGTAAAACTCGTTTGTAAGTGATGGTGCAAGTGCATACTAATGGCTTCATATTTGTCCACTTCATGGTGATACAAACCTCTCAAATGCAGAAGCTTTTGACTCTTGAACAGATACATGCCCATTTCTCTTACAGCATTTATCTTCATATTTAAAGAAACAAGTTGACTGGTTATCAGATGGTACTGCATGCTGTGTGCCTGATTCTGCTGAGTTTTTATAGACTGTGATTAATGCTTGACTTTTTTTTCCCCTAATGTTCTTCATTCATCAGTATGCTGGTGTTTACCCAGAATGTGTCAAACAACAAACTAAACTAAAAAAAAAACTAAACTTCAGAAATGTTACTTCTGTTGACTGATAGCAAAGTTAATGCCTGCAGGTATTTGGTTTCCTTGGATACATTATATGAATAAATAAATCTTACAGCATTTATCTTCATATTTAAAGAAACAAGTTGACTGGTTATCAGATGGTACTGCATGCTGTGTGCCTGATTCTGCTGAGTTTTTATAGACTGTGATTAATGCTTGACTTTTTTTTCCCCTAATGTTCTTCATTCATCAGTATGCTGGTGTTTACCCAGAATGTGTCAAACACAACTAACTAAAAAAAAAAAAAAAAAAAAAACCTCACCTCAGAAATTGTTACTTCTGTTGCTGATAGCAAAGTTAAGCCTGCAGGTATTTTTGGTTTCCTTGATACTGATATGATAAATATCATAAAACTAGCTGCTGAAAGTCCCTGTTATCAAAGATTCATATGACCTTTTCATTTCCAAAATGTCAAGTAACACAGGGTATTTAACAGGATAAGGTAATCATCCAATAATTTTAGAGATAAAAACAATTCTACCAGACAGACATGACAGCATATAATATATGAGATCAATAGATAGAAATGGATCTATAGATAGATTAGTGGGGGTGGGGGGGATGTAATAATAGATAGAGAGATAGATACAGTGGGCAAAAAAGTATTTAGTCAGCGCCACCAATTGTGCAAGTTCTCCCACGTAAAAAGACGAGAGAGGCCTGTAATTTTCATCATAGGTTATACCTCAACTATGAGAGACAAAATGAGAACAAAAAAATCCAGAAAATCACATGTAGGATTTTTAAAGAATTAATTGGTAATTTCCTCGGTAAAATAAGTATTTGGTCACCTACAAACAAGCAAGATTCTGGCTCTCACAGACCTGTAACTTACTTCTTTAAGAGGCTCCTCTGTCCTCCAGTCGTTACCTGTATTAATGGCATCTGTTTGACCTCGTTATCAGTATAAAAGACACCCGTCCACAACCACAAACAGTCACACTCCAAACACCACCATGACCAAGACCAAAGAGCTGTCAAAGAACACCATAAACAAAATTGTAGACCTGCACCAGGCTGTGAAGACTGAATCTGCAATAGGTTAGCAGTTTGGTGTGAAGAAATCAACTGTGGGATCATTTATTAGAAAATGGAAGACATACAAGACTATTGATAATCTCCCTCGATCTGGGGCTCTATGCAAGATCTCACCCCGTGGGGTCAAATGATCACAAGAACTGTGAGCAAAATCCCAGAACCACACGGGGGGACCTAGTGAATGACCTTCAGAGAGCTGGGACCAAAGTAACAAATGCTACCATCAGTAACACACTGCGCTGTCCACACCGCCAGGGACTCAAATCCTGCAGTGCCATACGTGTCCCCCTGCTTAAGCCAGTACATGTCCAGGCCCGTCTGAAGTTTGCTAGAGATCATTTGGATTATCCAGAAGAGGATTGGGAGAATGTATTATGGTCAGATGAAACCAAAATAGAAATTTTTTCAACTTGTCGTGTTTGGAGGAGAAAGCATGCTGAGTTGCATCCAAAGAACACCATACCTACTGTGAAGCATGGGGGTGGAAACATCATGTTTTGGGGCTGTTTTTCTGCAAAGGGACCAGGACGACTGATCCGTGTAATCGAAAGAATGAATGGGGCCATGTATCTTGATATTTTGAGTGAAAACCTCCTTCCATCGGCAAGGGCATTGAAGATGAAACGTTGCTGGGTTTTTCAGCATGACAATGATCCCAAACATACCGTCCGGGCAACGAAGGAGTGGCTTCGTATGAAGCATTTCAAGGTCCTGGAGTGGCTAGCCAGTCTCCAGATCTCAACCCCATAGAAAATCTTTGGATGGAGTTGAAAATCCGTGTTGCCCAGCTACAGCCCCAAAACATTACTGCTCTAGAGGAGATCTGCATGGAGGAATGGGCCAAAATACCAGCAACAGTGTGTGAAAACCTTGTGAAGACTTACAGAAAACGTTTGACCTCTGCATTGCCAACAAAGTATTGCGATGAAATTTTGTTATTGACCAAATACTTATTTTACACCATAATTTGCAACTAAATTCTTTAAAAATCCTACAATGTGATTTTCTTGATTTTTTTTTCTCATTTTTTCTCTCCTAGTTGAGGTATACCTATGATGAAAATTACAGGCCTCTCTCATCTTTTTAAGTGGGAGAACTTGCACAATTGGTGGCTGACTAAATACTTTTTTTCCCCACTGTAGATAGATAGATAGATAGATAGATGGTTTCCATTATTTCACCTTTCACCTCACCCCAATAAAATGGGGCTGAAATTGACTACACCCTTAGGCCATTCCAAGATGAGTTTGTTCCTTCACCAGAAATATTTGGAGAAATTTAGCATTACTCACTTTCCCACTCATGGATCCTCTGCTACCATGAATGGTGCCCGTCAATGGTCTGCAGTAGCTGATAAAAGCCTACAAAGTAGTCAACACGACTCCAGTCCATCAATTAACATCTTGTGAAGTGAATAGCTGCGTATTTGAAAAAATCCAAAATTAAAGCTTTTTAACTTTAAATCCTGGCTTCTGGGCAAAATATAGAGAACTTGTAATTAGCCAGAAACAATGGTTTGAAGTTTCAAAATGTCTTAAAAATGTGCATCTTTTCACTTCACAAGATGTTAAATGATGGACTGGAGTGGTGTGGATTACTTGTGGATTATTGTCATGTTTTTTACAGCTGTTTGGAACCTTCATTTATTAGAATTGATATACATAATTTTCTCCAAATCTGTTCTAATGAAGAAACCGATTCATCTACATCTTGGAAAACCTGAGGGTGAGTGTGACCTGAAGGTGAAGGTGAGTGACAAATGTTCATTATTTAGGTGAACTATTCCTTTAATTATTATTTTAAAGCTCAGTAAGACATCCTAGTACATTAGAAGTATATACAATTAAACACATTTTCCAGTCTTCCCTGCACAAAAAAATTCCTGAAGTCTATAACTTGAGATTAAATTAGAGAGACAATCAGAGTGACCTCTCAGTCTCCAAACATGAAAAGATGTCTGAACTGAGAAAGGAAAGGGAGAGAAGACAAATGGACCTTTGGAAGAAATAGCGGGACCTGTCCATAGACAGCTTGAATCTTAGGGATAATGACCCAAAACCTGTCTCGCCATTTCCAGTGTTGAGAAGATGATGAATGGGGAAGGGGGGGCCGAGACACCCGAGAGCACCGTAACCATGACAACTCCATCATGGCACCTCTTTTATCACCAGAGCTGGGGGTAAAACAAAGTGGGTGAGCGTATATCAGTCTGTGAGTGTGCATTAGTGATATTAAGAACTTAATGGATTCGAGATTAAACAATATGGCCTGCCCAGTGTCAAAAGCTTTTGTTTTTCTTTTAAATTAATTAGATTTTCCTGTATTATTGACTGATATTTATTACAGATTGCCTCATCCTTAAAGCAGATTTGGTCATTTTCTTGTTCCCTAATTTATAATTTCAGCCACTGCACCATTTATATATATAAAACGTCCTATTTCTATGCATCTGATAGACAAATTCTGAAATATAATATGTAAAAACAGGATCATTTTTATACCGTTTACAGCATAATATTAAATGTCTACACTAGAAACATTCTGTTGTAGATGTGTTTATGTAGAGATTGAACATTTCTATGAATCACAAGCCCTCAGAACAGAATGTCTGTCCCACCAAAAACAAACAAAAAAAAAAAAAAAAGGCTGATGGTACTGGGCGGGTTAAATGTTGAACATAAAAAATAAAAATTTTACCGGGTGGGGTACACAAAATGCCAGGGGGTCACCCTCGGGCGGTAGGAAGCAACCAGAACTAACTGTCCACTTAGCTTTTGGCCCAAAAAACAAATGTGGGTCAGCCAAATATAAAATAATTTTTCTTTCTCAAAAAAAACATTTGTGGTTTTTTCCAAACTGGCCACTTCTGCGACCCGGCTGAAGTGGTGGATGAGCAGCTCTCCATGGTAACTGCGCTCGACATTGCCATGACAACCCATTTTATGGGGCAAAAAAAGACAACAAAAGAGGGGGAAATACAATGGAATTAATTGGAGTGAGAGTGGATGACAGAACACATGAAATGCTGCCACCCCTTTCCCTGCGTGAAAGATTATGTGTGTCACTCACTCCAAGCCTTAGACACAGTGAGGTTATTTAGTGCATGCTAAGACTATTAAATCATTCACTGCGGCACACTTCCTATGCTTCTGATACTCCTTTCAGCTGATGGATTCAGCAAAATCAGGAGTCGTGGCCTAACGAGAGTTGGACTTGTAACCCAAAGGTCGCGGGTTCAAGTCTCGTTACCGGCAGGGATTGTAGATAGGGAGAGTGAATGACCAGCTCTCTCTTCCACCCTCAATACCATGACTGAGGTGAGAAAAATTACCATGGCTGTTGTAACATTTTTCAGTCCAAGGAATTTTTCCTGCCGATATTTAGTTGTAAATTTTCCAAAGCATTATCAAAGAGCTTCATACAATTTCAAAACTGTAGCTTGTTTTTTTGTTAACGTAACTATGTGACATTTTGACTGTTTGCATTTTTCCAACTACAATGAAAAATATGAGTTGTTAGGTAACTTAAAAATGTGCTTAATGGCATAATGACTAAATAGACTTATAATATAATATAATATAGAGTGATTCAACTTGACTTACAAAAGTAATTTTGGGGGTCAGATCAAGTAAAGTTTACCACTTTTTAGAGTGGTAACATATGGAAAGACATGGAGAATACAGGGAAGAAAAAGAGAGAAAAACAGGAGGGGAGAAAGACAGAAAGATGCATATAGAGAAGGAAGGAGCTAAACAGTAATTAATGGGGCTTATCGCTCAGTCTCCATGGAGATGGATGTGTATTCTGCTCTGTTTAAAACTGTACGAGTGGAGCCGGCACAAGCTCAGGTCTGCAATCAGACAGACGAGCTGAGGCTTTGGCTCTCCTTCTCAAATCAAATACACAACAGTGACTGTGTTACAAAACATACAGCTGCATCTCAGACATCAGCTTTATGGATGGGACAGCGCTTGATAAAGCAGCGTAAACCTCAGTATTTAGATTTTATTTGTATTCCTTCATAAATGCATAGACACACATGCCTACAAAATACAAGATATGAGCTGCTTTAGACATATAACATTGTACATGTTCATCCAAAATTTGCAGTGCTGTACACTCTCAGGAAAAAAAGGGTACAGAAGTAGTAATTGGGGCAGTACCTTTTCAATTTAGGCTCTATTATGTACACTTCAGGTACTAATATGTACTTTTAAGGTATTAATATAAACTCCTTAGGGCTAAATCAAGTACAAAGGTATACCTTTATCAAAGATACCGTCCCAGTGACAGATTTTGTACCTTTTTTTCTTAGAGAGTACAATATCATCTATTAGTATAAGAGCCTCATTTTTAGCATGTTACGTCATCCCTGAAACACACAAACATACTCAAGGTTACTGGCTAAAGGCAGATACTACTGGACCATTATGAAAACGATCTGTATAGACAGTGAATGCATCTTCTTGCTAGTGAGTGATACTCTGCTACATACAGTAGTACTGATATTTACATTTTCTGATCTAAATAGCATGGTGTTGCACTTGAACTCTGTTGTTATGAAACATAAGGCAACTATGGCACACAACAAACTGGAAAAAAGTCTCACATAAATTTTGTGTTTGTGTGTGCAAACATGATTGACATCTCAATAATATGAGCCTCTCTTAACAACAAAATATTTCACTGTTGTTGTTTTTTTTGTATTATAATAATTAGTATTATTAGTAGTATTACAAGACAGTAGGCACAACTTGGACAGGTAAGACAGCATGTACTTGTAAAAGAAGGTTAGATTACAGTGAACTAACATTGCAAAACAAAGTTTTCTGAGTTTGGTCCCATCTCAACCAGCGATGTTATGATTATTAATGGCTGATGATTTTAAATGCAGGACTTCATGTAGTTTGGTTACAGAAAACGATGGTTGGGAAAGGATGCAGCTGCCACTGTGCTCTTTAATAAAGCTGCTTTGTGGAAAATTTATTTTTTATAAGACAAACGGAAACTTTGTATTGTATGTATTTCCGTTTGATATTTTGAATGATAATACTTTTGTAAAACTGTTCTTGAATATCCTTTTTCAGCAGTTTGTACAGTGATAAATGGGACATTCTCAGAGTCGTGTTAGTTGGCCTGTGATCTCTGAAATGATACTGTACAGACACAGACCGGTTTCTGCTTTTGTCCAAATAAAGACAAGCTGAGAATCCTAGGGAGAGAAATGCTTTATAGATCTTAATGTGCACTGCTGTTCAAAAGTTTGGGGTCCATTTTTTTTTTTTAAAAGAAATTAATACGTTTATTCTTCAAGGGCACATTTAATTTATCAAAAGTGACAGTAAAGACAATTACTGTATAATGTTAGATATATGAGATAAGGAAACGTAACTTAAAATAGAAAAGTTTTTTAAATTGTAATATTTCACAGGCAGATTTGATGAGGAAACAAGACTTTAAACACATTTCCTTAATGATATAGGAAGTTGAAGAAGGACATATCGAAGAAGTCTCTAAAAATAATATTAAAGGGGTCATAGGATGCCCATTTCCCACAAGTTGATATGATTCTTTAGGGTCTTAATGAAAAGTCTGTAACATAGTTTTGGTTAAAATTTCTCAATGGTAGTGTAAGAACACCTTTTTTTACCCTGTCAAAAACAACTCTTTCCAGATCAAGCCGTTTGCGTAGCATTTTCCTTTAAATGTTAATGAACTCTGCTGACCCCGCCCCTCTCTTCCGCTGCTCTCAGATAGACTGTTTACTTTAGCTGCATTCATTGTGAAACTTGTTAATTAGCACATTATTAGGAAAGGCGAATTGCAAAGATTCATTAAAAAAACCTAACACTCATTTCTTCTGTAAGTGAAGCTGGATCACAAATGATTCACACGAACATAAACGCATTTAGGTAGATCGGGGGGGCATTCCCTTAAAAAAAAAAAACCATAATCCACTGCGTCTTCAGCGGATCAGATGTTGGGAGTAAACGACGACTGCTATGTTCATTATTACATCCAACAACAGAACACCTCAATCGCTTAGGAGTCATTCTTGTCTACAACTGCTCCAGCGGTGAAACAATGGCGGACTGATGACAGCTCACTCAGGGCGGGTCTAAGGTAAGACGCCAGTCCAGTTTGTGCTGAAATGCTACTGTCAATCAACTATCGTGGGAGCGGCCTAGGTCTGTGTGACATCACACAGCCAGGAATCTGAGAACAGCTTGATTTGAGAAAGGGGTAATGATTTTAGTAGATAACAAAAAACCACTGGGTGGAATTTTTATCATTTTAGGGTGATTGTTTACACACACCGCCAACACACATTTCAGTTCAAACAACTTGTAAAAGTGCATGTAGCATTATATGACCCCTTTAAGTAATTTAACTTTAAGGATTTAACTTTTAAGGATTAAACTTAACTTTTAAGGATAAAACCCCTTTAAGTAATTTAACTTTAAGGATTTAACTTTTAAGGATTAAACTTAACTTTTAAGGATAAAACCCCTTTAAGTAATTTAACTTTTAAGGATTAAACTAGCATTTAAATGGCTTCAAAATGTTAATTTTTGTCATTTTGATTTAATGAAGACTTCAGTGACGTCATTACTTCAAGATTTTATGTCCTAAATATAAAAGTACATTAATGTTACATTTTGACCAAAAGTACTTATGCTCTATCATGCAAATACATGCCTGGCAGCTTGAAAATGAACAGATGTACATGATGATTTGACTAGAAACATTCCATATTCTTGACTGAGAAAGACGATGCATGATTGATGAGAAGATGAAAGACTGGTAAGAATCCCAGACGAGTGACCCACTCGTCTCATCAGGACAAACCCCCCTCAGGTCAGGGTAGTAACTTCTACTTGAGTGTAGTTTGCTGGGGATGTGAGCACATCTTTACAGCTCTCTGAAACAAAGACCCAGAGAGAGAAAAGAAGTTGAACCAAACTTAAGTAAAGTGCCAAACAACCAAACAAAAAGTAAACTGAAGAGCATTAGTAAATTAATGGAAGAAAATGCTCTTAAAGACTTTAAATACATTTAAGACTGATTTTGTAACAAAACACTGAATACTGAGTTTAAATTATTCTAAATAAGTCTACTTTTTATGTAATTTTGCTTACCTCGTTGTAAGAATATTTAGACATTTTTACCGGAAGACACAAGAAAACCTGGGTTACCTAAAATTGTTTAATTGTATCTGAGAATTTTAAGATTTTATTAAAAAAAAATTTTAAACTGTGAAATTTAAAGACAAGTTGATACACAAAACGGTATTGTATTATATTATTTGAACAGCCATATTTGCTTAATTAGTTTAATTTAATAATTTATTTGAATTAATAGATGGAAACAAAAATGCACCAAAAAAATCAATAGCAGAGGAAAAATATCCTCTCAATAAAGTTAATCTCTGAGCCTGACACGTTACAATGACATGTACATTAGTGGGATTTGGATCACTCAATCAAGCAAAACCTTAGACAACAGCACTGCAGATTTATGTATTACTGTCTATAGAGAAAGATTCCTGCCTATTAAAACAAGAAGACTTCTGGCCTTCAGAGGCCCTCCAGTGAACCCAGAGACTGGGGAAGCTGTGGGGTCTGCCCATGCTGCTAATGGAAACCTATTAGATGCAATTAAGTTGAGTTGCATCTAAAATCGTCGATTTTTACAAAGCTCATCGGTCTGAAAAAGCGAGGTGTGCTGTGACTGGCCAGCTTTCCAGTGTGTTGTGATTGGCCGAGTACCTCAAGCGTGAGACGGAAATGTTACGCCCCTCACATATTGTTGATGCCGTGTCCCGGCCGGAGCAACGATTCAAAAACATTAAAACCCATTATAAACGAGGCATTTGTTGCATCCAGTGGGGACATAATTACTGATTATAATGACTTATACTGTCTTTTTACGGGTTGTGTTGCATTGCATCGCGCCGCATAAACATAAAACTCTGTCTGCATTTGTGATCTGAGAAATGACAAACAACAAGTGCTACTCTACTGCCCAAACTCGCGTTTGAATCATCAGTGGCAATCCTTTAAATGAAAACGTACTTACAGACTGTGAGTCAGAACTGCCGTCATTTTAGTCTAACGTTACTCTCCCATGGATCAGTAAACAGTCCTCCATAAATGTGCTGCACACATCTGGATATTTGGGTTGAAGTGTTCTGGAACAGTGTTGTCAATACAACTTAACCACTGATTTCTAAATGTGTCCTCTTTTGGAAGGCCAAACAAAAAAGTTTCGCTTTCACAACAAAACACACAGCGGCCTAGCGTGAGCGGAAGCCCCGGCTTAGCGTGAGCTGAAGCCGGGCAAGTGTGAGCTGAGGTGGCGGGGTCGAGAACGGCGCGCCTGGCGGATGCGGCGAATGAGCGGCAACCACATGTGACGACCCCCGGGCTGGACTCCGCTTCGTCCATGGTGAAGGTTGTTGTATTCCCTCAGCGACCAGCACAGAAAAGCGCTAGGCATGACGAAGTGGATATCGTCCTCTTTTGGAAGATCAAACAAAGTAGTTTCGCTTTTACAACTAAACAGAGCGCCTTCATGACATGGCGGCAGCGTCAACAATACTACAGCGCGAATAAAAGTTACGCCTTCTTTCTTTTGCGTGAACATTTGGCGGCGTTATGCAAATCTTCCCACATAGTGATGTAGATATGTTGGGGCGTGTTAGAACGAGCCGTTTTTTGGTAGGCGTGGTTGACTCTTATTTTTTTTTATAAAGAATATCTCTTTGGATTTGATACTTTATTCTTTGCAACTTTACAGATCTTTTTTTTTTATGCACCAAGAGCTTGTAACACTCCTTGGTGAAAGGAAAAATTGAAATCGCATCATGAGACCCCTTTAAATCAAGATAAATGCATTTAGCACAATTGTATAAGATATTAAGAATTGTTTTCATGGACAATATCATTTGAATTAAGTTTATTTTTAGCAATGGGGAAAAAACCTACAAAATTTTATTTTTATTTTATATAAATATTACCATATATATATATATATATTTAATATTTAGATTTTAATATTATTTCATTTTTTTATATTATTCATTTGATTTCTTTAAGTCTTTCTTTCCCTAGCTTTATGTTATGTGTTTGACAGATACTACATTATATGTTTCACACAGCAAATAAACAAATAAACAAACATACAAACAGAAGAATAGCCATGAGTTTCTGATCTACAGATCATTCGTACATACAGTATTTATTTTTAACATCAGCGATGACATTTCCAAGGATGGAGCATCTTCACTATGTCTGGTGAGGGAATTATTGCCTGTAATCACTGATCGTTTTCTGACAGGACTACTCATTGATTCCCAGAGTGCATCACTCTCCACATCAGCTAGGAAAATTGCACAGCTTTTCACACAAACGAGAAATCAACTGTCACAGAATGTCTGAATGGCTCAGATGACCTCTATTTGAATCTTCCAAGAATAGAGGGAAATCAAAACAAACATGTATGCAAACTGGTATAATTAAAATTCATATTTCCTATTATTACCCCATGAAAAAAAAAATAACAATGCTACACCAACTCCTCATAGATGAGATCACAGGACTTTACTTAGTTATTCATTTATGGAAATATTAATTAATTTAGTTAGTGAACCCAAATGAACGCTCAGCCTCAAAACGCAGTAATGGGGAATCATTGCAAACATCCAAATAGCAAATTGTTGCAATCCCAAGTTTTTCCAGTGCAATGTTCTGTTACGGATTTCAGATGATGATTCCGACCTATAACCTGTCTTGCTTCAGCAACAGGTGTTAATAAGCTCCTGTTTTACATTAGCACTGAGAAAAAGACTCCTCCCTCAAATGGAGACAGGGGATTCTAGGATGTAAAAGGTGGAATGTTTGCTTAAGCAGCTTGTGATCAAGCGGTTATCTCCAGAAATAGACTGCCAGCAACCTGTCAGAGCTTTCCTCGGGACCTGCAGGTCTCGTCGTCCTCGACAGTGCTGAGGCGTCCCCGACTCGACCGGCTGCGGCAGGAAAAAGTCAGGGGAGGGGGACACATCACCGACAGGACAACCTCATCTGACTTGACAGCAACCAGTAATGAAGGAAGTTGGGTTTGCTGTATGCTTTGTCTGTTGTGATGCTCTCTTGTTTTGTGTGATGTTATCATCCTATTTCTCTCAGTTTTGAAATGTCAGCTATAGAATGACATGCCTGACAAAAAAGACATTTCTGTCATGACAACTCTCGGAGGGACTGGCATGGTAATGTACATGACTGTACAATAGATCTGCTAGTGCTACACTGCTGCTGCTGCTGCGGCAGAGCAAGTACCGAGGCTTGCTACTGCCAATCCATCCACAACATGCCGCTGTAAGCATGTAAGAAATACTGCTGCTGCACATATAGCACATATGTATAACCCCCTATAGCATACATGAATCACCCCGTAGCATATCTATACAGTTGGAGCTGAGGAAGGTGGAGGGTTTCTGAAGTGTGCTGCCAACTGCTACAGCAAACAAAAGCCAGGTATTTGAATACTGAGCAGCAAGCTCATTGGCTGCCTATACAGGAGGGAACCAATCAGCTGCCATGTGACGATGATGTCACCAGGTCAGATTGAGCTAGACCTATCGGACTGCGCCATCTAGGGTTTCATGCCAGAACTCTATCTTTATTTTTGCTGTCTACAGATTACTTTATTCTGATTATGTCATTGGGCATTTGCATCAATATTTTTTATAATGACTGTTATGTACAACTGTACAATTGAATGATTTCCTGTATAGCTTTGATAGTTTAATGTTCCTCATTGTACTCTACAGACTCTTGTTTTTCATATAATAAAATAATATTGATGTAAATCAATATTTCATATACATTTATTTGGGACGAACCCAGATAATAAGCAGGATAAAGTACAGTAGGCTGGTCATTTTTTGCAAGTTAAAATAAATCCAAATAAATGACGCAAGACCTAATTACTGATCATTTTGCAATATATATACATATATATAATACCTAATATAAATATATATAGATATTAATAATATATACAGTTGTTTACTTTTTAATTACCAGACCTTTAAATACCATTTAAATTCAACCATAAATTCCTTTAGAACTGAAATTTTTTACATTCTCATAATAAATATATCTCTTGCCTGTGTTTTTGCACCATTACTTTAGACGGTTTGTCAATTGCACAAAAATGTTTAACCTTTTTATAAACTTCATTCTTATTAGTTCATTTCACATGTATAAGCGTTATATGCAGTTTTATTTGGACAGTGAAAATGGGTTGGAGCACTTTTCCTTGAACTCTCAACTCCACCCATTATGTTTTTTACTTTACAATGGGGACGCGAGGTGGCTAGGAAGCAACATATATTTGGCAACAACTGATTTTAATATAAAAATAAATATATATTTTTAAATTCCAAATTTTATCAGTGTATTTACCCTAATAGACAGGACAAACTCTATAGCCACCAGTTCCTGTTTACCTGTGTGGATGGTGGGTTCAGCGCCACAAGAAAAGTCTCCAGAATTTAGCATGAAGCAAGTTGCCCCTCTTTCATGGTCTTGTCTCTGTTGCGTGAGCATCGGAGCGTCCACCTCTCGCCCGAAGAGAGCGGTTGGGTCAGACTGCAGCTCTCCTCTTCAGAAAGAGTTACGTTAGCATCACCATTCTGCTTTGAATCTGATAACAAGACAAAAGTCAAAAACATGGATGTTAATATTTTAAATGGATGTTAAAATTTATATTTTAATTTGATTAATATATGATCCATAATAATATATTTAATGTAATTACTGTAATGTCCCCAAAGTTTATTCCCAGTATAATACTCTCTTAAGGATTTCATGCTTATGTTTTACTTGTATTTTAGGAGAAAATTAAATTAAAATGGGCCATATATCCCAAGTGTCTTTAGCCTCATTGTATCAAACAATTGAATTCATCCCACTGTTGTCTCAGAACACACTATTGTCACTGAAATCCTGATACTCTACCTGAGCGGTTGCTTCCAAGGTTCTCCTTAGCGGCGAGTGGGCGCGTGTTGCTCTGTGTGCTGTTCCTTGGTGAGTTGCTTTCAGACTTCCCAAATGAGGCTGAGTTCATCACCATGTGTGGGTTTGGGTTGTGTTTCTTCTTCTTCTTGGGCAGCTTCTGCTTGGCCATTGCCAGTGAGTAGTACATCCCAAAATTGTTAACGATAATGGGCACTGGCATGGCGATGGTAAGCACACCTGCTAACGCGCATAATGCACCGACCATCATGCCCAGCCATGTCTTAGGGTACATGTCTCCATAACCTACTGTTGTCATGGTGATCACCGCCCACCAGAAGCCGATGGGAATGCTCTTGAAATGCGTGTGGTTGCAGCCACTAGGGTCTTGGGGATCTGCGCTAATACGTTCGGCGTAGTAGATCATGGTGGCGAAGATGAGCACCCCGAGCGCAAGAAAGATGATGAGTAGACAGAACTCATTCACACTCGCCCGCAAGGTGTGGCCAAGAACCCTGAGACCCACAAAGTGTCGAGTGAGCTTAAAGATGCGTAGGATGCGCACAAAACGGACCACGCGCAGAAAGCCCAGGACGTCCTTGGCAGCTTCGGATTTGACGCCACTCAAACTCATCTCCAGATAGTAGGGCAGGATGGCAACAAAGTCAATGATGTTTAGCTGGTTCTTGATGAAGAGAAGCTTGTTCGGACAACATATGATGCGGACCAGGAACTCAAAGGTAAACCACACCACGCAGATTCCCTCCACCAACGTGAGCACTGGTTTGGGCTCCATCTCCATCTTCGGGATGGCGGGGGTTATGGTGGTGTTGCTTTCAGTATTTGTAGATGTGATATTACGAAGTTCATTGAAGACCTCATGAGTCTCCAGGCAGAAGTTAGTGATGGACACCAGGATGAAAAACAGGGAGACAAAAGCAACTACCTGAAAGATAAGACCAGAAATTAAACACATCTCAATAAACAGTCACAAATCCCTTAATGGGGTCATGAACTGCATTTTTAAAATTATTTCATAATGTTTCCTGAGGTGCACTTATAATGTTAGTATGATTTTTAAAAAAAATAGCATAATTTAGAAATAAAGGGACATTTTGTACCCTGATTTTAGCCCTCTGATTTGAACACTCTGTTGGAAGGGGCATATCTGCTTGAGACTTCAATGTAAATGCCCACTGCTATGATTGGGTAACATCTTTGCATATAAAATAAGTATTATATAAGTATGTGGAGCTCTCTCGAAAACTAAAGCCACTAATATTAACTAATCATGAAAAGTGTTGATTATAGCATTATATTTAAATCAACTCCTGTCACATGAAAGGTTGTAGCGATGAGCATTGTAGCCAATGACAGACTGTTGAGCGCATGTATGCAGTGATCTCGTCATCGCAACTTGAATTTTGCACTCTCGCGAATACTTCCGATCTAACTACTGTCACCATGATTGTAAATAAGAGTATTCATAGTGCAGTGTAGACTGCGTCATTGATTGTAGACTCACGCTATGTGATTGATTGCTCCAGCGATTATAAAGGGGGAGTTTTTCGACTTAAATTTGATATGATTTAATCACAATTTAAATAACAGTTTATTTTCACGCTACTAAGAGAAACAATGTGTAGTTGACCATTTAGTCACTGGCTTGATTTACTGACACAAAGAACATCTGACTTTACATGAATCATTATACAGTATATCAGAAACCGCTGATCACAGATTAGGCATTACAATGAACACGGTTACTTACAGTACATGTTGTAGTATTACTGTCGGATCCGTAACTTACAGTAAAAGTCAGTTTGCAAAGCCTGACTGATTTATCAATCCATTCTTCCATCCTTCTGAAAGTAATGTTATTTTTAGTCCAGTGATCCTGTATTGCTCTTCTGTCCTTCTCTTTTTGCTAATGTGTCAGTGTGCGGGGTCAGAAATGTGATGGTGTAGAAGTAGGCGTATATTTTACAGCATTAGTTGAGATTTTGTTTTCCTTTAGAAAATTTGCCATGTCCTGTACCTGATATATATCCAAAATAATCTATATTGAATAGAATCGAATGCCGAGGAAAGCCTGTGATTAGGTTGAGTATGGGCCAGTAATGATATGACTACATATGCTGCATGTTGTTTTATTTGAAAAGCAATAACTGCAAATGACCCCCCCCCCCCCCCCCCCCCCCCCCACCCCCCCTCCCGGGTTTTTTCCCCCCCACCAAAAGGCAGTGATATTCTCTTATAGTTACCTTAGCATAGTTTAATGGTTTTATTTAATTCACTTAAGTTTTAGCTATACGATGTGAAGCTAAATAGAGTTTTGTCTGAATAGAGTTTAGTTACTATTAAGAAATATACACTGAACAAAATTATAAACGCAACACTTTTGTTTTTGCCCCCAGTTTTCATGAGCTGAACTCAAAGATCTAAGACTTTTTCTTTGTACACAAAAGGCCTATTTCTCTCAAATATTGTTCACAAATCTGTCTAAATCTGTGTTAGTGAGCACTTCTCCTTTGCCGAGATAATCCATCCACCTCACAGGTGTGGCATATCAAGATGCTGATTAGACAGCATGATAATTGCACTAGGTGTGCCTTAGGCTGGCCACAATAAAAGGCCACTCTAAAATGTGCAGTTTTATCACACAGCACAATGCCACAGATGTCGCAAGTTTTGAGGGAGTGTGCAATTGGCATGCTGACTGCAGGAATGTCCACCAGAGCTGTTGCCCGTGAATTGAATGTTCATTTCTCTACCATAAGCCGTCTCCAAAGGCGTTTCAGAGAATTTGGCAGTACATTCAACCGGCCTCACAACCGCAGACCACGTGTAACCACACCAGCCCAGGACCTCCACATCCAGCATCTTTCACCTCCAAGATCGTCTGAGACCAGGCCACCCGGACAGCTGCTGCAACAATTGTTTTGCATAACCAAAGAATTTCTGCACAACTGTCAGAATCCGTCTCAGGGAAGCTCATCTGCATGCTCGTCGTCCTCATCGGGGTCTTGACCTGACTGCAGTTCGTTGTCGTAACCGACTTGAGTGGGCAAATGCTCACATTCGATGGCGTCTGGCACTTTGGAGAGGTGCACGGATGAATCCCGTTTTCACTGTACAGGGCAGATGGCAAACAGCGTGTATGGCGTCGTGTGGGTGAGCGTTTTGCTGATGTCAACGTTGTGGATCGAGTGGTGGTGGGGTTATGGTATGGGCAGGCGTATATTATGGACAACGAACACAGGTGCATTTTATTGATGGCATTTTGAATACACAGAGATACCGGGACGAGATCCTGAGGCCCATTGTTGTGCCATTCATCCATGACCATCACCTCATGTTTTAGCATGATAATGCATGGCCCCATGTTGCAAGGATCTGTACACAACTCCTGGAAGCTGAAAACATCCCAGTTCTTGCATGGCCAGCATATTCACCAGACATGTCACCTATTGAGCATGTTTGGGATGCTCTGGATCGGCGTATACGACAGCGTGTTCCAGTTCCTGCCAATATCCAGCAACTTCGCACAGCCATTGAAGAGGAGTGGACCAACATTCCACAGGCCACAATCAACAACCTGATCAACTCTATGCGAAGGAGATGTGTTGCACTTGCTTTTCAAATAAAACAACATGCAGCATATGTAGTCATATCATTACTGGCCCATACTCAACCTAATCACAGGCTTTCCTCGGCATAATGGCAACCTCCAACAAAACAGAAACCCCTTTAAATCCCAACATAACAGAACAATAAACACTAACAGATCACCCCCTATATTATTCTTATGCAAAAACACCTTTTATAACAAGTAATGTTAATTTTCAAATTTCATTTTTTCTCTACACAAAACTCTATCACACCACCCGACCTTATCTGTTGTCCTATTAGTCTACTTCCTTGTTTACATACTGTTATTATCTCAAACTTTACAACAAATGGAGGCCATTTCTTTTTCCTTCATTAACAGCAAACAATTAAATTAGTTCAAATTATCTAACAATGATGCCATGCAGAGTTCCGTGGAAACTGTCAGCTGTCATCTAAAAAAACAGCAGCAGCCTAGACAAATATGTGCACTAATTGGCAAATCTTTTTAACAGAATCATGTAGATAAAGAATAAGACCAGCAAAGCAACTGGTGTGTGTGTGAGGGGGGAGGGAGGTAACCATGACAACCTTGTCACACCAGCACAGCACAGTTGGAGACTTGTTGAGGGAGATACAAATGATAGTGCATGATAGTGCTCCCAGAGCGATGTAATCAATTTTATTTATGTTTACACACATCCTCACAGGAGCAGTAAACTGTAAATGAAGACTGTGACAGAATCACTTTTAACTGTTTTAACAATTCATTAATCTACAGTATTACTGCAGGCTGCCAATTCAAGACAACACTACTTACAGCAACACAGGCTCACTAGTTAAACATGGTTACTAGGGCTGGGTAAAAAAAAAAAAAGATTTCTCGATTTTAATCGATTCTCATTTTTATGAAATGATATAGATTCATAAATTCCAAGAATTGATTAGTCTACCGCCTCCCATCCAATAAGTCACAATAAGCTTTGTGATTTGTTACTTTTGAATATGAAACAAAGTCTCAGATTTCAAATTCTGTCCATTTTATTACAATAATCAAATATGTAATGTGTTTTTGGATCTGTTTAATGTGTGGTGACATCGCTGTAGCTCCTCAGTTCAAGAGAAGCGGCAGCAAGAAGCGCACATGAACTGATCATCTCCTCTGCTTTAATGGCAGTTACAGCACAAAATACACCGTGAACTGCATCCAAAGGTTATGTTAAAGAAGAGTAAACTTCCGAATCGTTCCTGTCCTCACGTAATCGCTCAATCAGTGTTTCAAACAAGAAAAGACGACAATAGCTTGTAAACAATGTCACGTAACGTCACATTTATCACAGAAAAACATATTCATGACCATGAACTCATTAGTCGGCTAGAAAAATTAACTCTAGAGAGGAGCATTTTGTTAAATATATGCACCATATAACATATTAATAACTGTTATATATTATCTATATATTTTACGTTATTCAATATCCATTTATGTTGAATAATCCTCAGTTTTTGTGACAACCACCCTTTCAATGTTTATATTTCAAAAAACGAATTGGAGTAGAAATAGGCTATAATTATGTAATTTAAAGTTAAAGTTAGTATTATACACTTAAAATTACAAAAAATGTATTTATATATTTTGGTTTTTTGTATACAAATCAGCAAATTTCAACCTTCCATATTATTGACTCTCAGGTATATTTTACAGCATTAGTTGAGATTTTGTTTTCCTTTAGAAAATTTGCCATGTCCTGTACCTGATATATGTCCAAAATAATCGATATTGAATCGAATCGGAATCGGAATCGAATCGCAAGCTTGTGAAGGATAATCGAATCGAATTGTGAAATTTGTGTCAAAACAATGCCCTAATGGTTACGAGGGTAAATGTGACATTTTGCAAAATTATATTTCACTGCTTCTTGTGCATTTCGTGACACTTTCAAAGTCAAATGTCTGGTGAGTGGCGCTAAACGCTAAATGCTCTTTCGTGTTTTAGAAAGGTACAACCTATACTAAATCCGACCCTAAACCTAACTGCAGTGTCACAAGCACTCACATTGGCTGATGCAACCATGCCATTTTAGCTTGCGTCTGTAAGTCTTTGAGCTAATTTATCATGACTATGGCAAAAGTGTTGTGTCATAACACAGTATTGTGCAAGGCATGAAAATAAGTCTATTAATCGATTATCTGCCTCTGCAATCATAATTTGTGTGAAAAGTAGGGTTGTGACGGTGAGGAAATTTTCGACGTGTGACAACACGGAGTTCGTTGGGGTTTTCCCTCTTTTCCTCCGCTTTTAAATAGCTTGTAAATACCTATGCGCATTTTACTTTCACTTTCGAATTAGAGTCAATTGCTTGAATGGACAACAACAAAACGGTACAACGACAAACTCTCTTATTCAAACATAGAACTTTTGTTAAATTACACAGTTTAAATAAAGTAAAATATTAAGGTTTAAATCAAGTAAAATATTGCCAAACAGCATTTTGTTTCTGCCATCGTCTTGTCTGTCTCACTTCTAACACCGGTAACACCGTCAACATCGACTATCGCAGCAAGCCTAGTGAAAAGGAATAAATGTTGTTGATATTTTACTGCCACTAATGGTCATTTTAGTTGGAAACTACACTGGATTGTACTATACACAGTAAGTAGTTTTTTTGAGTTTTGCAAAAATGTAGGTACAATAGAGACATTATTCAAATTTTCAATGAGTCTAGATTGACTTACACAATGGACTTGTGCAAATAAATAGAGAACCCAGTATGACCTTAAATAAAAGATAGCAATAGGAACTGTGAACTGTTTCAGCAGCCCTTTCATTTCACCCTTGATTAAAGTGATGTATTGAGAACTTCAATCAGCTTCAATCAATAGCAAAGTGGTCACAACAAGGAAAGAGCCCTCTGATTCAAATCAGCAACAATTTCACTCCTATTCAGAAACATAAATCTTTTTTTCAGCAGCTTAAATGCAAATGTGGTAATTATATGAGAACACGTATGTGGGCAGAGTGAGCGAGGGTGTCTGTGTTAAAAGGCACTTCTTCAGGAGACCTTGCTGGAAATAATAACAAGCCTGAACCAAATCCTTTTTACTTTTAACATCACTTAGGATTTACTGATGTTGAGCCTAAAGATTCTGGTCCAAGAAGGTTCTGTGTCCAATTTGTATTAATTTTAAAGCTAAAATTGAAATTTGATGTTTTTTGGGGGACATCATTTCAGTTATACAATTAGAGTCAACAATATTTTAATTATAGACAGAAAAGTTAAGGTTTAGATTGTTTCCAAAATTAGGTGTAGACTTTTAGGAATATTCCACCACAAAATCAAAGGATCTTCAGCATTCTCTGATTTAAGGCCCATTCACAACAAAACTGGTGGTGACTGTATAAATGTAACTATAAATATAACTCTACACCTGTTTACACTATGTTCATTAAAAAATAATTCTGAAATGCTGTTCATCTGTGTCGTTATTGTTATAGCTGTACACCACTACTGTATTCCCACTGAATTCTAACAACTATTGAAACTATAGTTATCGTCCTTGGTGTGAACAGACCTTTACATTAGCACCTTCACTCATACTGGCTCATTATTGTGTTGTTCCGTAGGAAGGGACTCTTAGCTAAATATATTTGTGTTCTAATGAGGAAATTGGGAAATAATTGAGTCGAGCTGCTCTCTCACCCCGGAGAGTCCTATTGTTACAACATTAACAAAACCTTTTAAAGTTCTGAATACAAACAGTTTAAGTGGAGTTGTAAATTGCTGGACAGATGGGTCATTATGCACGTTTATCCAGCACTATATCATGACTGAACACACATTATAAAGACATCCTATTGCAACAGTTAATTGAGACTAATTCATTAAAAAAAGGCTGTTCTCATGTATTCAGTGCAACATGTTTTGTACGTTGAAAGCATTTTCCAACAAATTATGTATATAAAGCAGGAATATGAATATATGAGCTGAGATCTTGTATTTATGCAGTAACAGTTGTAAGTGAAGACTACACTGTGCTAAAAATGTAGTAACATGGATGCCATATGGCTGTTAGCTTAGTATTAAACATAAAAATAAACAATGATTGCAATGTGGGATCTTAGTTCATTTTGATATGGAAATCACTATTTTTGTTGAGTGATTCACTGAATTCTCTGGCAGCATTACTTGAGCTCTTTTTTCAAATTTTTTTTACTATAACAGCTACTGAAATCTTCAGGGTACATCATGCAAAATGGAATGGTGACAGCTGAAATGTTCATGCTTTTTAATGGCACACCCTTTCACAAACACATTTACACATCCAGATGTTTTTGATTTACGAGTATATTGTTCAAAAGTTAGATTTTTTTTGTAATATTAAAGAATGTATTTTTTTATGTAATTTATTCCTGTGATGGTAAAAAGCTGAATATTTAGCAGTCATTACTCCAGTCTTCTGTGCCACATTATCCTTCAGAAATCATTCTAATATGCTGATTTGGTGCTTGAGAAACATTTCTTAATATAATCAATATTGAAAACAGTTGTATTTATATAGAAAATTCAAATAAAAGTCTTTGCTGCCAATTTTGTTCAATATTACTGAGCCTAAACTGTTGCACTTTTGAGTGTATGCGTGTATGTGAGAGAGAGAAAAATAGAAAAGAGGAGGGTTAAAGAGAGCGAACGTGTTGCTCTCGTCTGTGAGCATTCACTTAGATCATCTCCCGTACCAGCTGTTCACTACAGCAGCCTTCAGCTCATTTAGCATTTAGTCACACCTCACAAAAACATTTACCCATAGTGCAGCTGTCACATTCCAGACCACCTGTATGAGCAAACCCTATTGTTTCACCATTAAGTTTCCATGGAAAATAATTCAAAACTGTCAAACAAGAAAAAACATTGCCAACATAAAGCAGGAAGACTCAAAATATAGAATAAAGGATAAATATAAATCCCTGGCATTCAAGTCCTCAGGGGAGGTGTGCTAATGCTAGTTCCTAAACCACACAGAGAATAGCTGTAGTTTTGCCTAGGACTGGATAAATCATCACTTTCCATCACTTGAACTTCAACATAAATATATTTTTCAAAAACATAACACTGATCATCATCAGTAGGGAATGGTGCTACTGTAGAAACACCAAGGTCAAGGGTTTGATTCTCAAAGAATGCATTAAGGAATACAATGTATACAGTACACTGAATACAATATGTTATTTTGGATAAAAGTGCATAAATGTAATTGTGTTGTTTGGTGAACATGGCCATTAATCTAACATATATTCTGCTAGGGATAACATTTTTATTAATATAAGTTTTCACTTTGTCATAGGTCTTATGTGTCATTCATACTTCTACACATTCAAACTTACCAGGTCAACATAAGAAAGGTTTTTCAATGAATAAATATCTTTAAAAATACACTATTATACTTATCAGAGCTTTAATATGCCAAGTGAACCATGACATTAGCTTTGACTGACAAGAACGGTATTCCCTCCTTTTTTTATTTTTCCTAAGCAGCATGCTGTAGGGAACGAAAGCAATCGCATACAGCAGGGATAAATTAAGTCACTATTATTTTGTCTGACATATAACTCAAGAGTCCAGAGCCAGAAGCCCATGAGTTGTTGTGCCAAGCATTTCTCCAGAGAGACTCAATAGTCTGTCTTCTCTCGGTATGAACAACAGTGTTTGTGCATTTAATATATTTTACTCGACTGGCTTTTGGGTGTTTTCTCGCTCATTTCTGAGAGCAAGAACATTGGAAGGCAAAAGTCAAGGCAGTTTTTTAACAGCACAGTGTCTCACAGCAGTAACATGCAAGTGCAAAATGCACCTGGGTCAGGGTCAGATAAACCACGGCCCAGAAAAGAAAGTGGTGAATAACTTAAATTGTGGATCAAGGTGCTCTGCGCTTGGCCTCCATGACCTTGAGCTTGTATTTCTTCAGTGTATAAATGTCTGTCACTGTGCAAGGTAATTGTGAAAACAATTTGGAAACAAAAATCAATCAGTGTTATTTCTGTCCCCTCTAGAGTCTACAAAGTTCTTTGTTATTTTAGTTTTACTACATGATAATATTTTAACAACATGAAATCAATGTAACCTCATTTATTTTCTAAATACACAACTGTTCAAAAGTCTGGGGTCGGTATGAAGTGTTTCCGATATAAGTCTCTTATGCAGTAAAAATACAGTAAAAACATTATGCAAAAAACATTATGCAAAATAGTATTACAATTTAAAATAACTTTTTTTATTTTTACGTTTAATTCATTTCTGTTATGTGAAATATGTTGATTTGTAAACATTTCATTTCATTCATTTTTTTCAGTATTCTCTGATGAATAGAACAAGCATAATTGTTTCAGGTAGAGATCAAATAATACCAAGTACAGTCCATGTAAACAGTATACACATCTGTCTTTTGGGATGTGTTTTGGTTTGTATCTTCCCAAAACATTAGTAAACCATAGTGAATCACATATATTTGCTAAAGCTATAAAACATCCGTGATCCGATCATGTCATGATAATAATTATGATGCAGCGGCATTTTCAGCGTCATTTGAAAATGAATTGAATTTGGAAATTCTGTCAATAGAAACTGAATCTCAGGCTTGGTGGCTAGATTTAGTGGGCAGGGACGATGAGTAAAAACCAATTCGAAACTGTTTTACTGCTGGAGTGCGCTTGGATTGGATTGATCGCTCAGATCAAGCTCTTGCAGTTACCATTCGCCATAGAAAAGAAGCACACAACTGGAAGATCAGTGCCCATCCACCAGGATCTTATTACTTCTCACTTATGTTTACACATGCAAGCAGTTCTTATGTTCATGTATTATTGTCATGTACGCAATACCTTTTTTCTGTCTCATTTGATTGGGTGGACCAGCCATCAATGTGAGTGGGGAAGTGCCACCCTGGCCCTAAGCCTTGCCACTGTTGTCAGTGCACATTATTACAAAGAACAAATAAGGTTTGCATTCATAATGTTTCATCAAAATGTAATAACTTGCTCCACTAATAAAATTATTTTCCTTTTTCAACTTATGTCACCAACCCTGTTCTCATTCAATACCTGGACACATAACACATAACTCATTAAATAAAATGGGTTGCAAACCTTTAGCCAATGTTAAATTTTGAAGTTACCCGAAATGATTGTTTTCATATTTATTCTCCATTGTTATAAATAATAAATAATTTTTTGTGGTCAAGTTGATATCTTGTGTGTTTTTCTCAAACATAATCAGCCCAACATTACAAAACACCACTGCAGTGAACGTGTCATGGCAGCAAGCTGTGAGTATAGGTCTGTGAGCAAGTTTAGCTTATGAAGGATAACTACATTTTGGTTTATCTAAACGGCAAATGGTTTACCCCACTTCTAAACAGACAAAGCCAACCTGTTCATACTCTGTTGCACAGAACTACGAAAGTGCTAGAGACATAAGTCCACTATTTAGACACTGTCATTTTGTTCATATAAGGCTCAGACTGTGGACCACTGCACACTGCATTCCTGGACCAACTTGTGCAGGTATAAATTTGGTGCGAGTTTTATTAGAAAGATACATACAGCAAGGAATATTCACTCGAGTCTTCTGTTTAAACGTTCATAGTGTCTGTTCATATTTACGGCCTCTCTTATGACTTGATTTTTTTTTTCGAACACAGTTTACATGATTTCGAGATTACATAATTACAATAAACAGGGTGTTCTTTAAATCCAGAACCTTGCCAAAAACTGTAGTAACTTTTCAGTGTGTAAGCCACTGTTTAAAACCCATCCCACCTGTAAAGTTTCCATTTGCTTTATATCTATCTAATGTTTCTAATACTTATTCTAATACTCTCTGCATCCATACGCCAATGGGTGAATAGGTGATTGTACTGTACCTGTCATATATTAATAATTTTTAATGAAAATAAAAATAAAATTGTGAATCTGGCAGAATGCAGGCAGTCAGAAACTAACAAAGAATCCGATGGATTCGATTCCTTAAATACAGTACTTGCATCTCCTTCTTTGTTAATTGCATTATAGAAAATAAATCATAAAGTAAATAAAATGCTGAATAATTCTCTGGTTTTTAGACAGTTGAGGATGAGGAAATCAACAGATTATACATTATTCCTACTAAACTCTTTCACATCCTGAAAATCATTAACAATACAATTTGCAATAATAAATCATTTTAGGCCATAACACCCACCCAAAAAGCCCACTACACCAACAACGGTCAAGGCAAAGAAACTACACCTTTTCACTCTCAGTGTGTGTGTGTGTGTGTGTGTGTGAGAGAGAGAGAGAGAGAGAGAGAGAGAGAGAGAGAGAGAGAGAGAGAGAGAGAGAGAGAGAGAGGGAGAGAGATGTAAAATCAACCAAACCACAACAGAAAACTGCAATTTGGAAGTCCAGCACAGCTTCATCATTTGCACACATTTCATTCCTAGCGTAGTGTTCAGAATCCAGAGCAATTCAGTCATATCTCTGAGGGGGGGGGGGGGGGGTGGGGGGGGTGTTATGATTCATAAAATAAAAGTTATTGCAATGATTCACATTTAGTTAGAGGCAATTGTTTTCAACCATGAGCTCTCTAAGAAACCCTCTAATGTCATGAAGTTTCAATAGGGCTACACAATTAATCAAAATAAAATCAAAAACACAATTTAGATTAGTGCAATTATGAAATCACAAAGGCTGCGACTTTTAAAGAATGAATATACAGTATATGCAGTATGTTTCATAGTGAAGAGCAGCACTGTGATCAGAGCACCTTGCATAAGTTTGCAGTAAATACTACTCCATGTCTGGAGTTTAAACTGCTTAAAACGTGTATTTGAGACTTTATTTTCTTTGGGTAATCAATAAAGGCTCATATTCATATTAAAGACATGGACTCCATTTTTGATTCCTCAGTTTTGTGTACCTCCTGACGAAAATTAAGAAATTACTGTAACAGATTTTTATCATAATAATACAATATTTTACAATAAGACCTTAGACCTTTCTAATGATTTATAGTTATAGCCCAATGCATGTTAATAGGTCACCCCACAGTTTTCTGTAAAATAAATATTGTATTTAAAATAAAAGTCATTATTATTATTAATACTCTACTTTTATTTAATAATCAACTGTTATTATACTTTTTTGTAATTCTTATTTTGTTTAATAATTTTATATTATATAATAATATCAATAATAATATTAAGCTTACTATTAAAGGGGTCCTATGATGCAATTTCAAATTTTCCTTACTCTTTGGAGTGTTACAAGCTGTTTGTGCATATAGATAAGATCCCTAAAGTTGCAAAGACTTTAAGAAGTTTCAAACCCAGAGATATTCTTTATAAAAGTTAAGACTCGCCCACGCCCTCCTAAAACGCCTCATTTAAACACGCCCCACATCTCCCCAAAAACAAACCCCCCCCCGCCCCCCCCCACCCCCCCACCCCCCCCCAACGCTCCCCCCCGCCACCACGCCCCCCCCCCATCACCACCCCCCGCACAAACCACCCACCCACCACCCGGCCCCCCCCCCCCCCACGGACACAAAGGGCTGCCCGCCACAGCTCCCCCCTCCCCCCCACCCGCCTCCACCGCCCTCCATAACCTCCCCCCCACCCCTCCCCGCAGACCTGCCCCCCAGACCCCCAACCAAGCGCCACAACGCCTCCACGCAAAGCAGGCGACCTCCGGCGCCCCCCCCCCGCCCCCACGCCACCCCTACCCCACGCGCTCCCAAGAACACCCCGCCCCCCCCCCCACACCCTCCGTCCCCAGCCCCTGCCACCTAACGCCCCCCCCCAAGGACCCACACCCCCCATGACCCACCGCCCCCCCACACCCCGCCCGACCCCACCCACCCGCCAACTGCCACTACCCAACCCCCCCCCCCGCGGGCCCGGCTGGGGCGCGCAGGGGCGGGGCGGGCGGGGGCGGGGCGAGACACACACTCCCCCCCCCACGTCCCCCCTCTTCTCCCCCGGACCGCCTCCCCACGCCCGGACACGCCCACGCCCACGACGCGCCCCCCCCCCGTCACGCGCAACGACCGCACGCCACCCCACCCCCACTGGCGGCCCACCCCCCCCCCACCCCGCCAACCCCCCAGCCCAAGGCCACCCTTCCCACATAGTCTACGTCACTGTGTGGGATATATGCATTACAAAATTACACCGCCGCAAATGTTCTCGCAAAGAACGAGGCTTAACTTTATTCTAGCCCAGCCGTATTATTGTTTTGCTGCCGCCTGCGCACATTTGTGAGATGCTGTGTGTTTCGTTGTGAAAGCAAACTACTTTGTTTTGGCCTTCCAAAAGAGGACGATATCATTCGTCATGCCTAGAGCTGATCCGTGCTGGTCGCTGAGGAAAGACATCAACTTCACGCTGTGGATCGCCAGACCGGTTTTCACAGTGGACGAAGCAGAGTCCAGCCCGGTGTCGTCACATATGGTTGCCACAAGCCCTCCGGACACTCCTCCGTCGAATCCGCCAGCCGTGCTGTTCTCAAGCCTGCCGCCGGCCCTCCGTTTGTTTTTCACTGTAAGCCCTCCGCCGTGTCCGCACTCTAGCCCTCGGCCTCTGTCACTCTAGATGCCGCCGCCCGCTCACCTAGTCCGCCGTGTTGATGCGTGTGTTTTGTTGTTAAAGGAACCTACTTTGTCGGCCTTCCAAAGAGGACACAACTAGACATCATGGTTTAAAGTTGTATTTGCAACCTGTTCTAGAACAGTTCAACCCAAATATTCATATGTGTGCAGCGCATTTTATGGCGGACTGTTTCCTGAACCTGCAGAGTAGCATACAATAGGTCTATGCTCAAAGGCTGTTTCTATAAAGTTGGGCAGTTCCGACTTTGCAAGGACAGTCTGCGCTTCTGACTAATACGTTTTTTATAGTAAAGATTTGCCACTGACGATTCAACCCAAGTTTTGAGCATTGTAAGTAGCGTTTGTTGTTTGTCATTTCTCCGATCACAGATGTAGACATGGTTTTATGTTTACGTGGCGATGCAACACAACGCGTAAAAAGACGTATAAGTCATTATAATCCGTAATTAAGACCCCACTGGATGCAACAAATGCCTCGTTTATAATGGGTTTTATTGGTGTTGTCTCATCGCGCCGGCATCACAGTATGGTAAGGGGCATAACATTTCCGTCACAAGCTTGAGGTATTCGGCCAGTCACAACGCACTGGATAGCTGGCCAATCACAGCACACCTCGCTTTTCGGAACGATGAGTTTTGTAAAAATCGACGAGTTTCAGAAAGGCAGGACATAGAGGAGCAACAATAATGTACATTATTGTGGAAAATAATGTGTTTTTTTACCTTAAACCGCATAAACACATTGCATTACACCAAATACACAACATAATGTTCTTTTTAGCAATGTCATATGACCCCTTTAAGTCAGTATGTCAGTATGCATACTGACATATAAGCACTACATTTTTGGCCAAATTGTGCAGCTGTACAAACAAGCACAACAAACCTGATGTTCTTTATAATTTTTTTTGTTCATTTGTTTTAAAAATGGCATTTTAAATTGCAGTCGCATTTTTAACCAGAAATATTACAATTAGATTTTTCACCTAAATTGTGCAGCCGTAGATCAATCAATAATTTCTCCACTAGAGCCCCTTTAAAATGCAAGAGCAGTTCTAAAGGCTTTTTAATAGCACACAACCATTCAAACTCATGCTACCAGAAGTAAGACACACATCCAGACAGTGTCTGCCCTTGGTCAATTACCCAGTGAGAGATTAATTACCATGACGGTGAGACGTAAATGCTGTAATATGAGGTATGGCTTACATATCACATGCAATCCACAACCAACCAACAAAAACAATCACAACATATCCATCACATTTCAACTTGACTACATCCCCCAACCACAGCGTTAACAAAACAGGTTACTCACCACCTGACATTAAATATTAAACTGTCATCATTTACTGTTTCCAAACCTGTACGATTTTTTTTCTGTGTAACACAAAAATAGATATTTTGAAAAATGTTGGTAACTAAATAGTTTTGGTTGCCATTGACTTTCATTGTATGGACAAAAAATACAATGACAGTCAGTAGTCGGTAGTCTGTACTGATACCACCAAAAGTACTTTGTACAAAGTACAATAGATACTCGATAAACAAGTTGATACCATGGTATAAAAACAATGATACTTAAAAATTAACTCCTTTATTTAAACCTTTTAACATTACAAAAACACAACATTAGTGGCACTTGGCCTTCAAATAATAAATAAAATGAAACTTAGAACGAGTTTAGCATAGTGTTGTCACTGTACTAATATTTCAGTAGTCAGTACCAATACCACTACCAAATTCCACAGTTCATTACCAATTTTGGTACCGTAGCAAAAAATATTGTAATGCTATTTATATTAATATAAGTAAACACATTAAAACATTAGCATGTAACCTTCAAATATTGTTCAATTAAGTATCTATTCTGACACATCAGATTGGTTTTGTTCCATCCGTTGCTATGGTTCTCACAATGCCAAACATCGCGATTTCAAATCATTCAGTCCCACATTTTAAAAGTCGTCACTCCTGAAACTTTGCAGTGTACTTAGCGTGAAAAATAAAACTTTTATTCAAATTATGAATGGGTTATACACAGAAAGTGAGCAAAGATGTTCCCTTATAATCAATGAGGCTAATTTCATTTCAGTTCATCCGCAGCACAAGCTCACTGACTGAGTGAAAACTCCTGTTATAATCAAAAAATGTCTATATACTGCACAATGAATCTCTTATTTACATCATGTTTATATTTTGTTGGTTGGAGCGAAACTTCGAGAGAGTGCAGAGCTCAAGCTGAACGAACTCTGGCCATTCTGACTTACACGCCTCTGATTGGCCACTGCATTCACACGCTCAACAAACATATCTGTGACTGGCTACAATGCTCAGCACTGCAAAAACACATTGAAAATTTAAACCTTTGATGCTCTTCACAGACACTATGGGAGCATTTGAAAGCAGCCACCTGTCAGCAGGTCGATACTCTGTACTACTGGTACTGTGGAAAGGTTGGTATCGTTATGCTTTTAAAATGTAAGTATTGACTTGGTACAGAAGTACCAGTGCTTCTGACAACACTAGTGTGGACCAAAACCTTTTGGTTACCAACATTGTTCAAAATATCTTCTTGTGTTTTCAGCAGAAAAAAAATCGGGAACAACATGAGGGCGAGTAAATGATGACAGAATTTTCATTTTTGAGTTAACTATCTCTTTAACTTGTTAACTTATTAGACTACATTTGGGTCAAATTATTATTTTTAATAGGATAAGAAAACTAAACTTTTAAAAATAATAAATTTTATTAAGTAAATTTTGATATTTTTATTGGAAAACCAGATGAAAATACTGTTTAGGGAAAAAAAATGTTTTCAATCTCTTTCTACGTCTCGTCTGCCGAATTGGATCCTGTGATTAATAAAAGCCCTCATGTGATTAATAAAAGCCCAGATGGCTTTTCCTCCTGTCTAACTGTATTAACTGGCGTGAGCAGCCGTCAGTATATGGTAACATGAGCCCTGCAGCCCATAATGCTCTCTAGGCAGAGATAATTCTGAGAGCCGAAGAATAGCAGGGTCCAAGAAGCCCAACCATTTGCTTCTTGTTATTTCAGAGCGATTGTAATATAATGACATCTTGTTTGCTCTGAGAGGTTTATTCTTTAGAAAGTGTACCTGTTCTGTTTCACCTTTTTCTTCCCGAATACTGGTTTTCTTTGATCCCCATTTAGTCTATCAGGCCTGTTTGCTGGATATCATCTAAATTAATTAGGAAAACAAACAGCTGGCTTAATAATGATGAAGAAATTATGGTCCTCAAGGCAATGGCTCAGCTGTGTGTAGATGTTAACAATCAAAGCAGCTCAGCTATGACAAACACACTACATATCAATGAAACCTGACGTCTGTTTTGCACCCTGAAGAAAATTAGCACATTGAATGACAGCTTTGTTTTTTTAAGTGACCTCTGTGCCAAGCAACTAAAGCAATTAATCACCTCTAAATTTCTCTAAGGAAAGAAATTGATTTCTCAGTCAAAATAAAGGAGCCAAATGTCCAGGGTTCAATACTGCAACAGATTTAGCCCTACAATAAAAAGCTTTCACATTACCGATTTAAACAGCAAATTACAGCAGAGACTGTATGCTCTGTCAAGGGTGCTTTCTTACTTGTGATGTAATTACAACTGAATCCAACCTTGAAATGTGCCTCGAAACACAGATATGAAAGATATGATTAGCTATAAAATGCACAGTCAATATTGGTCTGATAACAAAATCCCTGGGCGAGTTTGAAATTAATACTTTTATTTTATATTTTTATTCAGCAAAGACGCAATAAACTGATCTAAAGTGACAGTAAAACAATTATTACTGTATGTTACAAAAGATTTCGATTTCAAATAAATGCTATTCTTTTGAACTTTCTTGATCAGAGAATACTGAAAAAATGCATCATGGTTTCCACAAACATAGCAGCAGCAGCACAACTGTTTTCAATGTTTATCATAATACGAACGTTTCTTGAGCACAAAATCATATTAGAATGATTTCTGAATGATCATGTGATACTGTAGACTGGAGCAATGGCTGCTGACAATTCAGCTTTGTCATCACAGGAATAAATTACATTTTATCATATAAAAAAACTGAAAACAGTTGTTTTAAATTCTAATATTTCACAATACTACAGTTGTTACTGTATTTTGATTAAGTAAATTCAGCACTGGTGAGCAATTCATGACTGTCTAATGTGAGAAAGCACAGAGCACATTATAACACAAAGATAAACCTTTATTTGACCCTTTAACTTTAGCACTTTCTATTCTATTTTAATTCCACTTTATCTATATTATCTTTTTTTATTTTATTTTATTTATTTATTTTACAAAAAACAAAAAAAATAGCTTTCTATTTTTTCTATTCCTTCTACTTGTTTTTCTTTGTGTGTTTGTGTATATATATATATATATATAATCACACACATTATATATGATATATATATATATATATACACTTGCTACATGTACTGCGTTAGCCTAACCGAGACTTGACATTTTCAGTTATATATTGTTGCTCTTTTGTTAGTTTTGACTGCTTTTATTGTCCTCATTTGTAAGTCGCTTTGGATAAAAGCGTCTGCTAAATGACAAAATGTAAATGTAAATAATTCAAACTAAGCAGCTGAATGACTGTGAGTGGGGATTAAACACTTTATTTTAATAGCATCATGGCAATACTTGCTGAGAGTCCATCCTGCCCATCATCCCATCATCATTTGATGGATTCGAAACTGACATATAGACATTTTAAAAGCACTATACTATGCTCTCTTACTCTTTTATTTTCTCTTTTACACCTACAGATTGAATCTTGCCTAAAACCTAAATTTATCTGCTAGTAAATCACCAACCTATAATAAAGGAGTCATTTAGACATATTTGAATGCTGCACAACTTTGAACACTTCTGATAAGTGGGCATATGGCACAGAATGAGTTTTAATTAAACATAAATCATTCTGTCTCTGAAGCATCACAGAAAGTTCTCTGAGTGACATTCATCCATCACAGCAAGACAGGATTTCACACATCTGACATCAGAGTGTGCCACAGTAACACTAGAGCAGGTGGCATTTGGGTGAGTGCATGTTTGAGTGTGAGACAGGTGCAGTTCAATAGATAGTTGGAGCTGATTGTTTCCACTGGTGGTAACCACAGAGTAAGGATGATCTGATCATGACATTTATTCAAAACTAACTTACAGATTGAGAGTAGAGATCGACCGATATGGGTTTTTCTATAACCGATGCCGATGCCGATGTTTAGAGGTTAGGGTCAGCCGATGGCCGATATGGGCTGCCGATTTTTAGGGCCGATATCTTGAAGTTTTCCCCTTCATTTGCATGCTAAAATGTCACACTAATAATAAGTGGATGCACAACATTTCTAAACTTAACATCATCATTTATTGAACACTGACTTGAACCATCTCTCGAATCTTAATTTTGTGCACTGCACGGTATTAAAATAAAATATTTATCCAAAGTTAACCAAACAAAATCAATAAACTTACCAAGTATTAAATATATAAAACCGGTAATAAAAAAAAACTGTCAATCATTTACATAAAAGTTTTAGAGCATTTATCAAGCAGAATTTGTTGGAACATAAATGTAAACTTAAATATACATTTAAATAAAATAAATACAACTTTATAAATAAAAATCAATTAAACTGAAAAATATAAAATATATAAAAAATAAATAATGGTAGTGCTGCAACACACTAGCAACATTTATGTTTGGTATAAATGACACAGAACATCTAAAGTGGACTGGTGCTTTTTTTGGTCATTCAGTGTTTCTGTAAAACAAAAAAAAAATTGGGGAAAAACTAACAAAAATACTGATTAGATAATAATGATATGAATTCTGCTAATAAGAACAGTATAAAACGCACTAAGGATTAACGAGCTACTGGATTCATGAATATTAATAATTTTGTGTGCGTTCGCTCGAACTGATTCACTGAAATCAAAACAAGGACGATAATATGTGAGCACCAGCCAATGAGATTGCCAATTGCACATTAGTTCCGCCCACTACCGGAGAAAGCGTTAGATCTTAAAAGCGGAAGAATTCCAAAGGAACTCCGTTAATTTGACAGCAAATAAACAAATATCGTTTACATTTAGCGCGCATAGGTACGCGTCAATTCTCTCCTCTCGCTCTTTGAGTGTGAGAGAAAGCGACGGCGAGGTGTGCGCCTTCACACTAGAGTTTACGGTACGATGTGCGTTGCACATCCATTTCTATGAACTAAAAAATAGCAGAGAGTGAAACTCTGAAGCGCTCAGTTAGAGAGTGTTCGGCGAGTGAAAATATATTTGTGCTAAACTTACACTTAGCCTCTAACACACACACTGGCGAGTAAAATCTAAAAATGTATTAGCCAATGGCTAACGATAGACATCATTTAGACACCCAGAGTGAAGATTTAGTCACATATACGAGTGATTTACTCACAATGTAGAGGGTTGTAGGTCGTTGGTTTGTTGTTAACAGATTGCTTACAAGTTACAAGCCAAATTACCATAATCTAGTAATTACAAAAAAAAAACAGTGCTTAAACCCTTAGTGATTTCTGACATTCTTGACGGTTAAAGTTAGACGGGTTTAATGAGGATAATAACTGTGCGACGTATATATTGGTCGGAACATGTCACTTTTATTAGGCTGATGTCCTTTTTTATTCGCATTACACAGTTGATGGAAACACACGCAGAAGCACATATTCTTCAGCTTTTTTTTCATTTTTTTTTTTTTATGAATGCAATACTGCCAATAATTGGATGGAAACCCGGCTGTTGTCTGCATCAAACCATGCTTCCGAACAAATGTTATTCACCGTTCTGGGCTGCTCCAGGACAGCTCTGTGTCTCCGAGCGCGGTGCTGTCTGTGAGCGGGGTGGAGTAACGTAGCCCTCGATCACGCTGCAGTGTTTGTGAGAGCTGCCACCTTCTCCACCCCACGCACAGAGTGAAATTCTCCGACTCCGATACAGGAAAAATAAAACATAATATGTTAGCAAGCAAGCTGCTGATAGTTTTTCGACAACAGTCCTTAAAGTTAACTGCAAGTAAGCAAACCTTTAACCAGCTGTAACATTATGCCAGTTCCCGACGGTTCTATGCTATTCGTTTTTTCTTTCACTAAGTGAAGCAACACTTCATAGTTTACTAGTAATATATAGTATATGGCCATAGGACTTTGAAATATCAGAATTTAAGCCTTGCTTTTATCTCCCAGGACTGTTGTTGAATCTTCCAAAAGTTTTGGCTTGGGGTCCTTCACATGCGGCAGCAGCACTTTCCACCGCACCAATAACACGGGGCTGCCCGCGGACGTGCCTGACTTTAAATGGGCGCTACTAAACCCGGATTCGGCCGATGCGATATTTAAAAAAATGACAAATATCGGCCGATATATCGGCCGACCGCTTATCGGTCGACCTCTAATTGAGAGTAAAGACTGAAAGCTCTCATGACCATAATGCAACACCTGTTGGCATGCATCATCTGTTAGAAGTGTGTAACTGAAACTAAATACTGCAAGATGCAAATGGTTTCTAATTTATGTGCATAATATTATGATCAGTTCATGGTTAATACCACGAATATGGTACACTTTGGTGTCCCATTATTACTTTTTTTAAAGCATTATTAATCACATAAAAAAAACTACAAAAGCTGTCACCTTTTTGAAAGGTACAAATATGTACCACGAACATACTTATTTGAACACTTTAGGTACTATGTACCTTTAAGGTACTTATATGCACCTTATAGGGGTAAATAAAGTAACTATTATCTAAAACAAAATGAATTTGTCAAATAGGTAGAAGCTTAAAAATAAAGGTTCCAAAAGGGGGGTTTCGCAGCAATTCCATGTAGAAGAACCATTTTGGACTCCCCAAAAAACCTTTAGGTGAACATTTCTTAAAATAAACTTGTTTTTTCTTAGTGTGAAGAACATTTTAAGAACCTTTTTAGAACCTCTAATATGTTTTTCCATTGTAAAGAACCTTTTCTGCAAAGGTTCTGTGGATGTTAAAGGTTCTTCATGGAACCACAGACAAAGCCAAAAAATAGGGATGCACGATATATCGGCCACCATATCGGTATCGGCCGATAAATGCTCATTTTTTCTGTTATCGGTATCGGCCTGATAAGAAAATTTGGCCGATATCTTAAAGCCGATAAATAATGCATTATTTCCTTCAGAGACACTTCAGATGCGCGCTGTTCGTTTGCAGTCTTTTGTGCAATTGTACATTGTAATATTGTGTTTATTTGATGTATATCTGATTTATCTCATATAGAATGCGTTTGGTTAAGTTAAAAGAGCGCTTCAGTTTACCGGTGATCATCTTTAGCTCAGCGCACGCAGCTCAAACAGCAGTGCACAACATTAATAACTATGATTGGGAATGTCGTGTATATAACATTCTAATGAGAACATTATTATAATAAAACGTTGTGAATTCTTTGGGTTTAGTTGCTGAGTTTCAGCGCGTTGTTATCGGAAGAGCGCATCCACAACAGGATCACACATTCTGACTATAGCACGCAATAACTGCGTCATTTTGTATATATATAAGTTGTAATATTATGTTTATGTTGTATTAATATTAATCTCAGGATGCATTTCCTTGAGTTAAATAAGCTGCCAGGAAAATGCTTCAGTTTACCATGTTCATTCAGCTCTTCAGCTTCAGCACAGCATTTAAAACAGTGGTATTAATTTGTTACTTTTTCAAAATCATTGATACCTTATTAATAACAAAAACCACTTGTATTTTTCTCTTATTATTTTCATCAACAATATGGTTTAGTAATTAAAATCATTTAATTATTGTCCGTGCAGAGGCTATTCCGTTTTATTGATCTATGGCGCATTCATTTTGATTCTTTACACGTGTAATGATGTCCAGTGACTTGTTTGCATTATTTATGCATTATTTTATTTATTTGTAAGACTTTTTTATGACTAAATTTGGTAATGGGAGAGTAAAAATATTTTTAAAACGTACACCATTCAAACTAGGCTGCTTATGTTAAAGTGTTTGGGATGTGGCTTTTAATGATGAGACCTTTTTTTGTAATCAGGCTCTCAAAAAGTATATAACAATTTGGATATAGATTTATCGGCCAACATATCGGTTATCGGCTTTCAAAAATAAAGAATAATCGTTATCGGCCAAACTTTTGCATCCCTACAAAAAAAAGAAACTTTACTTTTAAAACTGTAGTTTTAAACAAATAAAATGCCTGTCCAGCCTCAGAGGTCTTGACCTTTGCAACTGTATCCAATATTTTTTTTACATAATGTGTTAAATTGATATTCAGTTCATTTGTTACGTAAAACTACTTTAATGTTCGACTACTTTTAATGACCAAATATTTAGCTGTATTTCATATTTTCTGTTATGATTTGTATTTTTCCTTCATTACAGTTTACTACTATTACTACTACTAATAATAATCCTTAGAAATGTGACACCCAAGAAATGACATAATTTGGGCCCTTCCGTGAAATAAAGGTTCATTTTGACATTTTGAATGCTTTCTTTGTATAAAGAAGATTGGAGATCAAAGCAGATCTAAAAGTTTCATTATAGGTTCTTCAAATAATTGTTCTGGCTTCTGAGTTCTTTAAAGCAATTACAGAACAAAAAGTAAACCTACCCACATTTATTACGTATACTGTATAGCCTGTATTGATACAATGAACAGAAATAAAACTGCTCAAGTGATTTTTAGTCTGACTTCTGATAAAGGTTACGCATCTCCTCCTCGACCATTTGTTGAAAATGAAAACAAAATGAAAAGGTCTTATTTTCCCCCCTATTCGTGTAATGTGCATTCTAATATCTTACCCGGGCTGCACGCGAAGAATATGGATCTTCAAAGAGCGCCCATATTTTTGGTTGCCAAACTTCACAGCATCCCCTGGAGCGGTCAGAGTTGTCCTCAATTCCGAAGCGTCTGGGCATGTCCTGGTCATCCTCCGCATCCTCCGGATCTGGTGGTTCGAAAATATCAAGCGCCTCTTCTGCGTCCCTATGCTGGCGGTAGGTCATCCAGCAACAGGGCTCCACGTCCGTCTCATCGATGCCCCAAAATGCCAACTCCTCCTCGAACAGAGGGCCGCACACATCCGCAGGGCAGTGGAGCTTGCCAGTCCTGTAGTAGTTCAGCACATAGCCGAATATGCTCGGGTGTCGGTCAAAAAATAATTCGCTGGAGGTGGGCGTCTGCCCCGTGTCTGCGACCGGGTTCACCTGGTGGTCCGTGTCGGCAAGCCAGGCGAGTCTCGTGCCCGGTATGGTCCTAAGGGTGCTCCTGTAGGTTTCGTGGCGCGTGCCACCGACGTTGATGATGATTTTGTCCGAGTTTTCGCCTCTGGCCATCTCTTCCTTCAGACATGATTTGGAAGGAGGTTTGTTGCCTGACTTGCGCCCGCGGTACGACGAAACACACACCGAGCTGATCATAGATTTAGATAGAGAGGCTTTTACCGAGTAACTCTTGGCTTTCTAAACCTGCGCAGCTGTCGTCAGTTATGAATGTCGAACAACTGTAGAGAGTTTCCGCCGTCAACATGACCATCAGAGGCGCGAAGAACCACCTGTTAACGGAGAAACACTTCTAGATTCTCCGTCTATGGGTGGATGCTTGCGTTGTTCCTCATTCATGGGCACTTTGACACGATAGTAAACACCAAAACACGAGCAAACCGTCCGCGTATCACGGGCGAATTGAACGCGTACGCTTAGGCATTTCTCATTACATTTACAAAGAAAAACTTAGAAAAAAATGAGTTCGAATAAAAGTCAAACTACTCTACGAAAACATCTCTTTCAAAACTCATGTCACCTTGTCGTTGAATGAGTAAATCACACTCGGCTGTCACCTGCGCGCGCATTATTCCTTATCACAACGTGAGTTTAAAATAAAACCGCATGCGAAAAACGTTTGCGATGTTAACTTTTTGATTGTCCATCTATATCAGGCCAAATCGTCTGTTGCCGAAGGATGAGACGGTATCATCAGTTTGTCGGAAAAGATCTGTTGCATCTTGTGACAGTCGACACAGCCCATGAGAGGATGATGATGATGATGATGCTCCAGCGCCTCAGTAACCCTTACAGCGCTGCATCACGTATGAACGTGAGCTCAATTTCATTAGTAGGCTACAGGGGAAAGCTTCAGTTTTTCAGATTATGGACCCCTTTTCACGGTCTATGACGACACATTTCGTATTAATAAACATCGGAAATATTGTTGTTCAAATTGTATTTGCATTCTATTTATTGTGCATTTGTAATACGATATTTTGTGCTTTACAATCCTGGCGTTAAATAAAATAAATAAATAAAAATACTAAACACTGCTGCTAATATATTGATATGTTTCTATATCTGACAGCCTTGTCATCAGTCGTGTCTATTTTTTATCGTTTCCATACCTCAGAAATGTGAACGGTCCCATTGATCCAAAATCCACGTCCAATCAAGAGAGTCCACTCAAGTGCAGGAGAATTGGATAAAGTCAGTCCAGGCATTTTTAAATATATATGATTTAAGTAGTAATATAACATTATATAGAAAAATTGTTATATTATTTTATAAATGTTTTTTTTTAATTAAAGACTTAAATAAGAATCTGATTTTTACATTTGAAGGTAATTTGTCTTACAACGTCACGTAGTGTAACCAGTAAAGTAGACGTTCACCTTCATGCATTTTCTACCTTGTCCCCAATGGTTTGGTTAGCCCGTGCATTTTCATGGTTTAAAATGAGCATTTCTTTTTTTATTCATGTATATAATAAATACATATAATAAATTATAAGAAAACATTCTATATTAATTTACTCCACTCCACTCCATTCATTAACTTCACAGCTGACACAGCTTAAAGACAGTTGTCTCACAACATTTAAATTCAGGCACATTTCACAAACAAGATATAAAACAACTTAGCTCTTATAAATCTGGAAGTATCATAAAGTAAGGTCACCATATCGTATTTAACATTGAAAGTAATATTGCACTATGGTAAGGCAAAATGTCTCTTCTTTAATCCACCTCTTCAATGGTGGGGCCTTGTGATTCAGGCTGGGCTTGGAATCCACAGCCACCTGCGGGAGGAACTCCTCCTTGATAGAGCCGACTGATGATTGGATTACACACACTTTCCAGTTTCTTCTGATGGTGCTCATACTCTTCCTTTTCAGCCAGTTGATTGTTCTCCAACCAAGTGATAACCTCCTTACACTTATCAATGACCTTCTTCTTTTCTTCTTCACTAATCTTTCCTTTCAACTTTTCATCCTCAACACTATTTTTCATGTTGAAGGCGTAATACTCCAATGCATTCTTCGCTGCAATCTTCTCTGTCTGTGCCTCATCCTCGGCTTTGTACTTTTCTGCATCCTGCACCATCCGCTCGATCTCTTCTTTGCTCAGTCGACCTTTGTCATTGGTGATGGTGATTTTGTTCTCTTTTTCCCTGTGCTATTGTCCACGGCGGATACATTCAGTATGCCATGTGCATCAATGTCAAAGGTCACCTCAATTTGGGGTACACCTCGTGGCGCTGGTGGGATACCCGTAAGCTCAAACTTGCCAAGCAAATTGTTATCTTTGGTCATGGCCCTCTCACCTTCAAACACCTGTATCAGGACGCCTGGCTGGTTATGAGAATATGTGGAGAAGATCTGCGTCTGCTTAGTGGGAATGGTGGTGTTGCATTTGATGAGAGCAGTCATGACTCCTCCTGCGGTCTCGATACCCAAGGACAAAGGAGCCACGTTCAGAAGCAATAAGTTCTGAACGTTTTCCGAGCTGTCGCCCATCAGGATGGCGGCCTGCACCGCTGCTCCATATGCCACCGCCTCATCTGGGATGATGCTCTTGTTGAGATCCCTGCCATTGAAGAAATCCTGCAAAAGCTTTTGGATTTTGGGGATCCTGGTAGAGCCTTCTCGACTGGTTCCAGTGTGCCTCTAAAGAGCTCAGCGTTAAGCTCTTCAAAGCAAGCCCTTGTGATGGAAGTATAGAAATCAATGCCTTCAAACAGGGAATCGATCTCGATGCTGGCCTGAGTGCTAGATGAGAGGGTCCGTTTAGCTCTTTCGCAGGCCATGCGAAGCCTTCTCACTGCTCTCTTATTCTGACTGATGTCCTTCTTGTGCTTCCTCTTAAACTCTTCAACAAAGTGCTTCACCATCCAGTTGTCAAAGTCCTCTCCACCCAGATGAGTGTCTCCAGCTGTGGCTTTCACTTCAAAGATCCCATCCTCAATCGTCAGGATGGACACATCAAAGGTGCCTCCACCCAGGTCAAAGATCAGTACATTCCTTTCTTCTCTCCTGCCCTTGTCCAGCCCGTAGGCGATGGCAGCCGTTGTGGGCTCACTGATAATTTGCAGAACGTTCAATCCGGCGATCACCCCCACGTCTTTGGTCGCTTGCCTCTGAGAATCGTTAAAGTACGCTGGGACCGTGATGATGGCGTTATTGACTCTCTGACCCAGGTAGGCCTCGGCGATCTCTCTCATTTTGACTAGGACCATGGATGAGATCTCCTCAGGGTAGAATGTCTTGGTCTCTCCTTTGTACTCAACTTGAACTTTTGGTTTGCCATCTTCACAGATGACCTTGAAGGGCCAAAGCTTCATGTCAGACTGGACCACTGGATCATTCAATTTTCTACCAGTCAGTCGTTTGGCATCAAATATTGTGTTGTTGGGGTTCATGGCGGCCTGGTTCTTGGCTGCGTCTCCGATGAGTCTTTCTGTGTCTGTGAAGGCAACGTAGCTTGGAGTGGTTCTGTTTCCTCGATCATTAGCAATGATTTCCACCTTGCCATGCAAGAACACCCCCACACAAGTGTAAGTGGTTCCCAGATCAATGCCAAATGGACACGCCTTTAGACATCTTGATTATCAATAGCTAAATATCACCTGCAACACACAGAAAAATAAAATCAATCAATCAATCCTGAGTTATCTAATAAGTTATTAATATAATTACCTTATTAATTTTAAATATTTTATACACATATATACAGATTTCTCTAATATTAGACTCGTTAAACCAACTTGTTTTAAATAATCCAAAAAAACTCCTTATAAATGTATTATTATGCTATAATTGTAATTTTATATTTGTATATACATATACACAATATAAAATATCTTTTCAAAGTTTTCAAAGTTAATTGCCGAGTCACTACAAGTCTTGTGCGTTTCTTCCTAGCGCTTCAGAGAGCGGACGCTCCAGCTCTGCTTTCTACAGTTTGCTTGATTTGTCTTGTACTCGCCTGCCTCGGCCTGAGCGACACCGAGAGATTGATATTATATATTTATATATTATTATTCCCAAACTGCTTCTAGAAAGACTAGACTTCTCTTGAGAGGCTGACGAGACCTGAATTTTCCAGGCGCGCATTGATGATCTCGTACATACTGCAAAGAAACATCAGCTCTCCAAATATAGAAACAGAATAAGCTGGTAGAATCATGAATACTATGCAACAGGTGGGTGGGAAATAATAATTTTCTTATATATTTTTAATTCTGTATTTTTATTTGAACTGCTTTTAAAACTGCTCATTACTGTGTTATTATTCGGAAGTGTAATGTTGTTTAAAGCATAGCTGTACTGTTAAAGCATTGTTTCTCTTCATTAGGCCTATTATAGTTGTCGGGCTTTGTCATGTGATTTCTGTTACATTTCTCAGCGGTGGCCAGGATGGACCAATCATGGTCGTTGGGATTACTGCATGTGCATTAAAACACATTCCCTAAACATTTCTGGGCGGATTTATGCTATGTAAATTATTCAGAATAGTTATAACTAAATTATTGTACTTTTTAGTCTACAGTTCAAAATACGCCAATTAAATGGGTTCAAGAGCGGACTGGCTTTTTTGGGCCACCAGATGCTCACTTTTTGCCTTATATAAAACATTATTTCTAATATTTTCCGCCCAGATTCCTTTCACACACACGTAATCTCATCGTAAAAAGCAATATTGTTGCATTAGTGTTAATATAAAATATAATAAGCTTCCTACAGAATGATAGAAACGTTTGTGATATTAATAGCATAAATATGAGTCAAAATGCATATTGTGACAGCAAGATCTTTAATGTGGAGATTTGATTACATCAATGCAGAAGGGAACACATCTGACAAATGATGTATGCAAAGGTAAATCACAAAGTGCTGATGAGGCAAATATTCAAATGACAGCATTCACAGTGATATTTGCTTAAGACATTTGCAGTCCCTTAGAGATGGTGATCAAGACGTGTGCTTCTTGTGAGTCTAGCTGGCTATTTGTGGGTATGTTTGGGGTCAATAATATTCTGCAAACCTCTCACAGAATTTCCCAAAATCTCAATTCAACTGTGGTTACATTTATTGTCATCTAAGATTAGCCTAAATAACATATAATGGTCTACGTTATTTTAATATGAGAATCTAAAAGGCCACAGAGAAGATGGAAGTGTGTTAGAACGTGAAAGGGAGAAGTGACACATTCATAAAATCCCCCAAGCGGGGTAACCTTGGGTGAACAGAATAACCATGTAAAAACAAAGCATAGTAATAATCATCATATATTATCTTATTTGATCAGTAACTATCAGTAACCAATATTTGGCACAATTTTAGAGCCATAGACAGTGGTCCTTTTCATATTTCAGGTTAAAAGATGATTTACAACAAATGCTATAATACATGAACTCTAACAATGCATATAAGCCTAAAAGTGACATGAACTTATATTTTGTCACTGGACATTAGTAATACTATTAAATAAGAATAAAATTGAGTAAAATCAAGTTTCCTTTTAAGAAATGTATATTAATAGAAAATAAATCTCTTGCTTCACTGGTTAATGCAGGTCTCTCCATCTTTGATGAAGGTTGAATCCATACAATCACACTAATATCTGTAAGTAGAACAACAGAAAATGTTATTTTTGTCATAACTATTCAGTCTGGTATAAAGAATATTCATAATATGAAATTGTTTGTTTTTTATTGATTGTTCTGTGGTACAACTCCATTCAAAAATTTGGGGTCATTTTGTATTTCTTTTATTCAGTAAGGATGCATTAAATTGATCAAAGGTGACAGCAAATACATTTATAATGTTACAAAATATTTCAGTTTCAAATAAATACTGTTCTTTTCAACTTCCTATTCATCAAAGAATTCTGAAATATCACAGTTGCCACGAAAGTTAAATGGCACAACTGTTTTCAACATTAATAATAAGAGATAATAATAAATGCTGAGCCTTGGTGAGCATGAGAGACTTCTTTCTTATAATCTTACTGTGCCCAAACTTTTCAACAGTAGTGAATGGTAACCTGAAAAGCTGAAATAATAATTGTTTATTATTATTTACAAAACTTAAAAAAAATTTGGTGGTTATGTAATACAACTGGTTCTGCGACCAGATAGTTGAGAGAAAATGTTAGCAATTTTATACTGGGTATGTGTTTGTGGAACTTTTGCTGAGTTGACACAACCAGCAGAGGGAAGTAAGTGACCAAACATTTTATTCTTGGATATTTCATGAGAAGTTGTCCTAAAATATGAACACCAGCCTTTCTTTATTACACTACATTACAGTAAAAATGTGTATATTGTACATAGTCAAAATCATTCCGAGTTGTTTTAGAGCCCCTGTCATACCTGTAGTAATTTGGTTTAAAGGGTCCGTTCTTATTGAGGCCCATATATTTGGCCTGTTCATCTGACAGCTCTGTAAGATGAGCATCGAAATTGGGTAGGTGCAAGCTGGCCACATATTCATCTGAAACACACACACGTACATACATGATTTATCACAGGTAATGCACATAACTGCTTTATTTGAGTTGCAGTAGTGATTGGTTCAGATAGCTCTTACCCATCTTCTTGGGCAGCAGGTAGACATCTTGTTTGTAGCGACCTTCTGGTGCATTATACAGCTCTATCAGGGCCAAAGCCTAACATTAAAATAAAGAGCACAACAGCCAGCGATTAGAGATGTTAAATCGGGCATAATAATTGTACAGCGGCACTCAGAACCACTAATATAAATGGATAAAATGTCATCTGTACAGAGGGTACAGACACACTTCAGCTAAAACCCAAATCGTGACAGCTTAAATTACCTGGGTTGTGGCCGTGATTGATAGCACAAATGAGGGGACTGTTGAGCAGCTCAAGTTCAAGAGCCGGCCCTGAAAAACAGCACACAAATGACTGAGATTTACTGTGATCCAGTGGGAGAACACACAAAGAACAGAGATTTATTAGAGAAAACTGACGCTTATTACAAATCACAATATAGTAATGTTTCACAAAAATGTTTGTATTGATTTTAAATAACCATGGCAATGCCTTTTTTGCATTAAGAATTAAATACTTATTTTTATTTGATTCTTTTCTCTTTGTATTTGGAACTTTGATGGAAATTTTTAACCAAAACATAAGAGTATTCACAACATTAGTGCATAAGCATTGTTAAAAAAAGTAAGACTAATAGACTAATATTATATTTTATAAAAAATATATACTCCTGTTCAAAAGTTTGGGGATGGGAGGATTTTTTTTATGTTTTTGAAAAGGAAAGTCTATTATGCTCACCAAGGCTGCATTTATTTGATCAAAAATACAGTAAAAACAGTAATATTGTGAAACTTTTTTCAATATTGTGAAAATTGTTTTTTATGAATATATTTTAAAATTCCTGTGATGCTGCAAAGCTGAATTTTCATCAGCTATTACTCCAGGATTCAGTGTCACATAATCCTTCAGAAATCACTGTAAATCATTTAATGCTGATTTGGTGATCAAGAAACACTTCTTATGATCAATGTTGAAAAAACGTTGTGCTGCTTAATGTTTTTGTATTATAAATGTCTTTAGAGTCACTTTTGATCAATTTAATGCATCCTTGCTGAATAAAAAAATCTTACTGATACAAAACTTGTGAATGTTAGTATACAATATATAACTATATATTATTTGACTATGTAAGTTATTTAATATACATTATAAAAACAAAAAATTTTACATATATGCCCACATTTATGATCACACATGTATATTAATGCGTCAATTTGTGGCATTGCTCTATAATTGTAAAACAACAAAATTCTGCATTGTATTGTGCCTAACAACACCGTTAAATAATGAAAATGTGCTCGTCTTGACTTGTTCAGGACACATCCTGCTCTGTTTTGATTCTTTGTGTTTAAATAACATTAAGCAGTCCTGAACTCCGACTACCATGCAAATATGACAAATATGTCTACTGTAGTATAAACAATAAAGTCCATCCATCATACTGCTGGCACTCATTCATGAAAAAAAGAGAAGAAGGAAAGACCTCTGCCAGTAAAATCACTCGTTTCCCGTCAGGCCAGATGACGTGGTCGACCTGTGAGCGCACCCTCTCCCAGGTGAGCTCTGGAGTCCGCAGACTCGCCTGGAAAAGAAAAAAAAACAGACACACATGAGTGCACACAAACTAACACTCACTTTAACGTCTATCCAGTACAGGCTGATAAACCTGCAAAGCTAAAACACATACACACACAAACACAAAAAAAGCATTCCCTATGAACAGCGTCAGCGTACTTCACTTTGTTGTCGGAAACAAGCCGCTAAGAGGCTTTCAGGTTGATTAAGTGACCCTGCTGCTCATGGAACATCTACAGCTGTTAAGGTAAAAAATTATTTCCCTGGACTACATTCACCAATAAAGTACACTACAGAGGGAGCGGATGGAGTCTCCTCATAAATGACCCAAAATATTTTCAACAATTGCAGATGAATGTGAGGGAAGGCTATATGAAGAAGTTTGAGACTCACTCACCACATCAATCTCAGTGTTGGAATGACCCATGTTACAGACAATACAGCCATTCTTCATTCGATCCAAGTGCTCCCTCGTCACAACATTCTTGTTCCCTGTAGAAACATTTCTTCAGGAAACCTCAATACACATTATTCGTGCATATTAATTAAAATTAGTCTTTTTTTTTTTCTTAAACATTTTGTGAATTTATGAAGTGCAGTAGTCGAGTTCCAGAAGTAAATATCCCATTTATTTTTTTCCATAAGGCAACAGATATTTAACAATAACTTTATTTAAACCATTAAAGACAGACCTACTGTGAGCTCCGAAGTTGTTACTAGTTTGACGGTATACTGTTGAGGCTGCCCGCTGGCATTATTTCAACTAATTTTTAAATAATCGCATTTAACAGTGAAATTCCTGGTGAAAAACTACATTACCCATGATTCTGCAAAGAAATTTCTCCACCAATCAGAATCACAACAAGCGAATCATGCCAAAAGCACACTTTATGATGTAAACGAGTCAATTTCCCAACCTGTACACCCTCAAATAATATTCTCCTGCAACTAGCTTAGTGTCTACAGACTTTAAACAAAGTTTTTTTTTCATTTATGCATTTATTCTTTTATATTTATCCATCATTTTTAATTTGATTACATCATTCAAAATGCTTCATGGAATGATTTTTCCCTAATTAACAGTACTCACAGTATCTTTAACTCTAGTGCTCTTTATGTGTTACCTATTGTTTTTTTGTCCAATTGTTCAAATACTTTTTGCTTGAAAACGTTAGCCGTGTTTTCTTCACCACAAAGTGGTTTACTACCAGTCTTTTCAACAAAGAGCTTGTGAAAAATCCTTTGGGGGGAAAAAAATGGGAAATAAACTTCTGGACCTACGCTACTGAAAAAGTAGATGGGCACTGCCCATTAGAAAAAAAAAAATCAAATAAGGAACAAAAACATATTGAACAAATCTTCCCATATTTAGAAATATGAATATTTCAAATTAATACTATTTAAAATTATTAATAATGAATCTATTTATTAATAAATAATCTTAAATGAAATACTAAGTTGTGCCTTTGACAAGCAGAGACGATGCTTTACTATGTTTTTACACAAATACTTTTTTTTCATTTTTCCAGACTACAGATTACTACAGCTGTCAAAGGAACCCGTTTCAACAGCAACTCAATGCAAGGGCATCGGGAGGATGTTGTTGCAAAAAAAAAAAAAAAAAAAAAAAACGGATAAAGCTGCATGGAACAGAGGAAATGGATTTGAAAGTGGAAGCGAGCCAACTGTAACCAGACATACCCGTGCAGGTGATAACCATGTCCATTTGGCGAACCACCTCATTTAGCTTCACCACTCTGAAGCCATCCATACTATGAGAGAGATCAAAACAAATCAAACTGGTATCTCAGGTTCTACACACAGGCAGTGAGGGAAAACGTGTTGAAATATTCTTTGATAATAATCATTTCAGCTATTCCCAGAGCCTGTTTAACGACTTCCCCGGCCAAGTTTTGGGCTAATATGGGGTCTTATATTATTTGTTGATATCCTAAGGAACCTTTTAAATTTATAATTATTTTTAATTAATATAATGCAGTAAATTAAAAAGTTTATGATATTTAATTAAAACACTTGTTATTGTGCATGAGTTTTTTTTTTTTTTTTTTGGTTTTTAGTCTCTCTGAAAATCTATTAAAAAAAGATTACAAAATGGACTTGTAATATAAAATATACACATTTGTAAGGTATAGTCTCTCTTCAAGGAAAATACATTATTGCAATATTGTCACAATATAGTCACAATATTGATGACTCATCTTCTACTACACTGATTTTTATCCATTGCAATTAAATGAAATAAAATAAGTCCCGAAAAAGTCCTGAAATTACTGAAACTAAAACTAAAATAAAAATACATTTTATAAAGCTAATAAAAATGACAAAATCACAACAAATTTGCTAAAACCTACACTAAAATGAAAATGAAATATAAAAATAAAAGCCAATTCAAAATATTAATAAATACTACAATATACTAAATATCTAATGAAGGCACATGGTGTTTTGATTTAAATTGATTTCATTTTGTGGGTGTGCTTATCTTACCAAGCTTGAAGAGCACAAATAGGGTCAATCTCTGTCACGCACACAATGGCTCCAAGCGCTTTCAGAGCTGAACAACAACCTTTTCCCACCTACACCAGAATCAATACAAGAATGAAAATAAAACACACAGAAATGTTCTTAAAATATCCGTGCTTGTAGTAAACAAGGTCTGGCAATTTAGAGATAATTTTTTGCATTATGCAGATTATCTTCGGGGCATTTTGCGAAAGTGCAGATGTTGACTGACCTCTCCGTAACCACAAACCACGACCTGCTTCCCACCAAACATCACATCTGTCGTTCTCTTCAGACTAAGAAAAAAGAGGAAGTCAACTGTGATTTAACCTTCCTTAGATAAGCTTTATTCATGTTTGGTAAGGGGTCAGAGGAAGATATACAAAAAATATATATGTATATATAAAAAAGCACATCTCAGCATTGCATGTGTCTTACCCGTCCAAGATGGACTCCCTGCAGCAGTACAGATTATCAAACTTCTGCTTGGTGACAGAATCATTGACATTCATAGCGGGGACGCAAAGCTTGCCAGCTTTGGAGAGTTGGTACAGCCTAACAGAATGAATATAAAGACACAAATTTGATTCAAACATAAATACGTTGTTCAATAGGGCTGTCAATTAAAATATACAATTGTGATTATTCTCATTATTTTAATCATATAGGCTATACACATTAATAGAATACAAATCATGTAAATAACAAAGATTTGTCATTGTGTTAGGTTATTTTTGTGGATGCCAAAATCTATGCATATATACTAAAATAAAATAAGATAAAAAATATAAAATGAATAAAATAAATTAACAGTTACGCATTTGGCAGATGCTTTTATCCACAGCAACTTGCAAACACTGCATTCAAGATATACATTTTTAAATTAAAATAAAACTAAATTAAATGAAATTAAAATGTCCTACAGTTCTCCCCTACCTGTGTACACCTGTAACGCTCTCCTCCACGATTCCACGTACTTTCTTAAAGACACTGGGATACTTCTTATACACCCAGTGGGTCAGATCACCCCCATCATCTAGGATCTGTGAGAAAATGTATAATGATTACTAGTCTGGAAACATACAAAGATCCTGATAATTGTTTTGAAGATTAAATAAATACTGATTTGGTAGCAGCGAATTAAGTTAATAGAAGCAGTGTGCTAAATACTGTAAATAGTGGTGGATATGTTTTCACAAAGTGTAAATAGCAACAGTTACCAACTTGCTTACACTAAGTACAAACCAGCAATAGATGCTATTCACATAAAGTGTAAATAGACGTAATATGCAGTTTGTACAATGGGTAATTTACTGAAAATAATCTTTTCCAACAAGGTCGGTTATTTGCACTCAGTGTAAACAGACACTGCCCACTGATTCAGTTCTTTTCATATCACTAGATATTAAGTGCAGAACATTATATACCATGTTTGCTTGCCAGCCTTCCATGTTGACACAGCGATCAATGCACCACCAGAAGTCATCTTCTGATTCACCTTTCCAGGCAAAAACCGAAACACCTTTAAGGGGCATAAAATAAATAAAAAGTGAGTCCAGAATATCAGGCCGAATCAGACCAGGTTGGAATTGGTAGGTCAGACAACAGTATAAGTTTATAGGGCTGTTTACCGCTCTCTGCCAAAGCTGCGGCCACTTCATTCTGAGTGGAGTAAATGTTACAGGCAGTCCAGCGACACTGAGCACCCAGTGCCACAAGTGTCTCGATCAGGACCTGAAAGAAACCAGCACAGCATATCAAAAAGTTGGGAAGGCAAACTAAGTGTAACAAGTTTTGTATTTACATTTATTTGTACTAAGATATGTTCACACATAAGCAAATATACATTGCGACACTGTGGTTCTTAAAAACTCTGTTGTACTAAAAGTAACTAAGGTATTTGATATTCTCTTTTTTTAAATTAGCTCGGTCTTTTAATAGCGACAAAGCTGGAATAGTGTTATTTTAGTATTATTTATATAATTTTATAGTGTTTATTAATATTTTGAATTAGCTTTTATATTTATATTTTCTTGTAGTTATGCACTTGTATTTTTTTTTTTAAGTTAAAAAATATATATATATTTAGTTGTAGTAATTTTAGTACTTTAACACTTTTACTTTAAGTAAATTTAGTACTAATTTGTAAAGGCAACATTTTCATTTAAGTTTTTAAAGTTTAAGTTTTTAATCTAATATTTCTAAAAACTAATAGTTTTTTTTTAAATTAATTAAACTATTTTTAATAGTTTTAATTTTAGTTTAACAATGGCAAACACTGAACTCCTAAAAATCATACCTACAGTGAGTAGGGTAGCCAATGAATGGACAATATAGAATACTATTTATTAAAAGCAGTAAAGATGTACACTAAATTTAAATAAACATTGATTTGAAACAATATTTACTTAAAATTCAATTATTCAATATATTGCCCTGGTCAATATACTGGTCTGGTTAGCTGGTAATTTCAGTAAACCAAAATGTCTTGCAAATCAGGCCCTAAAAATGCTGTTAGTACAGCTAACTTTATTATTCATCCAAACAAAACATAGAAAAGTGTAAATATTTAGTGTTAGAGTCAAGACTAGTAGTAAAAGTGTGTGTGGGAGTGTGTGTGTGTGTGTTGACCTACTGCGTTTTGTGCATTGATGTGATGCAGCCCCCACTTTAGGCCCCGTCGAGGTTTTTTCTTTCTCCCCCTGAGCTCGCTTCCGCAGGGAAATGAGTGCAGACATATCTGTGGACGTGATAGAGACATGTTTGGAGATGAGACAGCTTTATTATGGAGGGCAGAGTCTAGAGTCTATACACAAACAGAGATCAAACCAAGTCCTGGAAAACAGACAAAAATCTTAGTATGCATGAAAAGTGGGGAAACATTTAAAGGAATAGTTAAGCCACAAATTAACCTTCTGTAGTATTTGCTCACAACTCATGTTTGTTTTGAAATCTGAATGTAAGCCTTATGCAATACTTAGTTATGACAACTCTCAGAGGGATTGGCATGGTAATGTTATGACAATGTTAATGTGTTTGGTCTTTGATGAATAGATCTGCTATGCTGCTGCTGCTGCAGAGCAAGTACCGAGACTTGCTAGTGCAAATACATCCACAGACATGCTGCTGTTAGCATGTAGGAAATACTGCTGCTGCACATATATATGAAATAACCCCCATATATAACATACATGAAATTATCTTGTAGCAGATCTATACAGGTGGAGCTGGGGAAGCTGGAGGGTATCTGAAGCGTGCTGCAACTGCTACTGCAAGCACTAACCAAGTATTTGAATGTTGAGCAGCAAGCACATTGGCTACTGATGTGAAAAGAAACCAATCAGCTGTGCCGTTAATAATGATGTGATTATATTAGACTGATTTAAACCTTCGCCTGCTTCTTCCATCTAGAGTTTCATGACAGAGCTTTGTATTTAATGTAGACTGAAGTTTTCAAGCTTCCAAAAAGGACACAAAAGCATCATAAAAGCATCATTACAATGATCTATATGAATCACGCACAATATTCCAAGTAGCTTTGTTCTTATTCACTGATTATTTATGGATCACCGAGTCAGTGAGTTGAACTTGAGACATTTCTGTCTTTTTTTTTTTTAAACAAAGCTATTTGTATGGCTTCTGGAGACATATTTCCCATTCTTTTTACTGACATTCAAAAGCTCTTTGAAATTTCTTGTTTTGTGTTCTGCAGAAGAAAGAAAGTCATATTGACTTGAAATAACTAAACGATGATATGCTTTTCCTTTTTGAATGAACTATTCCTTTAAGTATGTATGTATTGTGTAGCTAGTACTAAAATCTTGACCCAGTTAAAGCATTCAATTAAATGGATAACAATGACTGTTCCTGACAGCAGCAGCTTTACCAAACATTGTTCATTTGACAACACTTACATACACTTACATTTGTGTTCAACAGGTACAACAGATGTCCTGAGTCAACAATACTTTACTAAACCAATAACATTAATTATCAAAATTTGGTAAAACATGACAAACCAGTTGAGAATCAATGCTGTAATTGTTATGTAAGCAAATCCATCTTGACCTATTACACAGCAAAAAGAACATTCCCACAAAACAGATGTGAAGATAACCAGTTACAGAGTACTAAGCATAAAAGGTTAGTCTCCAAACCTTGCTCAGCGATCTCAATCTCCCGCCGTCCAAACTCAGCCTGCTTGATGTTCTTGACGCAGAAGTCGCTGCTGCCCTTTGAGTTGACCTGGGTTTTCTCACGAGGAGACGTCTCATCATCGGAACTGTCGGTGTACGAGGCCGCTACAAGAGCACGGACAGACTTTTTAGTGGAGTTAAACACCAATGCATGCATTTATTCAGGTCTGCAATAGAAAAAAAAACCTTCTTCTGATCTTATGAAACTATTTTGCAATTCTGTGTCAGCAGTCTGCTATTTGGGGGGAGAGAGAGTTGGTCTGCAGTCACAAACATGCCGGAATGTTTATCCCTCACTTTTGTCAGTTTTACAAATGATTTAGGAATGTGAATTTGTCTGATCCAATGCCAATGCTACCAAAAGTCTGTAGTTCTCACTTTAAGCTGACCTAGGATAATATTACACAACACACGAACTAGCATGAACAAGAAATAGCCAGTTTTGGGCCACAATGATAGTCTTGTTGACAGGTAGTTTCTGCAATGAACTTAAAGGAATAGTTCATCCAAAAATGAAAATTTGCTGAAAATGTATTCACCATCAGGCCATCCAAGATGTAGACGAGTTTATTTCTTCATGGGAACAGATTTAGAAAAATTTAGTATTACATCACTTGCTCATCAATGGATCCTCTGCAGTGAATGGGTGCTGTCAAAATGGCTGTTCAAACAGCTAATAAAACAATCACAGTAATCTAAAAGTACTCCAGACCATCACTTAATGTCTTGTGAAGTAAAAAGCTGCATGTTTGTTTTTTTAAAACCACTTTAATGTGTCACTTCTGAGCAAAGTAGAGTCCATAATCCATAATAAAGCTTGTTTTCGCTTGTAAACAGTGCTTGATTGCATATTTCTCTCCTGATCCCCAAAGTCAACTTTTTAACTCATATGTTAGCTGGAAGCAACGACTTAAAGTTCAATTATTAATGATGGATTTATTTCTTACAAACACATAGCTTTTCACCTTACAGGGCATTAACCGATGGACACGAGATTACTTGTGAATTAATGTGATGTTTTAATCAGCTGTTTGGACTCATTCTGATGGCACCCATTCACTGCAGAGGAGCCATTGGTGGTGAGCAAGTGATGTAATGCTAAATCTGTTCAGATGAAGAAACAAACTCATCTACATCTACTATTCCTTTAAAATAAAACCATTTACCAATTAAATAGGTGTTAGACCTAAAATGTATACATTTGCTTGCTTTTAATGCTTCACAACACATGACGTTTCTGTTTTTGTACTTCTGAACTACAGAACTGTATTGACATACATATGTCTGTGCTTGGCTTGCAGTGAGGGTGGATGAGGGTCTGACCTGAGCTGTAGCTGTCCGTGGAGGACTGAGAGATGGAGCGGGACAGGGAGCGACGCCCGGTCTTTGTAGGGAACTTGCTGAACTCCTGTTTTTCCTCTTGGTTGGCAAACTGAATCTGCTACAGTAAGATGGAGGTATGGAAAAAGAGAGGATGGGGGAGAGATAGAGACATGAACATGTAAGCAGTACTTTTGCATGTAGTTAAAGGAATATTCACCCAAAAATGAACATTCTGTTATAATTTACTTAATTTGTGTTTTTCGAAGATTAACCAAAGTCTTATGGGATTTAAATGATGTCAGTTCATATTTAATCAAATAAACTATGAATATATAACTTTGAAACACAACTACTGAACATTAAATAAACTAAAATACTCTAAGGAAAGGCACAGCTTCAAACACGTTGAGTCTTAATTTAGCCCAAAATGACACTATAAATAGCATCTGCTCACTGCTGTATTTAAATATTTTACAATTACATAACAGATGTGGGGAAGGGATGTCATCAGGGGATTTCAGTTCCATTTCAATCATTTTAATAATGCAAACCTTTAAATATTCATAGGATTGTTGTATTTCACCAAAAGCATTTAGTTTATGTTGCCCAGTCAATCAGTGTTATGTGTATGACTCCACCTTGCAAGGAAACGGACTTCAAAGGCTCCACAATGTCATGTCAAATTATCAAGAACAAATTAAAGAGAGCTTTATGAGAGCAAATATTTAGTGACTGCAATGTTTCCCGACAATAACTGACTTGAAAGAAAAAGAAAATAATTGACATTTATAAATGTAGTTACTATTAACCACCCCTTTACACACCATTTTACTCTTTTCACAAATCACTGAACATGCAGAGGATTTCACGCCAGTAAAGGACACAATATGGTGCGTTTAAAAAACTGACTCAGTAATCTCAGTAGACAGAATGTGATGCAGATATTTAATGCGGATGTGCTTTGATGTTTGATATATTAGGTGGAGAGACATTCTCATTCTATTAAAAAAAAAAAAGAATTAGAAAAAAGTGCATATGCTCCTGTGTAGAAAATTTGCAGGAAAAAAAACTTTTAGGAGTACATTAGCATAGAAGTTAAGCTCATGGACTAAATTTAATTACATTTTAATTTCAAGGGGTCATTAAAGCGATTAAGGAAAGTAATATAAGCTGAAAGTTAAAACCTCACAGTGCACATAGGCTGAAAGGCTTAACGCTATAACGAAGGACAAAAGCTTCTGTATAAAAATACCCAATGAAGACAGGTTCATCACTGTTTAACATACAGTAACACTTCATGTAGGAGTGATCATATGTCTGAAAAGGAAGGGAAGATGAGGAGGGTTGGGGCATCTGGGATGGGTTTCGTGGTAGACAATTAGATTTACACAATAATGTGCAGGTAAATCACAGAAGCAGAGCTCTGGTTCTGACTGCACTCCTTTTTCAGATCTGATTTATTGATTCATATTTCTTTCATACACAGATGTCTCATCTACAGACACGGATTACCAGCGCCTCGACTTCAAAGCAACTGCAGACCCAGATTTACAGTGAACTGCAATATGACTGTGCTTTAGCAAACAGAGCTTATCATTACAAAATCACTTGGTTTGATACGTAACCACAAGTAGTGCACATTTTCATCTGGCAAAACCAAAAAAAAAAGAAAAAGTTTGCTGTCACTGTAGAATCACTGCATCATCTCATTAATACAATTATTGGCTGATGTCAGTTTAGGGTGGCCATATGCGCCATTTATACGGGACACGTCCTGGCCAGGATTTCTATATTGCCTAAAACATCCAAAGTAGTTTGACCAATAACATGCAGGTATTGTACTTAATTGACCAATCGTGGCACGTCGCATGTGAGAAGGTGAGAACGGTCAAAGCTATGGAAATACTCGCACCTGTTTGTTTGTTCGTTCATTCGACTTGAAGCTCTCACATATGTCATTGTATCACCAAAAAAGTACCGCCCGTGTTTTGAAAGTTGAAAGTTGAAGTTTGAAACGATCGATCTGCACAGTGCAAACAGCCAAAACCTGGATATTTTAGGCAACATAGAAATCCTGGCAAGGGTGCGTCCCGTAAAAATGGCCCGTATGGTCACCCTAGGTCAGGTGCTTTAGGAATGTTTTGAGTAGAGGTCGACTGGTTTTGCCGATTAATCGGCACCGATAGTTGATTGCTGGAACTATCTGCAAAAATCTATGCCGATAGTTTTTTCCAGGTTGTGTCCGTTGCTGGAGCAGCTGAGAAGGTCCGCTGTCAGTATGAGAGCGAGAGTGACCTCTAGAGGCGGAAATCACTGACACCACATGCTGTTTGTTTTGACACATGACACTTCATATGTGGATTTAAAAACCGACAACGAAACGGTTTTGTATACAGTAACTTGTGCCGGTATTCGGTAATGCGATATATCACGGTAATGAATATGCACGATATTGTTATCGTGGGCACTTCTAAATACCGTGAATAATTATATATTACAAATTATTCAGAATTTTGAATGCATTTTAAGAATACTTTTCCCATCAACTGGTCAAAATGCACAACACCGCTGTATGCTGCGTGAAAGACGCGTGCGCACTCTGATGTAAACAAGCACGGAAGAGAAGCGCATGGCAGAATGTGTGAGAGACGCTCTGGATGAAAGCGCACTTTTACTCTCTGACAGCAGATGGCGCTAAACAGCAGAAATAATAATAATAATAATAATAATAATTCATTTAAATGCAGCCGTTACCCCGTAAACCCTGTAAACAAAGCAGCTGCACTACTTTCTGTTTCTGAATCGTGTTTAAATGATTTAACAGCCATTCAGATTTGTGTATTTGCTATGATGTTCATCACAGCGCCAAATACTTAAATATTTAGACTTAATAGGCTATTTATTTTCAAACTTTTTTTTACATTTTAATCTGGACTACAACATGCCCTAGATATTGTTTGAAAGTGTTTTGATTCTTTATTGTTCAGTCACACATTACATTAGGCTTCAGTAGTTAACATTGTTACTTTCATTAGTTAACAAACTGCAAGAAAATGATTCTGAACATTCATCATCTTAGGTAATTACAATATTTAATAACATGTTGTTAAAATCGAAAGTTGCAACTGTGTTATTTAATGAGCTAACATGAACTAAGACTTGTATTTTTTTAACAAAGATTAATAACTTCTGTAGCAAATGTAGCTATTGCTCATTGTGAATGTTAATGCATTAACTAAGGTTAACTAATGAGGTCTTATTGTAAAGTGATACCTATTGGTCTTTATAGTTCTTTTGCACTTTAATCTGTGTAAAACTTTTAACTTTATACATTTTTCTGTATTGCTTTATTGTATTTAAATGTTCAGTTATTTTTGTTATAAGAAAAATGTTATTAAACCTGTTATAGTGTATTATGCGTTTTATCGCCCAAGCCTACCCTCAAGCCATCCTAGATGTAAAAGACATTCTTCTTTCAGACTAATCCAGTCGTAGTTATATTAAAAATGGTCTTGGCTAATCCATGCTTTATAATGGGAGTGTATGGTAGCCCAAAATTTTAAGTTCATAAAATTGCACCCACCCATTTTAAAAGAAGTCCAACTGGCTCCGGGGGGTTAATAAAGGCCTACTGAAGTGAGTCGATGTGTTTTTGTAAGAAAAATATCCATATTACAAATGTAATAAACACTTTTCTCTCACTTCCGCTAACTGTCGACAACACATTCCATGAGAGAGTGGGCGTCCGCGAGGACATAGCACGTAGCAAACGTGGTGATGAAACTGGAATCGCAGAGGAGAGAGAACAAACAAAACACCGGTCACGAATTAGTAGTAAAAAATTAGGATTTGTAAAGAAAAATGTCGGAGGATTTCAATATAAGCAAACAAAACTTGTTTCTCGCGAGACTAGCATATTTTCACCGGAGCTTATGCTATGCCTACGTCCTACGTCATCCCCTGGACGCCACTCTCTCGTGAATGCGCGTATGACAGTTAGCTGAAGCTAGAGATTACGGTTTAAAAAGTTGTAAATATGGATATTTTTCTTACCACATGCAATCGCTTTGCTTCGGGAGGCCTTTATAACCCCCCGGAGCCGTGTGGACTTCTTTTATAATGGATTGGTTCCAATTGTTTGGACTTCAAATTTTGGGCTACCAACCACTCCCATTATAAAGCATGGAATAGCCAGGACATTATTTAATATAACTCCAATTGTATTCATCTGAAAGAATAATGTCATATACACCTAGGATGGCTTGAGTGTAGGCTTGGCATAAAAAGCATTTGAATGTTAGGTGTGCATCAGGGAGCGTCATCAGTGGTGCGCGAGATGCGGTGATAATGTTGTAAGTGACGTTTTGTTGCATTTTAATGTTTTGTTAGTCTAGCCCACGAGACGCGCCGCTGCTGCGTTATTCATTCAAAATATTAGAGAAATATAGTAGCTCAATGCGGAGAAGATCTTGATTAGGTTAAAACCGAAACCAAGCCATTCACACAGAGCGCATATTCAGCGCATTTTTTAGACGGATAAATATGACTGCTGCACTCACGTCTCACACATGAGATGTAGCCATGCAAAGTTAAAACCGTTTAAACTTTTAGAAAACACATCGCAAATTTGTAGAGGTTTATTCCTTTTCACTGCGTCTCATGTTTTTAAAATGAAATCTCTGTGTGATGGGCGATTCGGCTCTTTGTGTTAAGCAATGCATAAATACGTGATGCTCTTTTGTTCATAATTGTTTATGCAATTAACGAAATTATATTTGATTTTTATGAGTTAATTAGACGTAATGCAGTTTTTTTTATAGATGGTTATTTCCTTGCATTGACAATTTAATGTGCTGCATTATTTAGCTCATTGCGCCTTCCTGTGGCCTCGGGAAACAATTAGACCTATACAATAAAGACCAATTTAATCTGCATATAAAACATTAGAAAATAGATATTTAATTTTTATTGTGTGTTTGACTGTTAAAAAAAATATTTGTTGTTTGTCTCATAAATTTGTTAATTAAAATAACAAGTGGTAAATGAAAAAAAATTAATTCTGAATTGCTCGTTATTTTAAAAAAGGTTATAACAATTTCATAATATCGATAACCGAACGAATGAAACATTATATCGTTGATACATTTTTTTAGCTACATCGCCCAGCACTCGTGAGGGTAAGAAATCATGGTAATTTTCATTGTTGGGTGAACCCTTTAAAGACTTCACCCTGGGCTGGAAGATTGTGTATTGTGCATTTTTTTGCAAAACGTTTGTCTTTCTGTGGCTCTATAAAGTCTGTGTGCTTCATATAAGAGTTGAATTTAATCGGGCGCTTTTTAACACCGAACTTCAAACTCATCTATGCCGCTTGCTGATCATTCTTGAAGTGAACTTTTACCCGTTTGGTGATTAAATAAACTGTTTTAGGCAGCTGCTTGAATTGAACGTGACGCGTCAGGTGTGTGTGATACCGATACCTGCAGTTTTCTCAGTGGCAGCGCTGCACTTTTTGTGCGACTGCCATATTTTGTTATTTTGATTAGATAATCATCAAGTGTTCAAGAATAGAAGCAATTAAAGTGTGAGAGTATACATACAATATCCATATGTATGTAATTTCAATACTATGGCCTTTGTGTAGATATTTAAAGATGGCCATCTAGTTACAGTGTGTTAATTTTAACATCTACTCAGTTTTAAATTTTGAAGTTGATTCTGTTCACATTAGTTAACTATGAATTCATTTTAATGATCAATAAATAATTTATATTTAATACTGATATTTTTATTCATTTACAAAGAATGCTTCAGTAATGTTTAAAAAAAAAAAAAATTTATACAGTAGCCCTATCCATTTTAAAATCTATCGGTTGATTAATTGGTATCGGCCAGCGTGGTCTAACTTAACTATCGGTATCGGTATCGGTAAAATCCACTATCGGCCGACCTCTAGTTTTGAGGCGGCAAGATACGACCAAAGAAAATACTTTACAAAAGGATTTAAAAATCAAAGGGGTCTGACGCTTCAGACTGAAGTAACCTCTAACCTGTAACCTTAACAAGTGACATTTATCTGATTGTGTGTGTGTGTGTGTATGTGTGTGGTTATAAGCAGTCAATAATCCACGCATCTAATATATTTACTGTCCAAGTGCACCACAGACAGATAGAGAGGGCAGAACCTCTATCTGTGTGGTATATGAAAACAGGAGATTTCATTTAATGCATCTGATGACAGTCAATCTACCAATCTTTAGGAAAGGGTTCTGGACAGTTCGATAGCGCTCATGAATCCGATATGTTTTCCAAGCAAAACAGCAGATCCCTCACCCTTACAAAACACAGCTGCCATCACAATTCCTACTGTGAAATATAGACAATATGGAAAGACCCAGAGGAAACTTTTAAGCTGCTCTTTCACAGCTCACGGAATTTATTTAAAATATTTTATTTTTAATTATATAATATATCCATTTTTTTTAAACACACTACTAATTTTGGGGTCGTAAGAATTTAAAAAACTTTTTTCAAGAGTTTGAAAACTCCAGTTTTTAGTGTCACACAATCCTTCAGAAATTCTGATATACTGGTTTGCTGCTCAAGAAACATTCACATTTGATCAACTTAATGCATCCTTGCTCAAATAAAATATATATATGAAGAGTTCAATGCAAAGCCTCTACATGCCATCTGAAATTTTCATCTAAAATTAGCATTTTTTATATCAGCTGCTATGTTAGGTTCAGTTTTATTGTACTCTAATGGCGATGTATAGGTCATTTTCTATGCAATTAAAGTGAAAAAAATGAACATAAATACAGTGGCAGCTCGTGGGTTTTAAAATAGAGGAGGCACACTAATTGTATTGGTCTGGGATCCCTGCCGATTATTATTATCATTATTATTTGCTTAACCACTTTAAAATGTTTTTTTGGTTGCTTTTAGTCAGAAAATTTAAAGAAAACGACATACATACAGCAATATAATATAATTTCACTTACCTGGCCTGTCACTTGAAGAAAACATCCATTCCTTCTTAAAAGTCTGTGTTAAAAGATAGCTGCCTGTTGCGCCATTTAATTAAGCGACTGCTGTAGCCTATACAGCTTAGGCTGTATTCCCTAAATTTGTATATATACTGTTAGAATGACAGCTTGGTAAATCTGTTGGAGATCAAATATTCAATATCGCCCTTTAAAAACTCAGCGTAAGTACTTCGTACATTATCAGCGCAGCAGGAATTGTTCAAACTAATATCACGTAATTTACGTCTCTATGAAGATTGGTTGGTATACCAGAAGGGAGGCTAGCCTCCCTCGCGAGGGTTCTTTTCGCACACTCCTCAGCGCTGAAATTGAACACTCGCTGTGATTGGCTAATGTTTTTTACCAATGGAGGCACGAGAGCTCATCTCTCCCCCGGCCTCCCCTCCCCTTCTCTATCATTAGCGGTTGTAATTACATCAGTAGATTCGGCACATTCGCGATAGAAAAGGTGCGCTTTCACGTTATGGTATTACAATTGTGAAATTACAAACAAAAAATACACAGTCTGAGACATGAACTGAAATGAATTGTGTATTTTATTAACATTAAATCGTCCTCCTTCCATTTTCACCTCATAATTATGGGGAAGCTGTGCCTCCCCTACCTCCCCCGACGAGCCGCCACTGCATAAATATAGGAGCCTGATAAAAATGCAAATTTTAGAATAAATTTTCAGATGGCACTTTAGAGCTTTTTGCATCTGAACTGTTGCATATTCTAGATATATATACCGTGGGTACGGAAAGTATTCAAGACCCCCTTAATTTTTCACTCTTTGTTATATTGCAGCCATTTGCTAAAATCATTTCAGTTAATTTTTTTTCCTCATTAATGTACACACAACACCCAATATTGACAGAAAAACACAGAATTGTTGACTTTTTTTTATTCATTTATTAAAAAAGAAAAACTGAAATATCATGTCCTAAGTTTTCAGACCCTTTGCTCAGTATTTAGTAGAAGCGCCCTTTTGATCGAATACAGCCATGAGTCTTTTTGGGAAAGATGCATACAAGTTTTTCACACCTGGATTTGGGATCCTCTGCCATTCCTCCTTGCAGATCCTCTCCAGTTCTGTCAGGTTGGATTGTAAACGTTGGTGGACAGCCATTTTTTTAGGTCTCTCCAGAGATGCTCAATTGGGTTTAAGTTAGGGCTCTGGCTGGGCCATTCAAGAAGTTGTTGTCACAGAGTTGTTGTGAAGCCACTCTTTCATTATTTTAGCTGTGTGCTTAGGGTCATTGTCCTGCAGGAAGCTGAACCTTCTGCCCAGTCTGAGGTCCCGAGCACTGTGGAATAGGTTTTTCGTCCATGATACCCCTTACTTGGCCGCATTCATCTTTCTCCTCGATTGCAACCAGTTCGTCCTTTCCCTGCAGCTGAAATACACCCCCACAGCATGATGCTGCCACAACCATGTTTCACTGTTGGGACTGTATTGGACAGTTGATGAGCAGTGCCTGGTTTTCTCCACACATACTGCTTAGAGTTAAGGCCAAAAAGTTCTGTCTTGGTTTCATCAGACCAGAGAATCTTATTTCTTGGAGTCCTTCAGGTGTTTTTTTTTTTAGCAAACTCCATGCGGGCTTTCGTGTGTTTTGCACTGAGGAGAGGCTTCCGTCGGGCTGCTCTGCCATAAAGCCCCGACTGGTGAGGGCTGCAGTGATGGTTGACTTTCTACAACTTTCTCCCATCTCCGACTGCATCTCTGGAGCTCAGCCACAGGGATCTTTGGGTTCTTCTTTACCTCTCAAACCAAGGCTCTTCTCCCCCGATAGCTAAATTTGGCCGGAACGGCCAGCTCTAGGAAGGGTTCTGGTCACCCCAAACGTCTTCCATTTAAGGATTAAGGAGGCCACTGTGCTCTTAGGAAACCTTAAGTGCAGCAGAAATTTTTTTGTAGCCTTTGCCAGATCTGTGCCTTGCCACAATTTCGTCTCTGAGCTCTTCAGGCAGTTCCTTTGACCTCATGATTCTCATTCGCTCTGACATGCACTGTGAGCTGTAGGTCTTACTCTACTTTACCTGGCTGTTGTGTCGGCTTTCCTAATCATAGTTCTCTCTCAGTATAGTACTAGAATCATCTCTCAAACACAGTTGGACTCAAATGAAGGTGTAGAACCATATCAAGGATGATCAGAAGAAGTGGACAGCCCCTGAGTTAAATATATGAGTGCACAGCAAAGGGTCTGAATACTGAGGACCATGTGATATTTCAGTTTTTCTTTTTTAATAAATCGGCAAAAATGTCAACAATTCTGTTTTTTTCTGTCAATATTGGGTGCTGTGTGTACATTAATGAGAAGAAAAATTAACTTAAATTATTTTAGCAAATGGCTGAAATATAACAAAGAGAGAAAAATATAAGGGGGTCTGAATACTCTCCGTACACACTGTATATATATATATAATATCTATATTAGATATATAATAAGATATATTAATGTATAGAGCAAGAATAATGACACTTAAAATTACTGTTGAATCTTATCATTTGGGGAGATTTTCCAAAACTGCTCCACATACTTAGCTTCACATGACTTCATATTCACTTTGATAAGCAGTGACCCACTACACATTTCATTTTACTCAAAACAGTCAACAATCTACTTTCCAATCCAAGAAAATTATCAGCTCCCCCTGTAGCATTGCTTTAACACCATCATAAATAGGTTTATCTGTTATCTAACATGTGATTTGCCAGACAGCATCCAAGTCCTGAGTTAGGTATGTTTGGACACAAAACTGCGGGACATGCCGGTGAAGTTGACACAACACACATCTGATGTTTAAAAGAAATTGGAGTGATTATAAAATGCAATTGTGACCCCGAGGCAAAGCTTTGAAATGAAAGTGCTTGAAATAACTGGACAGTTATGATGAGAGAATATTGGAGTATAATTCTTCAGCTGAAAGACAGAGACAAAGAGAATGCTATGGACCACGATGAAGCCTTATAAGCATTAACATCACTTCCAGCTCATTTAGTTGATTACGCTGTCAGTTCAATTATTAAATCGTACTATATTCTTTTTTAACACTGTGGCAATGTGCTGTAATAATCCAGAAGGCTGTGGATTATGTTAAACCAGACTTTAACTGCCTTAGTCACTGTTATGTAGCAGGAAAGTCCAATGTAAGTGTCAAAAGACATAACTGACTTTAACTGACAACCTGTGACTGTGGCAGATGTAAATATCCCTGTTTGACACAGTCAGACTTATGACTTCACCTTCATATTTTGAGTAATAATTTCTCAAGTCAATTTGAGTCTGTCAGTCCCTGGAAAACCAGCACATGATGTCTCAAAACTTCCTACTCAGAGAAGAACTGAGAATTTCCTAGACTCTTTAAGTGTACTGTCCCATTGATGGTGATTTAGAACAACATTTCAACAAATGTTTATCGAAAAAAGGCAGAGGTGAGTGCTACATATCAATAAACTCCAGAGAGTCTAATTTAAATCATTTTGATGTGTGGTTTCTACCAAATCATTTGACTTGTTCACAGACAAGGACCTTTATAAGGTCAATTCAACAATATAAGCAAAAACGTAGAATCTATGTATACAAAAATACACAACTATTTATACAAGAGGAAAAAAATCTAATTATCAATTTTTTCCCCAAAAATGTGTATTATTATTTTGTTATTAATGTTTACAATTCACCATAATATAATAGAACATTATATAATAACATTTATAAATAGTAAATAATATTCTAAACATAATATATTAATTTCATAACTTCTAAAATAAATATTTATAATTTAACTTGATACTATATTTATATATAGTATACGTACTACTTTTCTCTTACTTTAACCATTTTTTAACCCTTTTTTAAATATATTGATATATTTAAATTCCTTTTAATTTTAGAAGTATAGTATATAGTCTTTCTGTCTCTCAATGTTTAAACTCTATGTATATAAACCATATATACTTCCGAAACCACAGACAGTCACCCAAAAAATCTGAGCTCTTTTTTCCTAAGTGCTGCTGTAGAGGATGGAAGAGAGAGTAATGTGGCACTTACCCTGGGAAAGTCATAGCCATGGTTCATGGTCCCTGTCTGTGCCGGCTGCCTCTGGCCTGTGTGCCTGTGTATTGTTACGACTGGTGTTTCACCAATGTAGTTTTACACACGGGCGGGTGTAGGGGGGAGGGTTTCTGTGTGGAGTTCTTACAGCGGACATGAGGGTATGGGAGGTGACAAGGGAACCAATAAATCAACCACTCATAAACCCAGCCAGCCTACTTTTGCTTTCCCTCTCTTTCTGTAATCTGCCATTCCCTGCAGCCACCGTAAGGGCCCTTTGTGACTGAATGTTTCAGGAATACTAAAGGAAGGGTGTATTTGTTGCCCCGGAGTGTTTTAATCCAACTGGTTTTCCCAGTGCCGTCAGAAACAGACTCTCCTGCAGAGTTCATTCAGGGCGGCTAATAAAACAGGGATCTGGAGGGAATTAAACCATGTTTCTGTAAACCCCTAAACCATCCACTATAGGTCACGTCGGTCAACTCTATTCCGAGATCTGACTAAAAATAGAAGAAAAAGAAATCCATCCAGTTCATTGACTTTTCCGCTTTACAGCTTAAAATGATCCATCGTGGTGGAAACAGACAAGCAGTACTAGGCCAGCAGACGCTCAAGTGTTAAGCAGACGCTGTTGAGTCGTTTACTGTGACTCTGCCAATACCTGCTGTAGTCCTAATGTAACCAGTCTGGCTTTCAGCCACAGTCTCTAATCCCAGGCCGAGGTCACGCAGTGTACACACTCCACATGATTGTCAGCAAAAACAAAGAACTCTGCAGCACTCCACATACGATTGGGTTTTTGATTTAATAGTAAAATGTAGGGCTGTCAATTGATTAAAATTTCTTACATGATATACAATTCATGTGAATTGTATATCATGGCCACAATTATTTCTCTCCTTATTCCTACAGGCCACAATTATTTCTATCTCACACTATCATTCAAAAGCTGAGGGTCGGTAAGATTTTTTCATGGTTTTGAAAGTCTCTTTTGCTCACCAAAGCTGCTTTTATTTGATCGAAAAAACTGTAAAAACAGTAATATTGTGAAATATTATTACAATTTAAAATAATTGTTTTCTTTTTAAATATTTTTTGGAAAAGCTGAATTTTCAGCAGTCATTACTCCAGTCTTCAGTGTCATGTGATCCTTTAGAAATCTTTCTAATATGCTGCTCAAGAAACATTTCTTATCAATCAGATATTATTGACACATTTTATTCCTATTATTATTGTTATTTTGAAAATTAATGAGTATTTAATATTACTGTGGAAACCGTGATACATTTTTGTGATTCTTTGGTGAAATTAATGTTCAAAAGAAGAGCAATGAAATATAATTTTTTCTTTCTAAAACTTTATGTAAAGTTTTAATTGTCTGTATACACAAGCAGACTAAATTTTTTGACCATTACTCTGATGGCATAAAAATGACTATTTGCAGAATTTTACATACAAAGGGGGGCATGATTAATTACCATTAATCAATCTATTTTCTTGCATTTTTTTTATTAATAAATCACACTAAATTAACAACCCTACAAAAGGTCATGTACACCATAAAGTCCTGACTTTAAACATTACTCACAGTGTCATAGTCTAATGATGACCAGACTGTGACAGAGTTTTTCCATTAACAAGGCAGATTAACTAAACAGCTGATTGAGCTGTTTAGTTTTCAACCCATTTTTTTGCAAAAGTCTGCTTGATGAAACTGAATTGGCCTAACATGATTTGGCTGAGAATGTGAAACTTCTGAAATTCTGTTTAAAGACATTTCAGCAATCTCCTCAACCAAGTCAAAAATAATCAAACCACTTGAGAGAATGAAATAATTGGGCTCTGAAGTGGCGGTAGTCTACTGTGAATAAATGAAACACGATCTAAGCTCTCTCAGATGACTGCTGTAAAGACACCCTAATGGCAGCTCAAGCACTAAAGCAGGAACATCGGTCTAAACCCTCAATGCATCTATTCAGCAGAACTGGACGTGCAACCAATAGCTTCCCTGATAATTTCCGGATATTTGATCTAATCTCCAAAACTATGTGCATTACATATAACAAAGCAAGAAATCAGTAAGGAAACAAAAGGAGTCATTTTTATTATGATGGATGTACCATAGAGAAACTTTGTGAGTCAAAGTACACATGCGAGGAACAGATCTATTCAAAGAGATGAAGAAACTATAACTCTTACTAAAACTAAATGACAGGCTGAATGTTTGGAGAGAAAACACACAACTTTTACAACGAGAAGAACCCAAGGTCACAGCAAGGCTCTCAGCAGGTAGTGCCGGATCGCGGCCCCATGCCAAGTCTCGGTCCGAGAAACAGGAGAAAATGTTCCTGAGCGACTCAGTAGATGTGTGTCATATTTCTCAGCTCAATGCAACTTTCTTTCACAATGTTATCAGAGCCTCCTGCTCACGGAGGGACAAAGCTAGCGGAGGTACAAAGAGAGAAACTTTCTCACACCCTCAAACTGAGATGAGAAAAGGATACAATTACACAAACAACTGTGATTACTAAGGGAAAGCACTGCCAGTACATACAAGAGGGAATACACAAGATCAGAGGGGAAAATAGATGAATGCATGCTATACTCAAACCATTGAGCATTTCTCAAAAGAGACTAAAGCTCTTACGAGGTCATTTGTGTGCTAAAAGATAAACACATTATGTTAGGGTTGTTATACCAGTTATAGCAAGTAGCTACACTTTTAAGTGGTCATGAACTGCCTTTTTTATTATTTTGTACTCTTCTCTGAGGTCCACTTATAATGTTATTAAGATTTTTACATTAAAAAAACTCATCATTTAGAAGTAATAGGCTATTTTCTGTCCTGCTTGACCCCCCCTCATCGGAAAGCTGTGTTTGAATAGGCGTGGTGACGGATCATAAATGCCCACTACTATGATTGGCTAACAGTTGTGTGTGACAGCCTAAATCCTACACCGATGGACGCTGCTGTGATTTAGGTTAAAAACGCTCAGAACATATCAAATGATCTGTAATAACAAACAAAGCAATAGTGACCACGTAATAAAAACAGTTACTCACACTTGTGTGGTGTGACATTACTGTCGAATCCAATATATTCGACACAGCATTGTCTTTTAGCTCAATCTTTCTGAAAATCCTGCATCAAATTGTGCCTTGTTTGTAAAATGAAGTGAACAAAGGACCAAGTTCTTACTGACGCTATCTGGATCTTCATTAAAAATAAAGCTAATCCACTCATTCCTAATTTTGGGATCAGAAGGAAGGCAATGTTTTTCTACAGCTTGGCACTGCAAAGCATTTTATTGCCTTCAGAGCCATCTTTATCGTTTGGGTTTCCTGGTAGAGCCTTCTTTTTTTGCTCGTCTCTCATTATTTACGCGCGACTCTGTGTGGCGGGGCTTACACAGTGCAGCGACGTTGTCTAGAAATGCAGGCTTGACTCATCTGCTTTTCGCTCGGAGAAGCGGGGTTAGTGCCACACTATCACAGCAAGAGTCGTCAGACTAGGGGCGGCCATTCCACAACCTGGTACGTTTATGCGAGATTGGGCTTTCAAGAACTTCTGTTTTAGACCTAATGTAAAGAATTTTTGATTTTCTGAAAATTGACCCGGATGTTTTTATAGTTCAATGACCTTTTACATGTCAAAAGATCAAGGGAATTTTGATTTCTCAGTTCATGACCCATTTAAAAAGTGATTTCAGAGATTATTGAATTAAAAATGTGATGTTTAACCCGAATGTGGTTACTTGTCATTTGTTTGTAATGATCTGTGAACATACTAGCAGTTTCTAAATTGAAATTGTTTTAAAGTAAATCCTACACCAATTTTTTTTCAGGACTGCACACGCAGTCTCTTTTTAAAGAGCATAAAATTGCAAAATGTTGCCACTGAAAGATTTATATGAACACTTAATTACACACTATCCAAAATCCGATTTCTGAAATATTAAAGAGTAAATGTGAACGTCAGCACTGAATTTGATTTGGTGCTGAGTGTAATGCAGCTGAAGAGAAGCAGCAGAACAGCCCTTAGCCCTGTTGTATAACCAGCTGACAACTCGATGAGTGAGTGGGCAGAGTAGTGGGCCTCTTTCCCCACCCACTCACAAACACACACACACCCACACACACACTCACACACTTCAGAGGGCCACACTGAATAAATTTCCACAATCTGGACTGGATCATCTTTCCTTTCCAGTGTAAATTATCTATCTATTAATCAGTCAATCTATCTAGGCTACATCTATCTATGCTGTATCTTCACTCTTTGATCTATGCAGTGAAGTGCCATGACACTGTTGTCCTACATGCAATTCTGGGTTGATTTATTTTCTTTCTAGAAAATCTGTTTAAGGCATTTATGAAAAAGATACACCATTTCCTTTAGCTTATATAATAGATTACAGCGTTTGACAATTTGTAAAGGGCAGTGAACAGAGGTCGGTGACTCTGACAGATGTGACAGACGGACCAGCTCAGGGAAAATTACTGGATGCGGCGAGAAAGAACTAAAGAATATGCGTCACGTGATTCTAATAGGCTCCAGCACTCCTCTAGTTCAACCCTTGCCGGGGATCATCTTTCCTGATGATCCTAGTAAACTGAGCAACATGTCCCAAACTCAAGTGCGATGTTTTCAGGACACACATAATGTGTGTTTAGCCCATAAACAGCTAGCCGGAGAAAAGACACGTCCCTCTTACCTTTTTCATGGATTTGTGGGTCGGGACCGCAGTGAATGCGGCGGACAGCTCGCCGACGTTCATGTTCACGTCGCTGTTCTTCGTGCCTGTCATCGCGGAGTATTTCTCGGCAACGTTTTCGCTCTCTTTAAACTCTTTGCTGGCCTGTTTCGCCTCCAGCTTCGCATCCTCACCACAGTCTGTCATGGCAATCTATATCTATGCGCTTTCGGAGCCGTTGCCGGTGGTTTTACGCGATAGTCCTTCAGCTCAGTTACTGTAACCTTTCGATTCGTCCTTATGTTGCTGCAGCGCTTCAAAAGCTCCGACTATCTCAAAAGCGGAAGGGGTGATTGCGCAAAACATCTGCAAGAGAGGAACAAACTGTCGAATACGGATGCTAGTAAATAAGAATGTAGTATCACCCCAAGCCGCAGTGGACCTCAGATTATTATATTTGACTGTCCGGTTGACGGCCAGCATCAGCGGTGGGCGGGGCTTAAAGGCGAGCACCTGCACGCAGAGGAAATTGCACGAGAACTGTTTTAACGGTGCATGTAACGTAATCCGTCGGTTTTAAGACCTTATTTTAAACAGTTCTAGTCAAAAATAACTCATATTTACGATAATATTTTTGAGAGGTCAACCTCGTGAAAATACTTCAAAAATGGTATGTAACATTATTAATCCGAGTTGAATATAGTTTGAGAAATGTAGGCCCTATTCTTCTCAAAACGTATTCAGAATGTTAACGGGAAACAAATACGAATTGAATGACCTGTATAATATAGGATTGAAATTGACAGTTGACACAAAAGTAAAAAAACAAATCTGATATAATTTACTCAAAAGGTTGCATCTTTTCCATACTATGAAAGCAAACGGTGAGTGCTGCTAACTCTTTTTGCAATCCATTGAAGAAAGTCATACAGATATGAAACAGCATAAAGGTGACTAAATTATTATACATTTGTTATAATAGTAAGAATTACTGGGCCCCAGCCCCATGGTTGAGAGCCACTGCTTTGAAATATCTGATTTCAATCACAGCTAAGTAGATTAAAACAATCTGAATTTGGATCATTTACAGCCTTCTTGTGCTCACAAAGATTATAATAATAAAGACAAGTTCACAAAGCATGACCTTTCACAATGCGTTTCGCACACAATTTTTATCGAAAATACAGGTTAGATGACTTCAATGTCCAACATAACTCAAATTGCATTTCCAAGTAGGAACTAGATGAGCCAGGATTACAGTAACTGGATACACAAACCTCAGTCAAATTACAAATGATTGTTGTATCAAAACACTAATGTAAAATGACTTCATGTTATGGGCGAAACCTGTATAAAAGCTTGGGAAACAAGAACACCCTATATGACCAGTGTTTCCTTGGTGATGAGGACCGATTTCCAAAAAATGTTGCCCTTTTCCCCATGCCAAACATGTACTATACACTGAACAACACCACAATTAGCTTGTAAGAGATAAACCTACATAATTTCCATGTAACTTCCCACTTATAAATTCATAGGCCTGACATGAACTGTCCATAATGCTAAAAAAGTAGAAAATCAAACAGACTGCCTTGGTCTTCATGATGCAATTAATTGCAGAATATCCTGGTTTGTTCTACTGCCACCTTTGAAAAACATCACGGTAAATGAGTCATTACTAACTGCGTATTCGCAGTCTCTCTGTGGTTCAATCGACGCTTTGCTATTTATTTGCTTTTTAAACCGCAAGCTGAATTCATTACGCTGTACATTAACAGTAATGGCTCTATGTGTGTCCTCTGGAGCAAATACAAGTCCACAGAGAGAAAACAGATGGGCCCCTCCTTTCAGTAGAAGACATGAGACAGCAGGAACACAGGTTAGTCACACTATCACATCATAGAGCGGCACATTCCACAACCTGTCGTTTTGGCAGACTGGCTTCAATATAAGCTGTTTTAGACTAACGAGAAAGTTTTGAGTTCTGAAAATTACAGGATGTTTTTATAGTTCAAGGAACACAGGTCACGATGAATTAGGACTGTCTGTTAGTGTTGCGTTGGAGACGGTGATTCACACTGGTGTAAATTTGGTCCTTCAGAGTTACTTAAAAAACACACAGTAGAAGTTCTAGTGCTATGACACCCGGATCATCTGGACCACGGCCTCATCTCCAGTCTGGTTCTGGTCCTGTTGCTCCTGCAGGGGAACGGGAGAGGAAGAGGGTCAATCATTACCCTCACGCCTAATTTAGATACGCTTCACTCAGCACCTCTAGAACACATTTCACTCACAAGCGTTTTCACTAGGGTTGGGACACCATGATTTATAGCATCAAGTAAAGCACTGAATAACCAAGAAAAAACAGTGAAAGGTTTATGTTTACCAAGCTGTCACATCATGGATTTCAGGGAAATGGCAGCTATTTAGACTTCTGTTCTATGGAGCGGTTTAACGTTACAGACTTCATAGCCGATATCTGTTCTTTTCTAGTCAGGGAAGTATCTGGAAATATTTTTAAATCCCAAAACATTTAAGAGTAAAAATGACTTGACAAGACTTGATAAACAGGAATATGCATCACAAGCCACTACCGTTCAAAAGTTTGATAAGATTTTAATGTTTTTCAAAGTCTCTTATGCTCACCAAGGCTGCATTTTTTATCAAAAATACAATGATGCATGAAATACAATGAAATATTACTGTTTTACATTTTCAATTGTATTTATTCCTGTGATGGCAAAGCTGATTTTCAGCAGCCATTAGTGCAGTCTTCAGTGTCGCATGATCCTTCAGAAATCATTCTAATGTACTGATTTAGTGATCAAGAAACATTTCTTATTGCAGAGGGGGGGGGGGGGGGGGGGGGGGTGGGGTGTTGAACAGTTTTGTTCTGCTTAATATATTTGGGAGACTGATAGATTTTTTTAAAAGAACAGCATTTATGTGAAATAACATTTGTAACATTTCTGTTACTTTTGATCAATATAATGCTGAATAAAAGTATTGATTTGTTTTTCAGATTTGTTTTTTTTTTTTTTTAATAAATAAATAGAAAAAACATACTGATTCTAAACTGTTGAACAGTAGTCTAATTTGGTTGCAAACTTGTTTAACCTTTTGGAAGTCAGCCAGAATGTTTATTCAGAATAAAAATCACAACATGTGACAAAAATGAACACAGTGACGACACTGCATAGGTATGAAATCCAAGCACGAGGACAGAACCAGATCCAATAAAAAAAACAACAACAGTAATGCTTCCTCAAATGAAATGTAGAAAACAACATAAAAATATATATATTCAAACAAATCACATTTCTTTTAAACTGGTCTCTCAAAAAAATCATTTTCATATTTTTAGGTAGTGACTTCATAATTGAAACTGACAGAGTTTGCCAATGACAAAGCATTCATGCTTTCTTAAACCTTCATGCTGTTAATAATAGTGCTTGGACCAAACAGACAATCACGTGATAAAGTCAGTCACAACACATTAGCAATTCTCAGTCCTGAAGAGCTGCATCAGTAGAGTGCAGGGAATATCAGTGTTTTCATCCTGATTACGTCATAACAGTGAAGAGATTATCTTTTTCTTGTTAAATATGGCAGAACAGGAAATCTAAGTTCAGATAGACAGGTCATACAATACCACACAGCAGATTTAGCAGATCATGCAGTCTGTACACACAAATTTTTAACTAGCAATGAGACATGATGGGACAGACTCAAGCAGCCAACAAGCACAGGAAAAAACAGGAGGTGATGCGTGCAAGAGCAGCCAATGACAGCATGTCACACAAAGAAAGGAGCGAGAATGAATCTGCTAAGGAGAGCAAAGATGAGCGTCTATGCGAGGGGTGAAGTGTGCTCAGGCAGCCAATGTGAGCTCGCGAGTTCGGTGGCATTGCGTAGGTCTTCCTGCTTGACATGGCCCTGCGCTCTCACCTGCATGGCCAAAGCCATTTCTTCTTTCTCTTTAGGTGAGAAGAACCGTCCCCCGTCGCCACGCTTCCGCTGCATGGCGTGTTTGTGCCGTGACTCGTGAAGATATTTCTGTAGGAGAGAGTAAGGAATCAGCCTGGATATGAGGCATAATTCATGTCAAAATGCCTATTTTGGCATTCAGAAGAGGAAGACTCACCCTTCTTTCTTTAGGGATCTTGCCCTCTGCCTCTAACTTGGCACGAGCTTGGCGTCTCTTTAAGATACGGTGATATTGCTTGGCATTAACATACAGCGGCTCCTCTTCGAGCATCTCGGTCCCTGGCAGAGGGATTCGTTGGATGGCTGGCACAGCACCACCACCCGGCACCATCTGGCAGAGCGGGCAAGAAAAGGGCACGAAGAATTAATTTGGTCTGCAATGTTCAAAACATTTAATCAATCAATAACATTTTTAGCAATCCAGTGATCAGTCAAGTGACAATTAACAGCTGAGAACAGAACACAGAACAGCTGAGTGGATCATTTGTGAAGAGATGACGGGCAGATATCACCCGTACACTTGAATCAGTGCTAAAGATTAACACACAGTGGATGGAGGTCGCCATTTTCCACTTCCTTCTGAGTAAATCATCAAATCCTAGGAAGATTCCTGAAACTAGGATTTTTTTTATAATTTTAAGACACTGAATGCTATTATGTATGTATTAAAGGAATAGTTTCTCTAAAAATACTTATATACTCTGTCATTATTTACGCCCTCATGTTGTTCCAAACCTGTATGATTTTATTTCATGGGACACACAAAAAATGTTTTTATCCTAGTCATTTTTTAATGTAATGAAAGTGAAACCGGGGATCCAGGGTGACAAAGGACAAAGAAAGTACCATTCACATTTCATAAAAGTGGTCAGTTTGAATTTAGATTTGACAATATGGCATTATATTTCAATTCAAATCTTGAAGTCAATCAATAGCTTTTTGAGATAAAGAGACCAAATTTAAGTCACTAATCACCAATAAACGTATTTTCCTGTGTAGTTCTCATATCTAATTCCCACTACTGCATATTCAAACGTACCACATCATCATCAGTTCATCTGAAACAAAATCATCTATGACTGCTCACATCCAATTGAAATCATTTAATCTAAAGGTGTCATTTTTGCATTTCAGTGAATTACTTAAATTTCACCACTTTTTTGATACTTTTATAGTACTTTTTTGTCATTTTGAAACTTGCCAGCCCAGATCCAAGATCCAGATTGTTTTCTTTGTAACTATGTAATTGTAACTGAAATAAAATAAAATATAGATATCAGATGAAAACTAAATTAAAACTAAAATTAGAAATGTGACAACGAAATGTATAAACATTAGGGTGAACTATCCCTTTAAGGTAAAATCACTCCTTTGTCTGCATGTGAAAAGGGCTAGTCCAAAAGCAAGGTGATTGAGACTTAACACAGCGGCTACCCCACCACTGTGATGATGAATGAATTAAAGGGATGGTTTAAGTTTGTTAGATACCTCATCGGGAGGTCTTACCATGACCATTCCCCCAGCGTTCACCATGTTTCCAGATACTGGCAGAGTAACGGTAACTGTGCCCTGCCCGCTGTAATGGTTTGTGGAGTGTTTACCTGGAAATCTCTTGCCGCCCGGGTGCCTGCTGGGATGGTGATCATGCCTATGGATGGGAGATAACAAATAGTTCTAACCTGCATAACCTTCAGACGTGTTAGAATGGTATAATTACTAGGGTTCTGTCGATAGACGATAGTATCGTGTATCGAAGATAGTCAGAGATATCAACGATAGCAGATGTCTTTGTTGATAGTCAAGACTATATTATGCTCATTCTCCTATTAATGTATTAAACTATTATTATTATTATTAGGCGACTTATAATTCGGCTCTTATAATCAAATTGCCCTGCAATTTCACACCAGCTTCACACACTCGCACAAATGAGGATTAGAGCCTGTAGCCGGTGAAGGAGTCTCCAACCACAAACACAGACGTACATTGTCTGCTGATATAAGGTATTTCATTGCATTTTTACAAGTAATCTGAATGGCCTATATATGTGCAATATTTTTAACCGAGCCCTCACTAACTGAGCTTAATGCCACAGTTATGTTAGAATGCATCTCATTCTTGTTTCTGTGGCGGTGCGTCGGGCTCGTCATGGGGGGCGCGGTCCAGAGCGCTGTATGACTGATGTAACAACGTGTTTGTTTATGTCCAATATTTAGTATTAAACCGTTGGTCTTTAAAATAAATCTACTTTTGATTTTCACCGTTGACTGATTTTGCAGACCTTTTATACTGAAAACTTCCATGCGTCGATGCGGCAAACTTGTCACAGGACGCGCGGTCCTAATAGCAATGTATGACTGTTGTATCCGAATATATATATATATATATATACAGTGGGGAAAAAAAGTAGTTAGTCAGCCACCAATTGTGCAAGTTCTCCCACTTAAAAAGAGAGAGAGGCCTGTAATTTTCATCATAGGTATACCTCAACTATGAGAGATAAAATGAGGGAAAAAAATCCAGAAAATCTTATTGTAGGATTTTTAAAGAATTAATTTGTAAATTCCTCTGTAAAATAAGTATTGGGTCACCTACAAACAAGCAAGATTTCTGGCCCTCACAGACATGTAAACTTCTTCTTAAGAGGCTCCTCTGTCCTCCACTCGTTACCTTTATTAATGGCATCTGTTTGAACTTGTTATCATTATAAAAGACACCTGTCCACAACCTCAAAAAGTCACACTCCAAACTCCACCATGGCCAAGACCAAAGAGCTGTCAAAAATACTGCCCTGCTGTTCAACCTAAGTCTCCGAAGGGAGGGGGATCATGCTCTGCTTCAGTATGTCACAGTACATGTTGGCATTCATGGTTCCCTCAATGAACTGTAGCTCCCCAGTGCCGGCGGCAGCACTCATGCAGCCCCAGACCATGACACTCCCACCACCATGCTTGACTGTAGGCAAGACTTTTTTCTTTGTACTCCTCACCTGGTTGCCGTCACACGCTTGACACCATCTGAACCAATAAGTTTATCTTGGTCTCATCAGACCACAGGACATGGTTCCATGTTCTTAGTCTGCTTGTCTTCAGCAAACTTTTTGCGGGCTTTCTTGTGCATCATCTTTGGAAGAGGCTTCCTTCTGGGACAACAGCAATGCAGACCAGTTTGATGCAGTGTGCGGCGTATGGTCTGAGCACTGACAGGCTGACCCCCCACCCCTTCAACCTCTGCAGCAATGCTGGCAGCACTCATACGTCTATTTCCCAAACACAACCTCTGGATATGACGCTGAGCACGTGCACTCAACTTCTTTGGTTGACCAATGGCGAGGCCTGTTCTGAGTGGAACTTGTCCTGTTAAACCGCTGTATGGTCTTGGCCACCGTGCTGCAGATCAGTTTCAGGGTCTTGGCAATCTTCATATAGCCTACGCCATCTTTATGTAGAACAACAATTATTTTTTCTGATTCTCAGAGTTCTTTGCCATGAGGTGCCATATTGAACTTCCAGTGACCAGTATGAGAGAGTGAGAGCGATAACACCAAATTTAACACACCTGCTCCCCATTCACACCTGAGATCTTGTAACATTAATGAGTCACATGACAATTAGAAAATGGCTAATTGGGCCCAATTTTGGACATTTTCACTTAGGGGTGTACTCACTTTTGTGGCCAGCGGTTTAGACATTAATGTGTTGAGTTATTTTGAGGGGACAGCAAATTTACACTGTTATACAAGCTGTACACTCACTACTTTACATTGTAGCAAAGTGTAATTTCTTCAGTGTTGTCACATGAAAAGATATAATAAAATTTTTACAAAAATGTGAGTGTACTCACTTCTGTGAGGTACTGTGTATATATATGAACTAGCGGTTTTAACTCATTTTATATTTAATATGTTAGTTTATCAGTATGTTTGAAAGTATATTATTTAGATAAGTGGTGCTTCCACACTCTCCCCCGTGTGCGGTTTAAAACACCAAATAGTTATGAAATAGCTTATGACAAGTACAGAGAGTCTATCTCTTGCCCCCACCCACACACGATAATATCGTGTATCGGTGATCTCACAGGCTGGCGATATGACGATTTGAAAAATGACCATATCGCCTAACACTAATAATCACACTTGTTAAAACCCTGAATGATAACCCATTTTATGTTGTTCATATCAGATTTAATGTACATTAATAGAAGAAAGATAAACCAGGTGTAGATATAGTGTGTATTTAAATACCCTGCTGCAGAACTGTGCCATCAGCATTCACAGGCTGGTATACAATGGTCTGTCCTTCAGCTGTTTGGGCAACATGCTGTCCATGAACTGTAATCTGCTGCCCCTGTGAAACACAACACAAATTAATTTATCCTCTATACAACAAAATCTGTGTGAAGTAATAAAATCTGCCTTATAGGCTGCACAAACTCTGGTCATTATAGTTAATAGGGCAGCGTTCTCTTAAATAATGTATGATATAATATGAATCAGGGGGGAAAAAATGGGTACATGGTTCCCACATAATTTTAACCAAAATTGTATTAATTAGCAAAATTTTCCAAGGCCTGAAATTTCCATAATATTTCCAGGTCCAAGTATAGTTCAATTAAAACAGAGAAGAGAATTGAGTGTGTTTGAGACCTGATTCTGGCCTGCGGTAATGGCAGTCTGGGGTTGCTGTATGATGATCTGCTGAGTCTGACCCTGCTGACCCTGCAGCTGGAAAGTTTGACCACCCTGCAACTGAATCTGTCCCGGCTGAACCAACTGGATCTACATATACAAACAAATCAGAAATAACATATCAGATATAAATTTCAATAAGTCAAGAATTCAAGAACAAATATATGTTTGTAAATGCAGACCCTGAAAATCATATCAACTATGTAAGTGTAAAAATAACAAAATTAAAACCATCGTCCATTGCTTCATAAAATATGTGCACTGATAATAAAATTAGCAGAGGGATATTTAGATGATTATACTGTTAAGTATAATAGGACAATCTATAGATATATTTAAGTAGCTTTCCCCACGTTGAGGAGTGTTGACGCGCAGAGTTGCACTTACCTGCTGAAGGCCTTGTGCTCCAGACATGGGCACCTGCATGATTGTCTGGCCCTGAGCTCCAGACATGGCCTGTACCATGATGGGCTGACCTGAGGATGTAATCAGCTGCCCACCACTCACCTGGACCATCAGCGGCTGACCCTGGACCTGAGCGCACACATACACTCACTGAACGTTAGCATGGGGCCAAAGGGTCAGAAATAGACATTCAACACAATATTAGATCTGCACGATGCAGCTTTAGGCATTACACAGGACTTATGGCAACATTTATGGAACCTGAAAAATCAATTTTAATAGCCATGTTTTTCTGGTTACTTTATAATAAATAATATGAATTAATAAGGGCCCTATAAATTGGCTGTGATGAGGCAGACAGATTTCCATTCCATGTTTGTATTCTTAAACATGATCATAGTGAGAATCCACTCAAAGGACAATCATGCAGTTCATCAAAATCCATACAGTGCTGTGAACTCAGATGCGTTTGATCAGTATTAAGTGGTTATAACATGCAACACACACTGAAGACAAACACAAGTGATCTTATAGTACTGTCTCCTAACAAGACCTTCTTTTCCAGACACATTTAAAAGAGGTGAATCCCTTTTCAGAATGTGTCCTGAGCAGTTGCTTTGACTCCACGGGCAACATGGAACATGGCAGAAAGCTCACTGGATGATCCGGATCACGATTTGTTTTAAGTAAAAGCAAGTCATGCTGGACGAGCTCACATCCTCACAGACAGTGTGACATGACGCATGCAACATCACAAGCCTGAAGGTCGGAGTTCACACAACTACCTGGAGCGTCTGCACTTGCTGGCCTGAAGCCGTAGCGACAGGTGCTTCTGTTTGCAGCTGTACTGCTGTTACGGTGCCCTGAGCCTGTGGACAACCCACATCACACCTTGCTCTGCATCATCTCTTACAGAAATGCATTACTAATATATGTTTGCCTTATTTTATACTTCCTAATCTAATCCTCTAATTCACGCTGTCCATTTCAGATGGATATTCTAAATTCTAACCCCCCCCCAAAAAAAAGTGTAGGTCCATTCCAACTATACATTTTGGCAAATTTATGTCACTTGGTGTACCTTCTCAGTGAAAAAATAGTTAATAATAATAGCTATTTATTAAAAGAATAATAACATGTACTAATAAATTGTTCAAAGTAAGACCAGTAACATGCTTTAAGAAAGTAAGCAGCATCAATAATTTCATGTTTACTTATGGGGACAATTTTGCTTCTTTTGTCGACTTAAAAAAAAGTTTAGTCTTCATTTGATGTCCAGTTTGAAATCTGGGTCTTGAAAGCAAATCTGTTTGACAAACAGTTCTACAATAATAATTCAGCAGCTCCTTTGACAAAAAATAAATAAAATAATATAGACCTCAAGGAAAAAGTAACATTTTCTTTCTGACACACATTTGCATGATGCAAAATGCACTGGGTGTGCTTGTGTCACATAAACCTTGTTTTTATCTGGACTGAGAAAGTTCATTTCAAAGGAGAGAGACTGTAGGCGACTACAAGAACTATTTACCCAGTCCTTTCCTTGAATTGGAAACCACTTCCTGAAGCAGATTACTCTCCTGCTATTTTTAAAATACTAGTGCACCTGATATATATATATATCTACATACAGAACAATTTACAATTTAGATAAGTAAAAAAATGCACAGAAAAACAAATAAGAACCACACTCATGTTATTTTTTTTTTTCATATTAAATGTATCTGATTAAACAGCAACCTGTTTATATGGGCTCTTACCTGCTGCTGGATTTGCCCATTGGCAGCTTGCACCACTATCTGATCCCCACTGGTTGTAGTTGTATATTGCTCCATATTTCCTTCGTCACCTAAATTGTCATTAAAAAAAAGAATTAAAGTCCAAGGAATGTCCTGCTTATTATTCAGTATTACCAAAACTAGTAGATTTCCATGAAAACAAATGAAGTCTGATGTCCCTAGCTGCAGGTTTGGGCCAGAAGCCAGGTGTATTTTGAGACTGAATGGTTCCTTGTTGAATGTGCTTAATATTCCGAACAGCATATTACATTACCTACTGAGGGTATGTCTGATTGTTATTTTTTTTTAGCTACAGATACACAGTAAAGGGCTGAAAAGTTAACAAGAAGGTCTAAAGAATTTCGATTTGAAGCGTTTCACAAACCCTTTCAAGGCGGTCTGTTTGGCAAACAACATTTAACGTTAACGTTACTCCTTATTATGAGCAAACCAAGGTAACTAAAATGGGCTAAAATTCAACCTGTGTTTTAAATAGCACAAAAAAACAGCCGCACATTTCCCAAACATTAGCAGGTCTGTCTTTGTTTTGGACTGCACTAACAGTATCATTCATGTCCAGTGTCTGCTCTCGCGCTCTCTCCCTCTTGCATTAACCGATTTGATTTCTGTATTTTTCAGAATTAGTCATTTGGTTGGTCACTGACAAACCAATCCGTGTTGTCAGCTACCATTTCACTTGGAGCAAGCGCAACCCTTTACCGTTTCTCCGTTTGTCCGATACCCTTCTGATTGGCTCCACTACAGATCTCAAAAACCCAATCAACACAGTGGTGCGGCCAAAATGGCGAAAAATGAGCCACACAGAGAAGAAAGGGGGCAGGCTTGACGCATGTGATCGGCGAACGGAGCCGAGTTTTGCCGAGTAGGAACGATCCGAGTCGGAAAGAATCGAGTGACTGGTGCGCATGCGTGGCTAAATCATATGCTTCCGGTGTAATGTCATCGTGGGAGAAGAGCGAGAGGGACATTTGAGTGTTTTACAGGCATGGTTTATAAAGTGTGTTCTCATAGTATTTGACATTATATGGTTGTATAAGCTCAAAGTTCGTGTTATGAAAAAGAGTAAGGTAAATTTAAGTATGTATGTATGTATATATGTGTATGTATATATATATATTCTATCTGTATATATATGTATATAGTGTGTGGTGTGTTATATATTATATACTATATTATGTGTGTGTATATATAGATATATATATATGTTGTTATATATGTAGATGTGTAGTTATTACAGGTGCATTTCAATAAATTAGAATGTCGTGGAAAAAGTTCATTTATTTCAGTAATCAACTCAAATTGTGAAACTCGTGTAATAATAAATTCAATGCACACAGACTGATGTAGTTTAAGTCTTTGGTTCTTTTGAATGTGATGATTTTGGCTCACATTTAAAAAAACCCACCAATTCACTATCTCAAAAAAAAGAATACTTCATAAGACCAATAAAAAAAACATTTTAGTGAAATGGAGGCAGCCTAAGGTCACTGCTATTGTTGGCTGGTGTCTCTAATCTTCTCTGACATACCCCAGATTCTCTTGATTACACCATGGTTCATTTAACCAAATTTGTCAGGGTGGGCAGGTGCCAAGTCCTGTTGGAAAATGAAATCAGCATCTCCATAAGCTTGTCAGCAGAAGGAAGCATGAAGTGCTCTAAAATTACCTGGTAGATGGCTGCGTTGACTGTGAACTTCAGAAAACACAGTATATATATGTGTGTATATATGTGTATATATATTTTAGTGTATATATATATATATGGGTGTTTATATATATAATGTGTATTATATAGTAGAATATATATATATATATACCGTGCTACGTGTACTGTGTTCGGCTAACAGGAGCACTTGTCATTTGCACTTATATATTGTTGCTCTTTTGTTAGTTTTGACTGCTTTTATTGTCCTCATTTGTAAGTCGCTTTGGATAAAAGCGTCTGCTAAATGACTAATAATAATAATAATAATAAATTTGACCTTTTGTATATGGAAATTAAAACGCTCGATTTTATAAATTAGCTTACATTTGATAAGTGATGTAGAAATGACGTAGATTTAATGAAATTCAAATACTCTGTTTAACAAATTGGCTTACGTTTGATAAGGAGATGATAAAGTAGAGAAAGTAGGTGAAATCATTTAATTTAATGAAATAACGTGTTTTTTATTCAGAAACTTTACATATGGAAGGTAAAACACCACAGATGAATAGGGTTAAAAAAATGTAAATTAGATAGATATTACCTTACTTTCCCAGTTGAGTTAATCACAATACATTAAAAACAACTGTTTTGTATTGCAGTTTTCTGAAATGGATTTTTATATGACTGATGCATGAATACATTTCCAGAAGAGAAATCTGATCATTGGATAAAACTAGGTTCAAAATTCTTGTTTTATTTTGCTAAAGGTTCTTTAGAGGGGATTCTGGACATTTCTTTTAATCACTCTATAAATCAGAAACTGTCAACAACCAGTAAAAAATATCAGTGCATGAGAAAAAAGTATTTTGAGAATGTATTGTATAAGTATTGTAATTTAAATTTACAGAAGCAAATAGATGAAGTATAATAAAATAAATGCTTAATGTGAATTTTGGATGTTCCCTTCCACTAGTATGAAAGATTAAGTTATGGAAGCAAAATAGTCTAAAATCTCAAAATTGCGGGGGGAAAAATCCTGTACTTTCAGTGTACCCTTTTCGGTTACACTTTACTTGAAGGGGTGTGCATAAGACTGACATGACACCTTCATAATCATAACATGACACCTACATAATCATGACATGACACATGTCATGAATATGAAGCTTTATTATGCATGTTTATGAAGTGTCATTTGCTCAGTTATGTAATTTTTAATGCAAAGATGGCAACATTGTTTGAGATGTCTTTGTTATTGGCTATGGTTAGGGGTAAGGGTAGGGGTAGGGTTAGGTCAAATAATGTCATATTTGCATTAAAAATTACATAACTGAGTGAATGACACTTAATGACAGTTGTCATAAACATGCATAAAACCTCCTTCATATTCATGACATGTGTCATGTCATGATTATGAAGGTGTCATGTCAGTCTTATGCACACCCCTTCAAGTAAAGTGTTACCCTCTTTTCTTCAGACTTGTCTTCAGACTCTTATTATAGAATTCTAGATACTATTTGATAAATACTCCTTTTTTTTATATAGGATTCACTTGCAATTTCAGATGTCACTGTCTTTGTGTCTCTGACTGTACAGAATGGGCACACCGTGGAGAATGGCCCACATGTTGGCCACCAAACTGGCCTCATTCCCAGGACCTGCTGCTTGCCAGGTTTGTCGCCATGCCAGTCGACACGCATACGGGTGGATGTCACAGAGGTATTCGGATTCACATCCAAGACAGAAACAACAGGAAGACATGTTTGAAGATGACCATGATATGGATGCCATAGAAGCCAAACTGAACTCTATTATTAGGTGAGTCCTTGTACAGAGGCACAAAAGCAAATACTGCTGTCTTCCTCCATTAACATTATTTCCTGTGCAGTGAAGAGAGGAAAAGGCGTAAAGCAGCAAAGTTTCACATCATCAAGAGGAAAATGAACACATCCTGAAGCTTCCAGCGAGAAGACTCAGCTTCTTTCTTTTTTCTTTTTCTTTTTTTTTAGGATGCTATTCAGCAGATAAGTTCTATGTATTACAAAGCTCTTGGATACTTGATTAGATGGTCAATCACACAGCAGTCAATAATTTTTGTGTAACTCTACATTATAACCAGCATTTGACTGCATCACATGCATGTGACTATATTAAAAATCACCTTGGAGGACTTTAGCAATTTTCATATTTCTTAAGCACAAAATCTTTGTATTTAAATATGTTAGATAATTAATTCCTAGAAAAAGTAATTTGGATTGCAGATTAATAATATGTAAATTAATAATGTAATATTTTTGCAGTGTTCATCTTTTGCTGTGGCCACTGTTTTTAATAATATAAATATATTTACTGATATTTTGATCAATTAATTCATCTTGCTGAATAAAATTTCTGTTAATTGATTTCTTTTTAAAGGGAAAAAAAATCATACTGACCCCAAACTTTTGAATGATTTGATTGTATTTTTTATATAAAAATAAAATTTTATATAATCCTGATATAATTTTTCTTAGCCAATCCTTTAAATGAATCTTTAAGTAAGATAATTTCCAATCCGGTACATTTCTGTATATGATAACATAATAAAATAATATATTTAGCTGTATTTAATAGCATATCTCATGTCTAGACAAAAATATTGTAGTTATCTGCGGCCCTTCCATACACTGAGCAATCATATGTCTCTTTTTACAGGTACTTAAAGCAGGAGTCTCCAGAGGAATGGACACTGCAGAGATTAGCAGAGGGTTTCTCTGTAAGCCCTGATGTCATTTTCAGAGTCCTCCGCAGCAAATACACCCCATCGGCAGTCCGAAAGCTGAAGCAGGACTCGAAAGTGTTAGCTAGATCTGGGCCGCAGTCTCTCAGAGATGGAAAAACTGAACAGACCAGACTGCCAAAGACTGCAGCACCAGCCATACTCCTCTCTGGAAACACAGGTGCCCTGACAGCACTGAGTACAAGAGCGCTTGCAGTGAGGGAGGCTGAGACTGGACTCATGTCCTCTAGTGGTAACATAGTACCATCACAGCTATCGGCTGAACAGAAAGTGACACCTGCTTTACAGGAGCAGCCTGACTGTAAAGCTGAAATGGACATGAGGGGTGATATAGAGTTAGAGGAGGAATGGGATGGAGTGATTCTGACGGAGGAAGAACTGGAGCACATCACACAAACACTGAAGGAAAAGCCCAGTCCAGTGGAACAGAAGGGAAAAGAGTTTTCTGACAGTGAAGGCAAGTTCCTGTATAGAATTTGAGTGGCTGGCAAGTCATCTTTGTTTATCAAAACACTTGTCGCTCAAATCTAGGCCTGTTCTTTTATGAATATTATTTCTTTGGTATAGTTTGTAACAAAACGTATTTGGCACATTGTGCAGTTCCTGACCTGCCCATTAAATTTGAACATTTTCCCTTTACATTTTTTTGTTTTTCTGTCACATTTGCTTCTTTACTCTTATGTTCAAAGTACAAATAAAAAATACAAAATCAATGGGACAAATCAATTTATTTCTCAAACAAGCAGTTCTGTTCCAAATATACAGAGCAAAAATAAAAGATACAAAGTCAGAATTGCTGTATATGTACAGAGCTTCACAACTAATATATACATTGATTTTGCACAGCAAGAAAAGTGTAACATCTCATAAATAAAATCACTGTCACAATGGAAATCGTTTAGATTTATATTTCATTTGCACTGCATCTATTATTATTATTACTACCCCAAGCATCGAGAGCAATTCAATTTAGTAACAAGTATTAAGTAATTTAGGGGCAAAATTGCTCTTATTTTGTTGTATAAGAAGTTCACACATATAATTTGTCAACTGATAGAATAATAAATTTGTCAAAGCTCATGTTATGAACTGTGGTATTTCTTTCTGAAATGAAATTGTTCTGTTGTTTTAGAATTATTGAAGATGAGATCTACATTTCATTTGGAAGGCACAAGCTATGCCTCCATGCTAGGCACTTGAATCAAAATATACACTAGGATTTTTATACCTATTAAACACTATGGAACTCATAATCTGAGTCTTTGCAATGGAGATTGTCTTCCTTTAAGAAAACAAGAGACTTTTGTTTAGGTATGTGTAGATAAACGATAACCAGAAATTTGGAAAATGCCTCCAAACTGTAGAACTGATATTTAAATACACGCTTAACAGAAAACTCACTGCATCAGACATCAAACATCTATGCAAACAGGAAGTACCAACGGAAAGGTGCTAAATTGCTCTATTGCATTTGAATAGTCAAAATTAAGTCACATGGTCAGAGACTTCAGACCACTGGAACTGTTCTCACCTCACTGAATTTTGCTGCACACACATGAAAATAGTTAACACATGCAAAATTATTGCGACTAATGGTTTGTCACACAAACACTTAGTCAGGTTTTAGGCGTTTCTGTGCGCAATGGTAAAAAGAACAATCACACCTTTTTCTGCTTGATAACTTTCCTGCTGTCAAAGCAAGAACCAAGAAACAGCACAAATGTTGAAAGCTAAGAAATTTGATTTGGGGAAAATGTGCATTGTACACAAACTACAACTTTTCTATTTTACATGCATTTGCATAATTTCTTAGCTCATAAAAATATTTATCATTACAAAATTTTTCCTAACCGCAGCAGAAATTTTAAGTGTGACTAGCTTAAATATCGGTTGTGTAATATGTGAAAATTATCTCCACGTTCTACAGTTATTTATCCAAATAACAAATTCCTCTTTTATCAAACTCACAGCCTATAACATAGCTACACAGTTTAAGGTGAATAATATCCATAAATCTGAAATTATAAATATTTTCCCTTTTTATGCACCCAAATCTATTGCCTGTTTCTCAGCATTTTATTGCTATATTCATTAATGCACCTGATTACTTACAGCAAAGTGGACATTGACAGCAGTTATGATCACATTCTATTGATAAACACAGTCAGGCTTCAGTAGCACAGTATTTAAACATGGGATGCTTGCATCACATGCGTGTGATATGATTCATTGTTTCCAGGTGCTGAATGAAATTTCTGCTGAAATAAACCATTTCGAAATCTGATATCACAATGAAGATAAACAATACCTCTAGTTTTTACACAAGGGCATCTGTACATAAAAAGAAAGCAAGTATTTTACAAGTACCCCACTGACAGTCTCATCAAACAAAAAGTTTGATCCTTAAAATCACGCCCAGACGACTCCAGTGTCAAAAGCAAGAATTGAAACTTCCACAAACAGCATTTTAAACACTTCTTCACTGCTTTCAGCAGTTACATTCACAAGACACTTCTATCATGGTAACAGCTTCCTATTGGTGGTGAAGCAATCAGGTTCCCTCCCATTGGCCGAGAAGCAAGGAAGTGCAAGATGTTAGCTGGTAGATTAAATCTGAGAAAGCTGACAGCTGGTTTGTGCTTTAGGAGGATAGAGACAGCAGCAGTAATGTCTGAATGACAGGAAATGTAGCTTCTGCTCACCTAATGCTCTTTACTCAAGTAGGTCCTGTCAAACACACACAATCATTTAGAAAGATAAGTACAACTATTTGAAATATGAAAGTTGATTACTAAATATATGGTGACTATACCTCTTTTTAGTGGACATGTCCTGGCCGGGGTTTCTCAACTGCCTAAAATGTTCAAGTTTTGGATTCCCCCCCCCGCCCCCTTATTTTTTCATACTTGCTGAAGGTAATGACGGAAAAGTAGTTTGACCAATAGCGTGCAGGCATTGTACATAATCAACCATTCATGGCATGAAAGAATGTAGGATCTACAGAGAACAGTCAAAGCAATGCAAATACACATACATATAATGTATGAGGACTGTAGAGAGAATATCAATAGGAAAACAAAGCCAAAAAATGTATAAATCCCAGCCAGGACATGTCCAGGAAAAAGGGTGTATAGTCAGCTTGTAAATAATTAAGACAAATCGTTTAGGTGAATTGATTAGTGTGAGACGGTCCGAATCTGTACCTCATCTGAGTCATCATGGAAATCATTCTTGGGAGCTTCAGCAACATCTGTGTCCAGTGGTTCATCTATGCCGTTGGCTTCCACATTATGTTGTAAGACAGAGTATCTGTGTACAAGGAACCTGTAAAATATAGAGACAGCAAAGCCAAATGCTTACTTCATTTGATATAATTAAATATATTCTATATGAAACACTTAAAATATTTGCAGAATAGACTGACCTTCCACCACAGACGTACTTCTTTACAAACAGAACCCCAAACACTACACCGGTCAACAGGATGGTTATGACGATTGCAATGATAGGGGCCGTGTGTGAGGTAGATTTATCTGTAATCTGTGGATTACAGAGATACAAGGTAAATACGGGTACATGAGTGCAAAGTCATCTGTTTTCTAAATGCATCTTACTGTGAACAATTCATCCATGTGCAAGTTTCAGTTTTTAAAATTAGTTTGACCTAATAATTTTTAATCAAAATGTCATAACTGGATCTTCCAGTGAAACAACCAACTTCTCTCCGGTGAAGTATGCCGGACTAAACCCCAACCCTATCGTACACACGGCAACAAGCTCGTATTGTTAGATTAATATCCTGGCCACTCTTTTTAATTCAATGACAGTGAATGAGGACTGGGGCTGTTGAACTCCAAAAGTACAAAAAGCACTATAAAAGTATTATAAAATTACATTAAAATGATTTTATTATAAAATTTAAGTATAAGGATACTTTTTAAAAATGTAATTAAATGTATACAATTGCGTATATATACACATACATACTGTATAAGTGACTGATGTTAAAACACAATTGAACTCCTGCCTGAATGATTCAACTATACAGCAGGTTAAATGCATTCTCACCAGCAGCTGAGGCTCAAGCAGGTTGCTAACACATCTCTTGCTCAGGTCAATCACCTTTCTTTCTGGTTGTTCCCCTCCTTCACATTTATCACCTGGAATCTTTCGGTATCTATTAAAAAATAACAACCATGAAACAATCTGCATGCTGCTTCTAGAGCTATCCTAATGAGTCAGAGACAAGCATGCGCTAACCAGATGTAAAAAACCTCAACTGTCTACTGACTAATGCTAGGACAAAGCATTAATCCTCAAGCAACAGAGAACAATAAAGAGGGCATTACCCACTGGTCTGTAGCTGTTCCTTTTTCCCATGGATGCAGATCTCCAAATCGTGGCCTTTGAGATCAGCCTGTTCAATACATTGTGAACTGTTCTCTTTACGGTAATATCCAAAGTCACTAAGGAGGAGGGCAGAGAATATTTGACATATTTGAACATTTTTATGTCTTTATTCGTAATTTATAACAATATGAAATAAATCATAATCAAAGGTCTAAATTTATAAACCTTTTAACATGATAAATGACTGTAAATGACTAGGGCATGGTAAATATATCATTATAAATAATATACATACATAATAAACAACAACATCTCATAACAGGTTGTTCACTAAAACTAAGATGAAAACGTTTGGATGAGTCCGCTTAAAAGGGGTGGTCTGGGGTACGGTTCAAGTGAACTCCGGTACGGTTCACTGCTGATGTGAACGCAATCGTACCAAATCATGGAAGTGAACCGCTATTAATGACGTATTATTTGATAAAAAATGTGTGTTCGTGTGTGTTTCACTCACTTTCCTGACGAGCGTGACTGACGCGCTGCAAGTAGAGAGCTGTATATCTAATTTCTGTTCGCCTTTAGAGCATTTGCAGTACATTCTTAAGGCAGACGTAAGTGCCGTTATGTACTGAAGCTTTGGAAACAAAACCAACGGTTCAAAAACATAAATATAAAATTGAAGAGAGCAATGCTACGCATTTTGCCGTCTTCTCCTGCGCCATCGTTACTAAGCAATGGGGTAAACAGCTGCTGGCTTGATGACGCTAACGAACCGCGGTTCGGACCTAAATAATATAATGTGAGTGGGGGCAGGGGGAGCAATCGAACTCGAGTTCGGACCAAGCAATCGAACCAAGTGTGAAAGCACCCTAAGTCGTCTGATGTGTGTCTGTATGGGATAAGACTAGAAAACTTGCAGATGGTGATATAGAATATGATTCATGTTGATTTGATGATTGCACTGAAAATGCATCCAAAAGTGTTGTCACAAAATTAAATTCAAACTAAAACTGAATTACTAAAACAGAAACTAAAATATATAAAAAAGGAAATAAAATTGTGTATAACTAAAGTGAAACAAAACAATCCATTCCTCGAACTAACTAAAACTGAAATGAAATTTAGAGTTCAATTTGAAAAAAGAAAAAAACAAAGCTATAACTTTGGTTCCCACTCACCACAGGAAGTCATCCAGTGTACACCTGCATGGCGTGGGCTGCTTTGTGACTATGTAATCTCTGCCAATCCAACACACCGAGTCCTTTTTCACACGCAGGAAATGTTCCTTATAACCCAGCATGCAACCATCATCTGGGTCGCTGATGTCATCAGAGTGTGCCAGCCACTCAATATAATCACTGTCCTTGCCTGGGAAACAGACAGAAAGATTAGCTTGTGCTAAACTGATTTATATAAGTGCAACATGCCTTTGATTTTGTGTGGTCCAAACAGAACTGGTCACTCACAGTTACGTGTCAGCAGGTCTTTAAAGTCAATGGTGTAAGTTACCCAGTGGCTGATCAGAGCATCTTCATAACCCCACAGACTGACATTCACTGAGCGGGCACCAGGCTCTGAGGCCAGCCCTGTGAAGAACATCGGCGCCTGGGTGAACTTATAAACATGCCAGCATTGCCCCTCATCGGTGGAGAACCTGAGAGACACACAAGCAGACAGTTTTACCGGATATACTTAGCATATTTTCATATTTTTCATCTTGGCATGGAAAACTGGCCATATAAAATCCAATCATAGCATCTCAGAACCACAGGAAGTGAGGCAGGGTTATTCTAGCTAACCAAAACTATAACAAAACAAAGCAAAACTTTAATTTTAATATTTAAAAATTGTATTTATTTCAGCTAGTTGCCTTTCTCATTTAGTTTAACTTGATGTACTAAAATAAAAAAATTAACAGAAACTTTTATATTATACGTATTATATTATATAATATATATAAAATCTGATACTAAAATGACATAGAAGTGAGGATGCTCACTTAATCACAGAGATGGGTTTGACTTCATTGTGCTCCACGGCCACCAGCAGGCCTCCTGAGTCTAGGATGGCGTAATGGTGCGGCCCCTTCAGTGCCTGCAGCCAGGTGTAGCCTCCATCATCAGACACGTACACATCAGGAGTCAACATTGAGATTGCGTCACCTACACTGCCTGAAAAAGGGTGTGGGAGTTCAAAGTTTCATTATATGAAAGTCATTCACTTTTTGCAATTCTGTTGCAATTCTATTTTGTTCAATGCAAGTTATTATTACTGCCAATGAAATTAAAACACTAAAATAAAATATTTCAATTTGTCACAGAACTTTAGACTGTTTGTAATAGTGTGTGTGCATTACCATGAGCCAATATAAGTCCCACAGCATTGGGTTCACTCAGAGGCAGCATGGGAACATTCAGCTTCATGGAGGTGCTGTATGAGGCATGAATATGCAGACTACACTGCACAGGAGGAAGACAACACAAGGTAAGTAAAAAAAAAAAAAGGCTAAAAAAAGACATACTGTTAGAGGAAGTCTTCTCAAGCTGCCGAATTGTAACAACTTCCTTAAAATGGTTCTTACCATTTCTGGATCTTTGGCTGTAGAATCGCACTTGCTGTTCTCTGGTTTCTTCAAAGGAAAACCACAAAAAAACAAAAAAAAAACCCCCCCCCCCCCATCTCCTCCGATCCAAATGAATATTATGTCGTACTGAGCCGTCTGTAGCAGAAAAGAGAAATCGAGAGAAACAAAACATGTCAGAATTTGGTCATATGAACTAACTGATTTCACTTTTAGTTGGCTATTTTTATCTATTATTCATATATGTAATATATACACTACTGTTCAAAGGTTTGGGGTCAGATTTTTTTCAAGAAATTAATACTGTCACTGTTAACCTTTTTTACAGATAAAATAATACCACAGATGTTGTCTTTGTTGTATGATTTGCAGTAATTTTGTATATTGTTGTTTTAATTGAGAAATAAGCACAACAAGTATTCATTTTACAATTAACATTTTAATAGGCCTTTAAAAACTGAGCTTTCACAAAACACTATCTACTGTATATTTAGATACTTTGGGTTATTAAAGAGCATACAAAACGTGATGTTAAACTGAACAAAATTGTCTTCTACACACTGCACGAATTTAGCAATCCTATAAGATCATTGCAAATCACACTATGCAACATGGATCTGATAAACTTTGGTACATGTATGCAGACTGTACGATGATGACACCTATCGACTCACGTTGACGCACATTACTATAGAAGAATAAAACGTCATCAGCATGCGCTAGTGGTAAACAAAAAGAGCTAGATGAATCACACTTTGGCAGTTGTAGTTTTTATGTGTGCTGAAAAAAATGTGGAAGCGGCGAAAGAGGAAGAGATAAGAGCTTGAGGTAAGCAGTTTATGTTTTAGCGCCCTGCCGAGTTGATTTCATGTCACATTTTTATTGGCTGGTCAGTAAACGTGGGTCGTAGCAGCAAACACACTGTGCGATGATCATGCTGAAATTTCTGACACTGTCAGAAAATTATCGTAGGCTATCTTGACTGTCAGTGATCCTGTGGTTCGCGCAGGGATCATGCACATTGTGTTTGCTATCTAGAGTGAGACCACACAGTTGTGCACCCTCCCTCCCCCTTAACGTCCCTGTTCACTACTCCACCTGCTTCACTGGATACGACATGGACCAACGTTTAGGTAGCACGGATTTGACAGTCCACACTCGCAACAACCCACTGTTTGCAACACACCCGACCCCTTGCTCCAATCTCTTAGGCGGGGACAGAGACCAATCGTGCGTGTGTATAGGGGCTTTAGGTGGAAGGCTGTCAAAGTTAAGGCAGTTACATTGTTACGCCAATAGGTGGCGACAAGGGACTGTCTTAAGGAATGAGTCATCATTAAACCGTTCATTCTGTTGCCAGATTGGGCGGAGTTGGGCGGTTTGAATTGATTGTGCGGTAAAAATTGTTTGGGCGGTCGGTGGGGGACAAAATTTGGTATTGTGTGGGGTCAATTTGGCGGTTTTCAAACCTATAGGTTATTGATTAACAAACAACCCCAGTGTGCATCCATGATGTTACTAAACACACACACACACCCTCTGCAGAGTCGGCTGATGCTGATGTTTACGTCGCCCGCCGCACTTTTAGCCAATTACTAGGGATCAGCAGGCAGACATGATGATTCATGAGTGACGGGTTCTCAGCGTGATAAGGCATCACATTTTAAATGTATAACTGTAGATTCAAGTAATCACAATGCCAGCGTGGCCTAAATATAAGTTACACGGTAAAGAGTGGGAGAATGACTCGACTCTCACAACATGAATTACTGTGGAAGGAGATGACACGAAAGCTCTTAGTTTACATCAATGTAATAATTCCTTAAAACGAAACTGATATATGGCCTAACCAATCCTGTACTGATCAGGACATCTGTTAAAAGGTCCAGATGGGATATCCTTGAACTGTGGACTGGATTAGTTTGACTGTGCAAAAGTTCTTCAGAAAGACTTCTCTAGTTCTGTCTGAAGTTAAAGTGTGGACCCACAGTAATGCATTATTGTTGTGTTGAATGAAACACTGTTCATTCAACGAAACACTTAAAACGCGATCATTCATGTATAAACAAGGTGGTTGAAATTAATCTTAAATTTGGCAGAATTTACAAGCGGAAATCAAACAGCAACAACCTTAATAACATGAAGTGACATTCAATTATCGCGATTATGGCACTAATTCAAGCATGAAACCAGAGTGAGCGGGAAATCACCTTAAAAGTTGAAAGATAGACAACCAAATATATAGCTTGCTTCCCTCTTCTGTCAACTGATTTTTTTTTTCATATATAATGAAGGACATGAAGAAGAACAGAGCAGGTAAATCGCGCACGCTCAGTTCCAACACGTGCATGCAGTGTGATCTGAATGCGGAAATACATGCAGTGAATGTCATAATAGAAAAGGAGATCGCAGTTAGGTATGATCGAGATCGTGATTGTACCCCCCCCGATTAAATCGGCCGCCCTATGATAATAAAAAGATTCTTGAGCACTAAATCAGCATATCAGAATGAATTCTGAAGGATCATGTGAAGACAGGTGTAATGATGCTGAAAATTCAGCTTAGCCATCAGCGTCTGATATAGTTGACTAATTGAACCTATTAATATAATATTTTTTGTCACTAATGAAACTAGTTAAAATATTATTAAAACATATAATAGTATCTCAGTGATACTAAAATACAATTTTAATATCATATTAAAATAGAAAATTATAACTATTTTACTGTAAATTCAACCTTGGTAAGCGTAGCGAGGTTCTACAAAAAACATAAAAAAATCTTACCGACTCCAAACTTCTGAACAGTAGTGTATGCCATGTTAAATATGTATATTCAAGTTTAAATTTAGAAAGTAAACAGCAAGTTATTATTTTGGAACTGCTTTTATCCATATTGATTTAAAGTATACTAAGTGATACAGTCCCCCTGGAGCAATCGGATATTAAATACACACACAGACTATAAGCATATGCCCATCTTGTGTAGGATGTAGTCATACCCTCAGCCAGCACGCTAGTAGTGAAGACTCCTCTGAGGGAAGTGACGTTCGTGAAGTCTGTCTCGCTCCCTGGGGTCGTATACAGATGGCGTTCTAGAGACTTGGAATACACAGTGCCTCTGTCATCTGATACATAGATGGTGCCAAACCCAGTGTCTGGAAAAAAACACACAATACAGTTAAAAGACACAGAAACGCTGAGGCCTATCAAGTAGCACAAATCGAAATGATATTGCAATATATCAGTGGTTGACCAATAAAAGTTTTCAATACAGTAAATGATGTATCTGTATAGCAGCACAGATAATATTATGATGGTTTATACAATAGGAAATGTTACATTGTAAGCACATATTATGGTTATGGTAAATAAAAAGCAAACACCCACCTCCTGGTTCGTCCACATGCATGAAGACCATTTCATCATTGGCTGCCAGTATTGAATAAAACTGCTCATGACCGACAGGAGGAAGTTGTGCCATGTTCCACGTCTCACCTTTGTCTACCGACACATGTATTGCCCGTATCACGTCCTAAAGAACATGCACACAGTTAACACATCACATTCATGCCTTCATATATTCACACACAAAACTCTCACACACCTCTGACGCTGACGGCATTATGTTTCCTGACCCAGCCATAACTGATGCGAACAGGAAGCGTCCACCGATCCCAAAAGAGTAGATCCTCTCAGCGACTGTTTTAATATTAACGCCAAAGTCAACTGACTTCCTCAGCACCAGCATCCCTTTATCATCTGAAAAAAAAAAAAACTCAAACTCAAACAGTGAAAAATATTACTACAGAAATATATGGTTTTATGAGTTGCTGATACGGCATGGGTATTGTGGTAATAACACAAGGTTTGCTGACTCAAATCCATTGTGGGATGCTAAAATCTAATTAAAAAAGCTTCTAACAACACTTAATCTAAACAATATTAAAGAGCTCTTGAGCAACACCACACACACAGGATGCTGCATCATCCCCTCTGACACTGGTGCACCTTGCAAAAAAAGCACGCACACTCATTGCCAAACAGGAAAAGAAGCGTAAAAGTGTGCACTTTCACTCAATTGGGCTCAAAGGTAAAGATGGGCGCTGACAGGACCAGTGTGAGAGAGTACTGGGACAGCTGACGGGACTGTCAGTGCAGTATTGTCACAATTGTCACATTTGTCGATCAAGTACTAGTGTTTATATGTATTGCAAATTAAAACATCTGGTTTTCAGCCAATTGCTGTTGCAAATTTGGATAAAAATCTAACTGGATAACATAGATGAGGTTTGTGATAAACCTATGTTGCAGCAATTTTTTTTTGTTATGCATAACGTTATGTTTTTGCATTATGTGTTTATGAATTGATAGCTGTGAAATTTCCAGCTATTATTGCAAATAATAAAAATTAACTCTGAAATAAAATTTCTGAATTAGAATAACTCAATTTCAATGCAGTGACTAATGCACAAGGATGTAAAAACAGAAATAAACATAAAATTGATATATACACACACACTCATGTCACCACACCTTAGATCAACAAAGCTATAAATATTACTCACAGCAAGATCCGTTAAGGTTGGTGGAGAAGAACAGAGTATCCATTCCCCTGTGGAAAAGAGGAAGAGAGAATTGATCCGTGAGATTCAACTCAAAACAACAGCAGTCAGATCAGTCATTTGTTTGCAGAATAAAAAGTACAAACATGCTGCACACTAAAATGTCAAGGAAGAAGACACAGTTTGTGACAATCACTACACAAGCCATATTTTTGCATTATAAATAACATGAACAATGCAACAAGAAGCTGGTTGCATAGCGATTGATTCTGCATTAAAATTCATGGCATTGTTGTAACAGAATAGCTAGGATTGTCAGAGATCATATGGCGTATTGTTAAGACAAGACTTAAGGGAGCGACTCAGGTTGAGGAGTCTTCAGGTTGCCAAACTGCTGGAATACTACCAACAAAGTTGTTATAGTGAACTAAAACTAAAATTTGAAATAAAATCAGCATTAACTAAAATGAAATTTAAACAAACTTTGATTTCAGTTAGTTGCCAAAGCAACATTTCTCATTTTCTTGTAGCTTGATGCACAAAAATAACTATAAATAAAACTAAAATAAAAAAATAATAAAAACTATATAGACAAAAGAAAAAAAACATTAAACAGTCTAATGACTAAAAACACATAACAAAATTACTAAAATTTTTAAATTAAAATGGAAAATACAAAAATAGAACTATCAATATATATATATAATTTATATATAATATATTAATAACCTGACAAAAAAAATACAAAATAATTGCATTTCTAAAGTTTCTAAAGTTAAAATGTAGGTGGGGGTACCAAGCAGTACATTTTCGTATATTGGAAACAATAGTATTTAGAGTTTTTTAAAGATAGAAATATATTATTTAATGTTCTTTTATTACAATTTAAAGGGTTAGTTCACCCAAAAATGAAACTAGCTTGAAACATATCACCCTCAAGTCACTAGGTGTATATGACGAATCCAGTCGGAGTGAAATAACCCTTTAATGGTTTGAGCAGCTGATTTGACCATGTTCCTGGTAGCTATGTAAAATCTCAAATTAAAAACTGGATTTTTTTTTTAAAGGTGTATCTTAATTTTTCACCTTTCTCTAATCAAAATATTACTTATAATAATTTCATAGGTTTCTTCTCAGTATCGTTTTTTAAGTATCATTTAGCTGTCCTCTGTATCTTTTTCTATTCTGGTACTCTTTTAATGACTTCATCCTCCAGGAAGTGACACCATTTGTGGCAAGAAAACAGCACAAACATCTTACACTGTAGCACCAGATTTGGATGAATTCTGAGATTTTTTTGTGGTATCACACTAAATCACCCCAAGCCCTCTGAAAAATAACAGAAATCTGCATGATAAATGAAATCAAAAATCCAATTTCCATTTCCGATTCAAAATTTTAATCACTCACTTTAGCATTTTATTTCCATTCTGTTAATTTACTTACCATTGCATAAATAATCAAGTTATAATTAATAAAGCTGATAAAGTGTTCAAGCTTAACCAGTCCATTTCTGAAACTGTACACTTATATTGATGCTTCCTTAAATTACAACAAAAGCTGAATGTTGTCATTTAAATGTGAATATTTTCATTTAAAAGGACCTGCATAACCGAAATGAATCAGGTTTTTGGTGTGGCTTTTCTGGCTTCTAAAGTCATGTGTGACCTTTGTACCCTCTTTTCATGTGTAGTGCCGTACACAGTAGGCTCAGGCTCTCAAGATAAAATTGGACTAATCTGACCCAATTTCCTACTGCCGTTTTGATCTGGTCTTTCAAAAGGTGGGATACTGTTCTTTTTTTAAAAACTAGGTTACCAGGAAGGCTGCAGGGACCACTGAGAATGAAACTAACCTACAGGCAGGAATGCTCAGAGGAGGTATATATAAAAACTAAAAAGTTCCCAAACCGATCTGGCAGCCTTGGTCAAACATTGAATGTGCAAATGAACAATAAGCCTCACTGAACTTCCTTGTCAATATAACTACTTCCCTGTTGAAGTGTATAAATAAAAGACTGTTGAATTCTGGAGAATTTAACTGAAACTGGAGAATTTAACTGAAGTTTGATGCAGCTGTTTATCTGGAGCAGGCAAGCTTCCTCGGACATTTGAAAGCTGAGCCGTGTGGAAAAACAGGGTGACTCAGCAGAGAATGTCTAGTGTTGCTGCCATGGTGGCCATATTTGCATGTTTGTGTTTTTGTGTGTCCTGGATGTGCAGCCGTGAAAAGAAAGATCCCGATCACTGGTCAAAACATAAAACAAAACAGGCCCTACTATATAAAGTCTCTCCACCCTGAACCCCTTGTGTCTTCTCAAACATAAAAGTCATTCCTAGAGTGGTTTTAACAATCATAAAAAGCTTACCATTTGACCACACACACCATCTCATGGATTTTCGCCCATGTTGCACCAAAGTCTTTGGAGATCCAGAGATCACGCTGAAACAACAGCAATAAGATGATATTATGTACCACTTGAAAAGCAAAAAAAAAGCACTATGAATGTACTGTATATCTTCTTGTTTTTAAAAATATACTTGAGGAGGAAGTGAATAGCAAATATTTACAATAAGGATATTTAATATGCTCTCATGTCATTCAGATAAGCACAAAACAAGAACTCTTATCAGTTCAGGAAACCTAACACGTGTTGATGACAGTTTTGAACTTCACTATGAGATAAACTAAGGGCTTAAATGCAATATGTGGCCATAATGCATGCATATTTACTCCATTAACTTAAACCATTAACTGATCAATTGGCTCTTAGAAACTTTTCATTCAACACCAAAAAGTTTCAATCTATAAGGAAATAGCACAAATGTTTTAAAGGCTCTCACCGTGGCGCTGATGGCTACAAGCACATCCGAGTTTTGAGGGTTGTACATTATCTGCATTAGTGGGTGGAAAGGCAATTCTGTGTGGATGAAACTCTTGCCAAAATCTCTTGAATGGAAAATTCTGGCACCTCTGCCTCCGGAAGCATCTCCCGTGAGGATCACCTAAGGGAAAAAGTATCAGGACTTTAAAGTGCTGTCACAAATCTGTGTAATTGCACTGAGTATTGAAACATCAGCAAAGAACAGAAAGTTCAACTGGTCTATTTTTACTGTGATTGACATGCTGCATTTAAGTATCTACAGGCCAATTCAGCAGTTTGAGAAACAGCTTTAACATAACAGCGTCCCAGCTCCTGTGGGCTTATGAGGAGAAGTTACTGAAACGCTGGACTTTTGACATATCTTGCCCACCTTGCCAGAGTTTTCCGGACCAATAGAGATCCCATAGTCAGTGCTGATGAAGGTGTTGTTGATAAGTTCTGTGACATCCTCAAACGACTTTCCATAGTTTTCACTACAGAAAGAGAGGAGGATTGAGAAAGAAATTAAGTAAAGCAAATACTACATTGATGTTACAAAAACAAACACACGATTAAAACCAGCACTCACCTCCTGTACAGTTTAGACTGACCGAATCTCAGGAAGACTATTGGCATCTGAAATGTTGTCAGGGCCAGCACTACCTAAGATTGAGACATGAAGACAGTTATTTACTCAGACACAAATCTTCATATCATTTTATGGGAAACTTCTCATTCTTTCAGCCCAGGATTAAACTTGCATAATTTTTAGGAAGCACAGCTACTAACCATTCAAAAGTCTGGGGTCAATAAATAAAAAATTAGTACTTTTATTCAGCAAAGATGCAACTGATCAAAAATGACAGCAAGGACATTCATTCATTTGAACCTTCTATTGAAAGAATCCTGAAAAAGCATCATGATCATGAACTGTTTTCAACATTGATAATAAGAAATGTTTCCTGAGCGGCAAATCAGCACATCAGAATGATTTCTGAAGGAACATGTGACACTGAGGACTGGAGTAATGATGCTGAAAATTCAGCTTTGCCATCACAGGACTGAACTACATTTTAAAATATATTCAATCAGAATACAGTTATATTAAATTGTAATTACTGTTTTAATTTATTTTTGATCCAGTAAACGCAGTATTGGTGAGCATAAGAGACTTCTTTCAAAAACAAAAAATCTTACAGACTCCAAATTTTGAATGATAGTGTATTATTTTTATTGCAGTAATGGGCAGAGTAGCCATAGTCAGAGTAAAAATAAGAACTTCTTGACATGGCCTTGAATGTGCACTGGGACATGAGAGAGGTCAAACTGGTTATGAGGTTGCATTTGGCCATAATGACAGTTGTTTATTTTTCTTTGTGAGCCTTGTGAACAGCCAAAGATATCTGCATAGATTATCTAGACAGCCTAAATTTAAACCTAAAGCTAAAAAGTCCTCATCTAAACTCGAATGGAACTTTTAGCATGGTGGAAGGTTCATCTCAAAACATGTGTGTAATTAATCAAAGCGAAACTCACCCCAGTTCCATCTCCCACCCAGGCCAGAGACACAGATCCACTGATATCTGGAAAGGTCCACTGAAAGAAATGCATTTTATTAATTAAGTGCATCATCCTGGAGTTTTTATACACACATAATAAGGGTTTTATTGCTTGTCCTAGAAAGACACTTTCAGCCTATGCAAAACACATGCTAGCCTTAAACAAAACACTAAATCAGAAACCTAGCAACTATACTCACAACAGCTAACAGTGAAACTCATAATAGTGCCATGAAGACTGATCTGACAAATAAATTGTGAAACTCAAGATGACATATCAAAACGGTGTTACATTTTCATCATCTGTTTGGTTTAGATACTGTAAGTGGCTCTCAACTTTTTTGACTCGAAGGCTCCCCATTGAAAATATTATTTGAAGATAATATGTCCTCTGGTATTTCTGCTGTAATTATGACAAATTTTAGAAACTGGGGGTGTTGATATATTAAATTAATTTGAACTCAAACACAATTTAACTATAAGATTTCAATCAAATCAATGGTTATTGAGGAGGAAAAATAAAAATGCCATTTTACCGTTTATTATTTATAATAATAGATATAATAAATGATTAACTTCCAGCCCCTTTTTGAAGTGGGCCCGATCCGTTGTTTGAGAACTATCTGCCTCTTGTTTTCTGGTTTAGATGTTTTGTCATTTGTATTAAAAATAATGGTGATGTATCACTGATCTGTTTTATTACACTGTCAAAGCAAATGCGAGTCTCATGAAAATCTCAAATGGGCAGATTTCTGATGGTCTCTCCTCTCATTTCTCTTGCTGAAACCCACAGTACACCTGGAAAGAATGAAGAGGACGACTAAAATACTTTCACTTTCTTGCTCTGGGCTTCATCTGTGACCCTTTAAATAACAGTTAAATCTTCTAATCCCATCTAGTGTTTCTGAACCCAGTCTTGAATTGAACATAAATCCAAACACTATATAAAGACTAAGTATAATCCTAAAACACTTCCCCCCGGTTTCACAGACAAGGCTTAAGCCTAGTCCAGACTAAAATGAAAGAAACTTGCACTGATTGATCTTAAAATATATCAATGCTTTTGTTTTGTCCCAAGAGGGACACCAGTAATGTTTTTTGTAAGGCATATTTATAAAAAAAAATTATTTAAATGTCCTAATTGAACTATAGCCTAATCCTGGTTTAGTCTAAGCCCTGTCTGTGAAACCAGGCCTTTGAGACTATTTTCTGTTGATTAACACAGCTGTGGTAGATCCGGTAACCTCTTGTAAATTCATGATAACCTTCAACAGAAAGACAAACCACAGCAGCACTGTTTTAAAAAAGGTTAACACATCTGTGCAATGAGCAGAGGAAGTTTATTTGAGGGTTGGTGAGGTAGAGGTGAGATGATGAAGCTTCACCCAACCTTCAAACACCTCGACTGTTTCAGCTCATCTGACAAGAAGCAATCAAAAATATTTCCGAGAAAAGGAAGTTATTTTACATTGCAATGACTTGTGTCAGTGTTATTCACTGCTCCATTTTGTAATATTAAGACTTGCTTGTATCAAACAGTATAGGGTTTAGTGAAAATTAACATGCATCAAAAGGCCTAACTGGTTGCAAATAAAAGATAATTAAACAGGTTGTCATACCAGTTGAACTTATGCAAGTCAAACTAAACTTACTTGTCAACGAGGAACTTCAAACGCAATCAACATTTTATTGTTATAAAAACAGAAATGAAAAAGAAAATGTATTTTGAGGGCTATGAGAGTTACCATAGAAAACATAAGAACAATACAATCTTGTGCGTCTTCATATCACTCAAACAGTACTTTCGTTTTGAAAATGTTCTAGTAAAACAGAAATGTTGCACTGTTAATCACATTTTACATCATTTACATTTCTGTTTATCACAAAAGTACTTTTACAATCAAATTTGAATACGTTTGAGCTAAAAAAAAAAAGTGACACGGGCTGTGTTTCAAAATCTAGTGAGCTTTAAATAACATTTAAACATGTATTCTTTAGTATCTGTCACTAGTACTATTTTTACTGTTACTAGTCCTTATTCATTACATACTATTACTCCGTTTGATACCAGTCATCATAGTAAAATAAAAAGATACTAGACATTATTGACTTACTAGCAATTAAGTGTTAGCAACATAAAAACATTATTAAAGTATAAATATTTGAACGGGTTTCCAAAAGAACTCTCGGTTAGAACGCACATATGCTGTCAAATATGCTGTCTAGTTAGGGTTAGGGGAAGATCCCTAGGTTTTGTGACAGAGCCGAGGGGTTGCATCGGTGCTTCGAGTGAACTTACTTTGTGCGTATTGCTAGTTAACTTGGGCTCGAATCCATCCAACCCATTACAGGAGTCTGATCCACCATCTGCGCTTCTTTTCTGGATGTGACGGTGGATCCGAGAAATATCTGCGTACGATCCCGTCCCGATCAGATTTCTGGCGGCTACGGGAGACTTCACATACACCCGGGGTGCGTGATAAAATCTAGGTTCCACAAGGAAATCCACACCAAATGCCAAGGGAAAGAATAAAAGTGCAATAAAGTATCCTAGGCCTCTCATTTTTCGTCTTCGGTGTATTTACAACACGCCTGTGTTGCTGTTTAAATACGCATGAATTCCTCGGTCTCCCTCCTGAGCGGCTGCTGACGGTCTCAACAAAAACAGACTGCCTGTGACAGCGAAAGGTCCCTACTGCTCATATTATTAGTGCTGAGAGCACATCAACGCCCTTTTTTATTTGATCAGTGACAACTGATAATAATTTCCAAGCTCGCAAAAAAAATTACAGACAAACCGAGTTGCTCTAACAGACTGTATCATTGACAGTATTTCGTATTAAACACATCAACAAAAAAAAGATCAACCAAAATAAATAAATAAATAACGGTGAAAAGAATGCACCTTGCAGAGTCTGCACTTGACTGGCTGCAGCGACTGGTGCGATCTTCTGATTGGTCCGTGGCTGCACACTCAGCTTCTGTGATCCCGTGCGGTCAAGTTAGTTTGACACGTCACACTTCAGAGGACAGTAACATCTTGCGTTTCATACGTAAAATGATCTTCGGTGAAATATCAATATAGCGGCTATAAACTAATGATGTCAGTGTCCTTTAGACCTATTTAATATGAAAACGTTTAACTGTAAAGATATTGTAAGATGTGCTGTGCTTTTTTCAGATTATTCAAGTCTTTTTTTATTGCCTATATATGCAATTCTCAGACAATGTGACCAAATCAATGCATGCATGATCATCTTCATTTAAATGGCTGCATAAACAGTTTCTTTTAAAAGTCTAATAACAAACTGCACACTTTAGCCGCACACATGCTTTAGGCTACTTATTTTTATACCAGCAAAATAATTTCATGTCTAAACAATAGCAAGTGCATGACTCTTATTGTCAATACATTCTCAGTGAGATCACAGTGGAAAATTAAGTGTAGTCCTCCAATGTGCATCATGGAAGAAAGAAGCATCTGTTGGTGCACTTCACAGTTCAGCCTACAACATAATCTTGCATTATCATCAAAGTCTCTGTGACTCATATCATAATAGAATAATTTAGTGCATCTTCCACCAGATTCTAACCATTTTATTGTTGTATTGCACCAACAAGTTTTTGCACAGTTACTGATGACACAATGGGAACATGTAAAATACAACAAAGCGAAGGGTCAGTTGCTAGTTGTAATCAGCTGTTTGTTTTTAACCCTGCCCTTTTAAAATGTTTCAGTTTAGATTTCAGCAAGCAATGTGTTAAAGGTAGGCCATTTCACACACATTCTTACAATGTATTTATGTACCAAATCATATAATTTTCAATTACATTATTACTGTATTTTGTGTGTGTTCATATGATTATGGCACGATCTGGCATGGAATATTCTATCCCATGATCACAAACCATGTGACACAGAAAAAAAGGCTTATTGTGACTTCCAACCGTTCCCTGTAATTCTGATCTGCAGTCATGCTTATTCTAGATCTGCACTGCTGGCCGAGAGCCACATGCTTCCCATTCATACTCATCCTGTCTCTTCTATTAGCAAATAACATTTTGCTATTCGCTAAAGAAGTGAAGTATGGACGTCATTGCTTCTGTAAGGAAGATTATAATTCTAAATGTCAGCCCAATGTGACTGCAGTAATGCCTTTTTAACTTTGCAGTGCACTATAAAATTCTGCATGGGTGGAAAAACCCAGTAGTCCCTCAAAACCTGACATACAGGTAAAGATGGTGTGACCTGAATTCCTCAGTAGTGACTGTATAAGGTCTGGGCACCTACTATCCATTGAGAGCTAGGAAACTTTTCAAAGTTAAGGTGAAAGAAACTCCCAATGTCAGACTGTTCTTTTTCACCATCAGTTGTGAATTTTAGGCCAACTGAGACCCTTTTATATGAACTTGTTACTTTTGCAACATCCTATGTATGTTAATGATGTTCACTCAACATTGTTTTACACAACATGGGAAAGAAATTTAAAGGGATAGTTCACAAAAAAATTTAAATTCTGTAATCATTTACTCACTCTGTATGCGCTTCTTTCTTCTGTTGAACACAAAAGAACAGTAACCATTGGCGTCTATAGTTGATTGTATTATTTTCCATACTGTGGAAGTCAATGGTTACCGTAAACTGAATACCGTGAACAGAATTTTCATTTTTGGGTGAACTATCCCTTTAATGTGTGGTGTCATTTTAAACCAAATTTAAATATTTAAAATGCTTAAAAATGTATTTTTCTTTTTTTTTTAATCAAAATGTGCATTTTACTAAAAGCTAGGAGAATGTATAAAAACACTGGAGTGGGGACAGGGCAAAAATGCTAAAGGAAAAAAAGTTTCTTATAGGCCTATTAATACCAATATGTAAAAAAACGTAATAACAAATATTAAAATATGGTATCGGCTATTCGTTGCAGAGATTTCCACATAATAACAAAATTGATACGGCAGATTTACACTTAATTTTGGCCGAAAAATTTTACATTTTTAAATTTTAAAGATCGTAGCTTCATCGGAATGAGATGACACTTGGTGACTTTTGTTGCATTAGCTATGTGAACACACAAAAATCATGGACATGATTCGGATATGTTAAAGGGTAAAAAAAAAAAGTCACAGTTGGCTCCTTCCCGGTCAAAAATTACCAACATAGGAAATGAATGGGAATCAGCCACTGTGCAGAAAAAATTGCACAGCAATCAAGGGGTGACACTCTAAAATATAAAGAGTGCAAAATAGACACCCACCCACGCACACACACCCAATGTTTTGTGTAATATAACCAGTGTTGATCTAATTGCTTATCAAGAATTGGAATCTATTACCATTACAAAAGTATATTGTTACTTTACTTATTACTTTCTGGCAACAGTAATTAGTTACACAGTACATTACTTTTTCTTCATGCCCCACAGAAGTTGTAACTGTGTATCTTCCACATAAAATTCTAGGGATTGATAGTGACATTCAAGTAGAAGTGTTGTATTAATCTCATTAATTGTCATGTGTAGCTTGAAGCTACTTGTCATTTCTCCGTTACCCATATACGATTATATTTCATTATGTATTTTATCAAATCACATAAGTTTGTAAGAAACTTTAATTGTCCAAAAAGATGTTTAATTATAGTAATATAATGTACCACATGCTGATCAGAGGGATGTGGGTGGGATGTAATGCCAGAGTAAAGTAAAGCCACAACGTACACAACCGTGCTCAGATCATCTTTTTTTCCTGACAAAATCAATATAATGCAATATTTCTATCTGCTGAATGTAAGCTTTTCTATATTCCAAGCTTGCCTGCTGCACTGGGGATATCACATGCATGTGCGAGTTGTGAAAATTATGAAAATAAATCTAGGAATTATTTGATTGTTGGATTTTAAATCAGCGGGGTTGGGGCATCAAAAGTAACTAAGTAACTAAACTGTTTTATAGATAGTAACTGTAATATTATTACTGAAATATTATTAGTAATTAGTTACACAACTAGTTACTGCAAAAAGTAATATTATTACAGTAACTAAGTTACTAGTTACTGCCCAACACTGAATATAACACAATAATGTATGATTGTAATCATAATGCAAAACCTGATATTTATCTAACCAAAAATATCTAAACCTTGACCAAAAGTAGTCTTTTAGAATGTCTAAATATATATCTAAAAGCAAAACCTAATAAAATGAAGAAATTATGTCTAAAACACAATGGGAATACATTTATTGAAAAATAATAATTAAATAATTCAAATATATATATTAATTATTGTGGGGGAAAATAGCTAATTAAAAATTTATAAATATGCAAATATATTATAATCCCCTCAAAATCATAAATAATAATCAAAAAATATTATTGAACAAAAATGTATTAGATTGATTTTACTGAAGAAAAAAAAAAAAGTTAAATTTCAAGGCTTCGGTCACTTTTGACCACGAAGGAGCCAAGTGTTACTCCTAAATGAAGAGGACCAGATGGTCAAGACTTATTTATATTAATAAAACAAATGCCCAGAAATGTCTCCAAATAATATCTGCCAACATTTATGCAAAATACAGTGTGTAAGAATGAAAAAAATTCTGCATGCTAAGATGATAATGACGATAAGATGTTACAGGGAAGCTTTGGTTTGGTAACTGTAAAAAAAAAATATCTTTAGTTCGCCAGCAAGCACTTTCGCTTCGCTCTCGCGGCTTGCGAAGCAGGCTCGCCTGCACGCTGCAATCGCTAGCTCGACGGCTCGCTAGTAGAGCGCGGCATCGTTGGTGCGGCGTGCAGCCACTGATCTATAATATGTCGCTGTGGTAAGGTGTACTCTCAATCTGAGGTGAAACTGGTCTGTGCTATGTAGGAATTTTATTTTTATAGCTTTTTGAATGTAGAGACACAGCAGCATATTTCTGAGATTCGGAGGCCTCTTATTTTGTAGTTCCACATCAGACAGTAATTGAATAATAATTTATTAAATTAAATTAATGATTACATCAGACAGTCCTGAAACGATGCAGCTGACACTGGGGTACGGTGTACTCTCAACCAGAGGCGAAACTGGTCTGTGCTATGTAGGACTTTTATTTTTATAGCTTTTGTACGGTGGTCGAGAAGAGCAGAACAAATCACAATTCTGAAAACAAAAGAACAAATTACAAACGCAAATGCAAGTCTAAAAAACAAAATAACAATTCAGAAAACACAACAACAATTCAGAAAACATTATAACAAGTCAGAAAACACAACGACAAATCCGAAAACAAATTAACAAGTCAGAAAACACAACGACAATTCAGACAAACCGGAAAAGGTAGGTATAGTTTGAGACAGCGCCATTGGTTTGGGATTACTCACCGCTGAAGGGACGAGACATTTTTTTGACGTAATCAACGTATACAGGAAGAACCAGCTGAAGAACAGCAGATTCGTGGTAGAAAGTTTGGAGATGGTACTAAAGTAGCTCAGTTTAAATGTATTGTATGAATTACCCTTACTATGAAATAAAAAATACGGGGTGTATGTTTAGATTTAGTTAAAAGTGGCTATAGAACATCTGCTCCAGTGGCGCAGATGGATAAGCTCTTGCCCTTGGCTTTTTGACACGATCGACCCGGGTTCGATCCCACCTTTTGCCGAGTTTTTTCCCTCCTTTTCCAAATCTCGTATCACCTCATAAGCATTTATTTTCATAAAGATTAGGGAAATAATCAAAAAAGTTGCAATAAAGTAGGGGGGTAGGGTAGGTCGGTGTAGCGGGGGCTTTATTGTACCATAACGGGGCATCCATTCAATAATTTACATTTAAATTATAATTTACACTCAATACGTTTTTATTGCATACTGTTTTATAATGTACTATACAATACTGAGGTGCTGATAATTGCCACTATTTGCATTAAGTAGTGTAAATAGTAGTAAATCCTGCTATTTTAACATAGTGTAATAGGTATTTGTACTTAGTGTAAATAGCATATATCGCTAAGAAAATTTGCTATTTTCACTTAGTGTAAATAGAATACATTGCTAATACGAGATTTGAAAGGGAGGGAAAAAAAACTCGGCAAAAGGTGGGATCGAACCCGAGTCGATCGCATCAAAAAGCCAAGGGCAAGCACTTATACATCTGCGCCACTGGAGCTGATGTTTTATAGCCACTTTTAACTAAATCTAAACATACACTCAGTATTTTTTATTCCAGAGTAAAGGCAATTCATACAATACATTTAAACGGAGCTACTTTAGTACCATCTACGAACTTTCTACCACGACTCTGCTGTTCTTCGGCTGGTTCTTCCTGTATAACTTACGTTGATTGACGTCAGTCAGCGGTGAGTAATCCCAAACCAATGGCGCTGTCTCAAACTATACCTGCCTCTTCCGGTTTGTCTGAATTGTCGTTGTGTTTTCTGACTTGTTAATTTGTTTTCAGATTTGTCGTTGTGTTTTCTGACTTGTTATATTGTTTTCTGAATTGTTGTTGTGTTTTCTGAATTGTTATTTTGTTTTTTAGACTTGCATTTGCGTTTGTAATTTGTTATTTTGTTTTCAGAATTGTGATTTGTTTTGCACTTTATGGCCACCGTACTTTTTGAATGTAGAGACACAGCAGCATATATAAGGGGGGCGGGGGTGCTCTTACTTTGTATATGAGTATCTGATGGCTTTTATTTTGGAATTTAACATCAGCCAGTGACGGAATGTGGTGTGCCTATCATTTGGGCTGTGTTGAGAAAAAAAGTCGCGTTTGCCGGAAGAGACGAGATGGTCCTCACTGCAGACCACAAGATCCAGGAGGCGAGGTTGGATCCAGATACAACTCCTCCCACCTTACATATTCCTAAACCTACCCGTCTCCACCCCCTGATCCCTAAACCCACCATCTCCACCCCTAAACCAACCCATCACCACCCCCTTGATGTGGCTCCAACCCCGCCCCCTGGATCTTTGTTCTGCAGTGAGGGGCTACTGGGAAGAGCAGTTGCATTCAGAGCAGTTCTCTGAGAGTCTTACCGTAACAGGAAGTTTATGCGCGACCCTCGAAATAGCGTGGCGGCTAGATTGACCGTGCTTTTCGACTTGGCGGCTGGCCTGACCGCAGTGTGCTAGCATCGTGTTGGAGCAGCCATGAATGCAGCTTTGAAAGAACTGCGCAACCTGCCCGCCCCCGCCAAAATCAACCTGTTTTTGCACATCACAGGTCGCCGCGCCGATGGTTATCACTTGATTGAATCGGTCTTTCAGCTCATTGACTGGCAAGACACTGTCCATCTCAGCTTGCGTGAAGACGGACAGATCTCTCGCGAAGATCTAGTTTCTTGCGCAGGAGCAGAACTCCCCCCAGACGACCTCTGCATTCGAGCCGCCCGAGCCCTGCAACAAGCCACGGGCTGCACCTTAGGCGCACACATCCAACTTGAAAAGCGCATCCCTGCAGAAGCGGGCATGGGCGGCGGCTCATCCGATGCGGCGACTTGTCTTTTAGGCCTTAATCGCCTATGGAATCTTAATCAGCCGCTCTCAACATTAGAGCAAATTGGTATCTTTCTAGGCGCTGATGTACCCTTCTTTCTGCGCGGCAGGAACGCCTGGGTCAGCGGCATCGGTGAGCAGATCGAGCCCCTCAACGATGGCATCCTGCCTACCAGTCAGACATTGGCCATCATCAAGCCAAAGAACGGCTTATCGACAGCAGCGATTTTTGGTCACGAAGCCTTGAAGCGCGATACGCCACATGCTATACTCGCGGTCTTTGCGGAGAATCCTTACGGCTTTGGCCGCAATGATCTCCAGACTGTTGCCGCGCTGATCGAGCCCCAATTGTGTCAAGCTCTTGCGGTTTTAGAGAAGCAGGGCTTAAAGCCGCGCATGACAGGCTCTGGCAGCGCGGTGTTTGCGCGATGTCCGGCTGATTTCCAGCTCGACGCAAGCTCAAGCCCGCTGGGCTGGCAGCAAAAGTTTTGCAAGACACTCGCTGAGCATCCATTGGTTGGCTGGGCCGTTTAGCAAACGCTGCATGTTTTCGGGCGCTGCGTTCGTGCAGTGTCCAGTGCAGAATCGCCAAGTTGGTTAAGGCATCGGATTTTGATTCCGACAGACGAGGGTTCGAATCCTTCTCCCCCTGCCAAATGTCTTTTCGCTGTCGTCAATTCTGATCTAGCAAGCGGCCACCAGCATCATGACCCCGCGTGCCTCAGTTTGTCTGGGTGATGGACGGTACCACATCACGAGTCACGTGGTCAAACCCATGTCTGAAGCAGAAACGAGAAAAGGGAAAGGAACTTTGACAACTTTCTTATATTTGTCTGGGGACTAGACAAGGTAATCTTTCTCAATCTTCTTTTTTCTTCAGTGCAATAAAACTTATTACAAAATGACACACTGTAATTCGCTCAAGCTAAATGCAGAATTTTGTTCAGATATGACAAAACTAGTGAGAAAATATTTTTCTAGAAAATGCTGCTGCAAAATGTTTGATGGGACGCCACTGATGCTTTTTTATTTGCAGAACACGATGAGCGCGTTTCGGTTAGATCTCAGCCCTCTGAAAGAGCCTCTGGGATTTATACGTGTACTGGAATGGGTACGTGCCTTTCAGTTATGATCTTGAGCTATTCTGTATAGGTACATCACAAGTTATTAGAAAAAAATAAACAGTGACAACATTATTCTCATTATTCTCCCATTCTTTAACGCGTTTAGCTTTAAAGAAACACTTTAAATCTGTAATTCCTTTTTTTTAGCTAACTTTGTGGTGTTACATTTTTTTCTTGATGCAACGTTTGTATGACTCAGTTTATCTTTGGGCTTTACCAAATAACTTAAAGATAAAGTGTCTGTAAACAATTACTGTAGCCTGTCTTTGTTAAATACATTTTGGTATTACTTGCCATGCATGTTATCCAGAGGGTCATGCATTCTTCACTCTTTTTTTTTTTTTATCAATGCACAAATATGTATCATGCCTCTGTCATTCTCCTTATTTAAGGCAAGCACCGGATATTACCATCATACAGCTTTTAAGGTGTTTAAAACCCACAATAAGCATTTCTTCTTTGAAACAGCCATTAAAAAGAGGAAGCAGAAAGCAGTGAGGCTGTGTGCGGGGCTTTTAATGGTGATTCACTGTTAGAAATTGATTTGTATTTCTTCATATGCTGATTTTAGTTCTGTGTAATTGTGTGCACGCTTCCTGTGGTTTCCATTTGTACGCATTCATATAAACATACATTCATTAAACCTCTTTGTATTCACTATCTGTCTTTACAGATATTTGCTATTTTTGCTTTTGCTACAACTGGGGGTTATTCTGGCTCTACAGTTTCAACATCCAGTGCAAGGACAATGCCAGCAAAGAAATAGATGTATCCTTCAGCTATCCTTTTAGGTAAACCGTATGATTCAAATACATATGAAACTCATTGTTTAAAAAAAACAAAACATTTTTCATAATTTCCTTTTTTTATTATTCTTTGTTACAAAGGCTCAATACCCAGAGTTACAGTGTGCCAGACTGCAAAGTCAACACAACAATGTTTAAACTCAAACAACTGACTGGAGATTATTCATCTTTCGCTGAGTTCTTTGTAGCTATTGGAGTTCTGGCTTTCCTGTACAGCACAGCTACTCTTGTGTTGTATCTGGGTTACCAGCACATCTACCGTGAATCTCCTCGCGGTCCCAACATTGTGAGTGTGTACTGTATGTATTTTCAGAGTTCCTCCGCTATGTCTGTGCATGCCTTTAAATTCATATTCCATTTCCTGGCAGTCATTATATTAGTCTGTTCGATATTATGCTGGATTTCAGCATCACTTGGTTGGATGAACTTTTGTGAGCTGTTTCTGAGCTGTGTAGGGGTGTGAAGAGTTCCACTTGTGTGTAAATGAAGAAACAGAGGGGTGGGTTTTTCTGGCAACAGCTGCAACTGTTAGTCCAAACAAAGTGTCCTGGGGATAAAGTAAAGGCATTTGAGTGTCAAATCTAAAACATTGGTGCATAGATAACATTTATTAACATAATACTAGTGTAATAATTAATTTATATATTTTTAAAGAAATGTTTCTGAAAGAAGTCTAGTATGCTTAGTTTCTGTAATTTATTCAAAGTTGAATGTCTTCCATGTCATGTGATCATTCAGAAATCATTCTAATATACTGATTTGGGCTTCAAGAATCAATTCTTATAGGGGTGTGCGATATCACGAGTTTTGATCGTGGACGATTAAAATGTCTAAACGATCTGCTTTTGAAGTAGTATCGCGCTACAGCGCACATTCTATCAGTTGCAGTTCTGGCGCCTCCGTATCAATACTCTACAACGCGACATACATTCACATCAAATGCTAACTCAGCGGTAGGGTTACACTTACGGGACACTGCCCTTATTCGCAATCAAAAAAGTACATTATTTGCATGTGCTTTAAAAAGTTTTTTGTTGAGGTTAAACATTTCATTAGTGTGCTGTTCTTTACTGGACTAAGTTATCTTTCGTGTCTGATACTGTGTTCTAATACTGTCAAAACACACAAGGTTTACATATAAACACAGTTGGTTATGTCAAAGTGAAAGTAATGCGTGCAGGTGTCCCAAACCTGTATTAATTTCTTTCTCATGCTGAACACAAAATAAGTTATTTTTAATAATGTGGGTAACCAAACAGTTGATGGATCCCATTGACTTCCATAGTATAGAAAAAAAAAATACAATGGAAGTCAATGGGACCTGAAACTGTTTAGTTACCAACATTCTTCAAAATAACTTGTTAAGTGTTGAGCAGAAGAAAGAAGTAATTCAGGTTTAAAACAACTTGATGAGTAAATAATGACAGAATTTTCATTTTTGGGTGAACTATTCCTTTAAAGGGGTCATATGATGCGATTTCAATTTTTCCTTTCTCTTTGGAGTGTTACAAGCTGATTGTGCATAGATATGATCCCTGAAGTTGTAAAGACTAAAGTCTCAAATCTAAAGATATATTCTTTATAAAAGTTCAGAGTTAACCACGCCTACCTAAAACGGCTCGTTCTTACACGCCACCACATATCTACGTAGCTATGTGGGAAGATTTGCATAACGCCGCCCAATGTTCACGCAAAGAAAGAAGGCGTAACTTTTATTCTCGCTGTAGTATTGTTGACGCTGCAGCCATGTCATGAAGACGCTGCGTGCTTCGTTGTGAAAGCGAAACTACTTTGTTTGGTCTTCCAAAAGAGGACACCATTAGAAATCAGTGGTTAAGTTGTATTTCCAACACTGTTCCAGAACACCTCAACCCAAATATTCAGATGTGTCCAACACATTTTATGGAGGACTGTTTCCTGAACCTGGGAGAGTAACGTTAGACTAAAACGCCGGCAGTTCTGACTCACGTAAGTAAGTTTTCATTTAAAGGATTTGCCACTGACGATTAGTGGCAGTGTAGAGTAGCACTTGTTGTTGTCATTTCTCCGATCACAAATACAGACAAGTTTTTATGTTTACAAGGCGCGCGATGCAATGCAACACTTAATAAGACAGTATAAGTCATTATAATCAGTAATTATGTCCCCACTGGATGCAACAAATGCCTAGTTTGTAATGGGTTTTAATGTTTTTGTCTCGTCGCTCTGGCCGGACACGGCATCAACAGTATGGTAAGGGGCGTAACGTTTCTGTCACATGCTTGAGGTATTCGGCAAATCACAACGTACTGGATAGCTGGCCCATCACAGCACACCTCGCTTTTCAGACCGATGAGCTTGTAAAACGACGCGTTTCAGAGAGGCGGGGCATAGAGGAGAAACATAATGTACAGTATGTGGAAACGAATGTGTTTTTTACTTAAACACGCATAAACACATTTCATTACACCAAATACACAATATAATGTTCTTTTTAGCAGCATCATATGACCCCTTTAAATAAAAAAGCAACAGTTTTTAAATTGTATTAATATTTCCTAATTTTATCAGTTTTTTTCTGTATTCCAACATTTGACTGGTATATTAGAATAATAATATTAATTATAATGCATTTAATGTATAATTTATATATATTTCAATTTACATGTATTACTCTCTTTAGGATCTACTGTTAACTGGGATCTTCGCTTTTCTCTGGCTGGGTGTGTTCATCTGCATGGGGAAAAGGCCTCACGGATGTGAAAATTTCAACCAGTCCGAATACGCTTGTGTACATAACTGAAGTGTGTAAACAAACAGGAAACAAGTGCACTGCTGGGCACATCCCCTCAATGGGCCGCCTCTATTCCTCAGTGGTAGGAGGACTATAATGTATAGCAAAATACTAGACCCATGACATCATACCTGGATAATTTTACAGAATTACCTATTTATGATTTATCCATCTTATTTTCCCACCTATTTTTACTGCTATCCTTTGTCAGTATTTATATAATGTGAATCAAATGAATTCAAAACAAATCAAGTGAGGTTACTAATGCAAATGATGTGAATCTATGAATTTTTCATAGATCTTTTGATTCCTCAACCTTATCCTGTGGGGAGGAAACAGCTGGCTCCTTTACAAGGATACGCCATTACACAAGTCAGCCAATCAGCAAGCGGGAGCAGGACAGCCATAATTAAACAGGTCACATCCACATTCATCAAGCAGGTGTTGTTGCAGTACTAAAGTGCTACATAGCACCCAGTTGACTGATGTTATGGATCTACCTGTCTTGACCTGTGTCACAAATCCACCAAAGGTTCTTGCCTATAGAGTATCTCCATTTAGATTACACAAATTTAGATGTGCATTTTACACACTACAGCAAAGCTGTATACTTAGGGAAGGTACAAGAACACCTTAGCAAATAAACTTTGTATGAAGTAAACTGCATCATTAAAATGTCATATTTCATATCTTTACTGTTACTGTCATGTTTTTGATGTCATTTGAACTTGTACAGAATGTTTTTGATTCCTGTTCACTGAAATATATTTTGAATTCAATATATAACTTGAATTTGCTGTTCTGATGCTCCCTTTTTATCACCGTTGAGGCTGTGCAGTACAAGATGCTGTTGTGTTTAGTTACATCTCGGCTTACTTTTCAATGTGCTTCTTGTGGTTGAAATGGCCTTTTATTAAATGAAATGTGTGCCTTATAACTTAGTTAGCCTATATTTAAGAAATGTTTACATATACCAGGCACGACTGTTGCTAAAAATGAATAGAATGTTTTTGTTTGTGTTTAACAAAGTTGAAGGCTTTTTTACAATAAATAATAATAATAAAAACATGTTTTCTTTTTATTGTGCATAATATAATTCTTTGGCCCACATGTAGGCTACTTGTAATTTCTAATTGGTAAATTACCTATGAAAATTAATTTCTAATTCTTATTTACTTAAACAGGCTACACACTGCTGCATAAAAGACAAAACACATTCTTAGACAAAATATCTTTATTATCTTAATGCTCACAGTATCAGCCTGCGTTATTGTGAACATCAACTGTTGCTGATGCTGGTATTAAGTTGTGAGGAGTTTACAGATTATGATGTAGGCTATTCAGAAAATTGGGTATTTCCCTGTTTTCATACTGCCTATGGTATTTATTTGCTATATGGGTATTTCCAACGTTTCATGTGCACGGACACGAGACTGAAGCGATGTTCGATTCGTGAACTAACTGTTCGTTTGAGTCGGATCTTTTCAATGGATCGTTGAACCCGTTCACAGACTGGACGATTTGTTCACGAATCTAACTAAATCGATCCTAGCGGGTCTCAGCTCCAGTCTTCTGTTGGATTGGACATTTCCTTCACAATGGTTAATAGTAAACACGTTTGGAGGGAACTGAGAAGAATATGTTACTTAAGTTGTTTAATTGGTTGGTCCATTTTTGACATTTTGGGATAGGCTATTTTGCTTCTATAGCATGCCTTCTTTCAGAGTAGCGGCAAAAGAACATTTAAAACACACAAGCGTTTTTATCCCGTTATCCATCTTTAAATACTTTTTCTTTTTCCAAAATGAGTTTTGATTTTTGACTGAGCCAAATCTCCACTTTAGTAGCACTTACACCAAACATTCCAGTTTTATTCCTATCTATATTCTGGAGGTATTTGCAAAAGGATCTTTTTAATTTCTAAGAAGCAAAGTTAATTTGTGTGTCTGTATTTTCTGATTTATGCAGTGATAGAAAGAGATAGGCTAACCAAATCCCCCTCTTAAAAAAAAAAAGTCTAATAGCTATGTCAGCCAAATGGGGAAAAAAAATTAAATCCAGCTTTATAGAGGCGCCCCATGACTGACTAGACTCACCAGATTAAAAAAAAAAAGTATAATATATATAGATATATATATACGGACACTTGTGATTTTCAAATAACTATGAACAAAAGAAAAAAGAAAAGAAGAAATTAAAATGTTTGTGGTCAAAGCAAAATTGTGAACATTTATCAGGATTTTAGGGTTAAAAATTTTGTATTTATGTATTGATTTTTTTTCAGCCTGCATCGACCTACCCTGGGACTACATGAAAATTAGCCACCCTGGCTAAATCTGGCACATTTTACATAGATTTTTATGTATTATTAATGTGTATTATCCCTGATTAAACCATCTCTTTGGGTGAACCGGTTCTTTGGAACGAACATTTCAAAAGAATCGACTCGAACAATTGACTCGGACCTCCCACGCAAGATGACGTCACAATGCGCTTCCGCCGTGATGGTGGCGGATCGTGCACGCGCTAAATCGGCAATGGCTGCCTTAGATCGGCGGATTTCCATCCTTGACTTTGTAGGGCAAAGCTGGACCGCTTGGACCGACAAAGCGAACGTATCCACGTCGGATGGTGAGTAAAATAATGTCGAGCTCTCGATACTTTCGGTTGTAATCGCGTCGAGCGAGCACAGGAAATGAATCGGTTTGAAAAGAGCAAACCCCGGCCACCAGCCCACCTCGACCCAAACAAAGGCCCCGCCGGGTCCTAGCGCCGCATGGGTTGCAATCCGACACACTGTACTTTCGGAAATTCTCCCAGGTCCTAGCGCTCTCTTTAGTAAAATGTACTCTTTACTAAAATGTACTGTCTTGAAAATGGTTTTTGTAATGTGCCTTAACTCGTTATGTACGTTGTCGTGTTGGTTACAGTTTTAAAGCCGAAAGATGTGGCGCAGTATGTCACCTTTGGTGATCTGACAGCCAGCGCGACGGGAAGTGAAGGTGGAGACGAGTCTCTGGCCAGAGAACTATAAGATAAATAAGCCTCTGAACCCATTTACCCACTCACAGGTTCATAATTGTTCTGGTCACCGTGAGAACGTCTCATTATTATCAGATTATCATGCGGTGACAGCATTATGAAACGCTGGGTTGATATTTCCCTTTGCAATAGCCAGTAATCAAGAGGCATCTTCACATTAAACTGCCCTTGCTCTGACTTTTCTTTACATTACATCTTATATAGCACACTGAGTTGGTCTCTCTCCATCTATCTTACTTATCAACTGATTAATAATAAGAATTGCATTTCTCATGTATGTAGTTCATGTAATACAGGAAATGAAATGACCCATATTAATGAATGCAGTGAGCTGTGAAGTGGCATTAGAAGTGGGAACATTATTTGACGGTATGTCTAAAGCAGTTCTCAACTGGGGGACCACGGCCGACTAGAAGGCCTCAGCAAACTTCCAGAGTCTACAATGACCCAGTCATGAACTTGACATCAACCACCTTCACAGTTGTACAGCCCACCCTGGAAGTCCAGTAGCCCAATTTAAGATGTTAGAACTAGAGCTAAACATGAGTTACAAATAATGTTATGTTAAAATAAACAAAATTAATTAAATTGCTAAAAATATGTAGGCCAACAATATATAAAGGGACGTCACATTTGTGATTAAAATTAATCAGTAAACTTTCTTTTTCTTTTCTTTTTTTACCGTAGTGTAGAAGTCTTTGGCAACTAATTTTTCCATCCTACTCACTAATGTGGGTTTAATTTTACACCTACTACCTCCTAATTTGACTTGGTCAACCTCTATAAACAGTAAGCATATAACTTACAATGAGTATGTTCTTGCCAGGGTTATTTTATGATACATATAACAGTATAGAATAGGATAAGGATAGTAATAGTATCTATCATTTTCTGAACTACAAATAGAAAATTTCACCAAATTTTACCAAGCTAATACATAGACCCTGTGCAGCAGGAAGAAAAAGCTTTTTAATTGGTCCCCTAAACAGATTCTGATCTATTAAAGAATATACAGTTCAATTAATTGCAGTTAGTTATTTTTAAAGGGGCAGTTGATTGCGATTTCACTTTTTTAATGTTAGTTAGTGTGTAATGTTGCTGTTTGAGCATAAACAATATCTGCAAAGTTGCGGAGCTGAAAGTTCAATGCAAACGGAGATATTGTCTTTTAAAATTCTGGCAGTTTAATGCCTACAAAAACGGCTGGTAGGGACTACAACGAGTTACTTCCCGGGTTTGTGACATCACAAACCCAGCCAAACCCCACCCCCGGGAACATGCAACGAAGGGGGCGAGGCCATGCTGCGCTGCTTTAGAGAAGAGGAAGTGAAAACTAGAGGTGCTTGTAAAAATCTATTCATATATGAATCGTGATTCTGTCTAAACGATTCCCAATGCAAATCAACGTTCTAACGCAGCGGTTATCAGTACTGTTCCTCGCGTTCCCCTGCTCTGCACACGCTCTGCATCTCTCTCTCTCTCTCTCTCTCTCTCTCTCTTCTCTCTCTCTCTTCTCTCTCTCTCCCTCTCTCTCTCCCTCTTTCTTTTCCTTTTTTTCCTTCCTCTCTCTATCTCTCTCTCTCTCTCTCTCTCTCATTCAGCTCAGCTCCAAAAATGAACTGTTACAATTATACACTTATTTTCACATAGCTATGAGAAGCGTTATACAAGGACGTGCGTGCGCTTGCCGTACTGTATTAAAGGGGTCATATGATGCAATTAAAAAGACCATGATTTTGTGTAATTTGGGGAATGAAATGGTGTTTATGCGGTTTAAGGTTAAAAAAAACCATTATTTTCCACATATTGTACATTATTGTTTCTCCTCTATTCCTCGCCTTTTTGAAACGCGTCGATTTATATAAAGCTCATTGGTCTGAAAAAGCGAGCTGTGCTGTGATTGGCCAGCTATCTCAATGCATTGTGATGGGCTGAATACCTCAAGCGTGTGACAGAAATGTTACGGCCCCTACCATACTGTTGATGCCGTGTCCGGCCGAAGCGACGAGACAAAACCAATAAACCCATTATAAACGAGGCATTTGTTGCCTCCAGTGGGGACATAATAACGTGTTATAATGACATATACTGTCTTTTTACACATTGCGTTGCGTTGCATCGCACCGCGTAAACATAAAACTCTGTCTGCATTTGTGATCGGAGAAATGAAAAACAACAAGTGCTACTTTACACTGCCCAAAAAACTCGCGTTTGAATCATCAGTGAGCAACGAAAAACACAGCGGCTTAGCGTGAGGGAAAGCCCCGGCTTAGCGTGCGCTGAGGCGGGGATAGAGTGAGCTGAGGCCGGGCTGGATTCCGCTTCGTCCACGATGAAAGTTGATGATTCTCTCAGCGACCAGCACATATCAGCTCCAGGCATGACGAAGTGGATTCGTCCTCTTTTGGAAGACCAAACAAAGTAGTTTCGCTTTCACAACGAAGCACCACAGCGTCTTCACGACATGGCGGCAGCGGCAAAAATACTACAGCGAGAATAAAAGTTACGCCTTCTTTCTTGCGTGAACATTTGGGAGATGTTATGCAAATATTCCCACACAGTGACATAGACATGTGAGGGCGTGTTAGAACGAGCACGTTTTAGGTAGGCGTGGTTGACTCTTAACTTTTATATAGAATATCTTTTTGGATTTGAGACTTTAGTTTTTGCAAATTTACAGATCTTCTTTATGAACCAAGAGCTTAACACTCCAAAGAGAAAGGAAAAATTGAAATCGCATCATATGACCCCTTTAAACCTTTAATCAGCTTTAAATAAAACCGTTTATAAAAGCTAACAGAAGCAGTAGCATTTACAAATAACAGCGTATCTAAAAGTATGAGACCACAACAATCAAAAAACATACCATTAAGAGCCGTGGTTGTACAGGTTCTGCGCGATCCTCTTCACTAATATCCTCTGCGTCTCAATCGGGCTCAAACTGATAAGCGATTTTAACGATGCCATTGTTTACAATACAACGGAGCACATGCCGCTGAGGTGAGGGGCATGTGTTCAAAAGGGCAGGAAGTTTAGATGCGCACTAGAGGCAGTTTAGCCAATCACAACACACTGAGTCAGCTAAACAAACTGAGCCCATCATGTATTTCTGAGGGAGGGGCTTCATAAAAGCAGGAAATAATCAGCGCGTTAATGGGACAGAGCAGTGTAGAATAAAGGTAAATTATGTAAAAAATAATGCGTTTTTAAAAAAAAAACAAAGCGTTATCACATGTTAGACTGCACCCCATAAACACAATCAAGCTTAGAAAAAAAGTCAACCACCTCTTTAAAGGGGTCATGCGATTTCAGTTTTTCCTTTCTCTTTGGAGTGTTACAAACTCTTGGTGCATAAAAAAGATCTGTAAAATTGCAAAGACTAAAATCTCAAACTTAAAGAGATATTCTTTAAAAAAGTTAAGCGTCAACCACGCCTACCTAAAACAGCTCGTTCTAACACGCCCCCACATGTCTACGTCACGATGTGGGAAGATCCGTGCTGGTTGCTGAGGAAATAAAACAACTTCACGCGGTGGATCGCCGGATCGGCTTTAACCGTGGACAAAGCGGAGTCCAGCCCACGGGGTCATCACGTGGTTGCCGCAAGCCCGCCGGCCGCTCCTTCGTCGAATCCTCCAGCCGTGCCGTTCTCAAGCCTGGCCGCCTCTGCTCACTCAAGCCGGCCTCAGCATACTCTAGTCCGCCGCTCACTCTAGGCATAAGGCCTCAGCCATTTAGTACACGGGTGTGACGCTGTTTCGTTGTGAAAGCGAAACTACTTTGTTTGGCCTTCCAAAAGAGGACACAACTAGAAATCAGTGGTTAAGTTGTATTTACAACACTGTTCCAGAACAGTTCAACCCAAATATTCAGATGTGTGCAGCGCATTTTACGTTTTTACTGATCCTGGTAGAGTAGACTACAATGCCGACTGTTCTGACTCACAGACTGTATGTACGTTTTTTATATTTAAAGAATTTGCCACTGACGATTCAAACGCGAGATTTTTGAGCAGTGTAGAGTAGCACTTGTTGTTTGTCGTTTCTCCGATCACAAATGCAGACATGGTTTTATGTTTACGCGGCGCGATGCAACGCAACGCGTAAAAAGACAGTATAAGTCATTATAATCAGTAATTATGTCCCCACTGGATGCAACAAATGCCTCGTTTATAATGGGTTTGAATGTTTTTGAATCATCGCTCCGGCCTGACAGGGCATCATCACAGTATGGTAGGGGCGTAACATTTCTGTCACACGCTTGAGGTATTCGGCCAATCACAACGCACTGGATAGCTGGCCAATCAGGGCACACCTCGCTTTTCAGACTGATGAGCTTTGTAAAAATGTACGCGTAAAGGTGGGGCATAGAGGAGAAACAATAATGTACAGTATGTGGAAAATAATGTTTTTTTTTTACCTTAAACACATTTCATTACACCAAATAATGTTCTTTTTAGCAGCATCATATGACCCCTTTAATGTATGGACACTTGAAAGGAGTGTCGCTGTGAATGGACTTTGCTTTGTGTTTAATTTCCTGTTTTGATTGTCTTGTTTGTTTCACTGCCTCTTTTAGGGTCCTCTCTGGAAGAGTGCAGCAAAAATGTGAGGAAACGGATGGAAACCATGACTTTTAAGAAAGGAGGTAAGGAGGCGTTTGTTAGGCTTGTGATTTATAGATTGCAATAATGACGCACATGATTGCCACACATAAAACATTTTTCTTGCCGTCACAGACATGTCGATATATGGCCACTGCCCAGCACATGATGACTTCTTCCTGGTGGTGTGCAGCCACTGTGGGCAGGTGGTGAAGCCACAGGCGTTTGAGAAGCATTGTGAGCGTCGTCATGTCCTCTTCAGCAAGCTTTATGACACACCATCCAACTGCTCTCCTGACCGACCCCAACAGGGGAGACCGCCTTCCCAACATGGAAGCCTTTGTGAGGGTCAAGACAGCAGGCACCGGGGGGCTGGACCCCCACGAGTACCACCACCTCATTCTCCCCACCAGGCACATTCCAAACCACAGCGTGAAGGACCCAGGTGAGGAGGAGTGAAGTGCAGTTTAACTTGATCTTACGCGTCTACTGTTTATTCCAGTGTAGTTTCATTCCAGTGTTGTGTTCCAGTCTTCAGCAGGTGGATAAAGTTTCCCATGAAACCCCTCCAAAACCTCTACATTTGCCCATGCCACCAAAAAAAGCAGTCCCATCTGTCGAGAAAACAATTCAGAAGAGTTTGGACTCACACACTCACCCGCACGGACCAAGAACACACAGCAGAACCTACAAGAAAGTCCTTAGTAAGTCTCTGCTGCAACTCATAATGGGAAACAAAAAATCTTCTTGTGTCTATGAGTTTGTTAGTATTTCAGACATACTGTACATTAACATGGATGATATTTCAAATATTCATGATTTTGTTGGCAGGCAGTCTAAAATTAATCTTAAAATAAATTTTAAATCCACTTTTTATTGGGGGGGGCGTGGCGTTCAAATGTTTTCTCTTGTTGAAACCGATTTGTTTATTTCAGAGAAAGAATGTGACTTGGACAAGCACTGTGGGGTGATGGATCCCGAGAGAAAGAAACTGTGCACCAGACTGCTGACTTGTAATGTGAGCATATAGTCAATATACAGAAACATGTACACCAGCATAAACATTTCAGTGATTTTGGACCAAAGTGTTAAACTCTTGCTGGTGTTTCTGTTATCTCCTCTACTGCAGATTCATTCCATCCATCAGCGCCGCCAGGTGGTAGGGAGGGGGAAACCTTTTGACCAGCTTGTAATAGAGGTGAAGATGAGCTCAAAGCCTCGAGAGCGCCCCCCTTTGCCCAGAGAAGTTCCCGATGGAGGCTCTGCCCACCATGAGACCAAATGCCAAATAACTAACTCTTCTATTCTCAGGTCTATAGTTCTGCATTCTGTGATTTAAATAATGGAGACAGATGCATTCAAGCTTATCTGACACTTAGACAGGACATTTATCTGAATGTGTGTGTTTACAGGTCCATGAATCCATCAGAGGAGGTGGAGCCTCTCTCAGCCAGTCTCTCCAGTGAGGAGAGTGACGGGGAGAACCGTGAGGACTTTGCTCATTTACCAGCAAGCACCTTGCACCCTAAACCCCTGGGTGTAAGTATTTTTTTTCATATTAAAATGTAAGCAGTTTTTAAACTAAGTGCAAAAAATCCCTACAAATCTTAATGTGAGATAATATTCATAATAAAAGTTACAAAAATACAGTTTCAGCTAATAATATCCCGTTTGTAGTAAAACCCTTGTTTGTCTCCTCTCTCACGTTCTTCTAGCTTTGCACCTTCGGGGCACGTGTACTTGGCCGTAGTGTGTTAGCGTTTGACCGAAGGTTGCTCCACCTACGGTCAGCTTTCAGTGTCATGATGGAGCAGCACCTCAGCACTTATCTATGGAAGTAAGATATTTTACATAAAGCGTATTAATGTTGAATAAGTGTTTTCAACATTTAGCTGATTGAATAAATGCAATGGGCTCCAGAAGTCTGAGACCACTATTATCCTTATATTTTTATATTTTCCTTATTTAATGCAATGATTTTTTTTTTATATAAATATGATCAGCATAACAAATAAAGTAAACAAATAGTAGTATTTATTAATATTTAGAATTAGCTTTTGAATTAGAATTTTTATGTTTTTAGTTTAAGTTTTAATAATCTGCTTATTTTAATGTTTCTATATAGCTTTTATTTATTTTATTTGAGTTTCATTTTATTACTTAAACTTATTTCAGGTAGTTTCCATGGCAACATTTCTACTTTTTTGTTTGTGTTTTATTTGATCTTTTTCTACTTCAATTATTTTTCATTACAAATATATTATCAGTATAACAAATTGATTAAAAAAAAATAATAATAATTTTCAGATTTGTTTAATATTTAATTAATATGTATATGTTTAACAATAATATAGTTATTTTAAAATTATTTTATATTCATTTATTTGCTTTAATTTCTTAAATTACAAAATAGTTGTGTTTTTTAATGTATTTGTGCAAGAATGAATTTTTTTTTTTTTTTGCCTGTGAATTTTGTTTGTTGTAAGTATATCTCATGTCTGTAGGAAAATCCCTCAGGTGTCAGAACTATGCTCTCATCAACCCCTAGTCACCACAAACAACTACAATTCCCATGATGCCACGCGCAGCTCCGTACCCATCCGCAGTGCCTCTACTCTCAGGACAAGCATCTCAGGACAATCAGAGCCCACTAACCTAACAGCCGCCTCCAAACTACCAACGAAAGCCCAGACGAACTCAGGCCCCACCCGGCCCCGTAACCCTGCAGGTCGGACCAGCAAACAGAAACAGGCTTTGCAAGTGGGTTTCAGGGAGCTTCAGGAGAGTCCCACAGCCAGTAAGCAGTGGAAATTTCACAAGGACAAGGACTCACCTGAACAGTCCAAAATCCTATTTCTCCCCCAGTCCTCCTTGAACAGAACTATGATTTCTTCACCACATGGCCTGTTTAATGGCACACACTCAGCTGGCAGGAGCACACACCAACCTGAAATGAAGGTGCTGATTAAGCAAAGCCACCCCCACATCTCCCCCTCTCCCTCCCCAGAGTCAGATAAGGGAGGGGCCTCAGGGTTCAATCAAAGGGCTGTTGGGTACGAACATAAAGGGCCTGGCAGGAAACGTAAGACCAGCGATGCCTCTCCCCTCAAAAACACTTCATGTGCCCCTAAATCCAATACCCTCTCCTCTTTCTCCCAAACTCACTCCAGCCTGGTGTCATGGGGTGGGGATGGCAGACCAGCACCAACCTCCCATAATCTGCCAAAGAAACTAGGTGCACAGAAGGTTTGTTTTTCAGTAGTTTAACTGAAGATGCATTCAGTATTTTTTTGTTGTTGTTGTTGTTGTTTATTTGTTGCATTGGCAAATATGTTGTCTTGGACATTTAGTGACATTATCAATGATGAACTCTCTCAGTATGTCTCAATTTTATCATACTGTTTTGGGAGAAATATGGAGATAAAGCCTTCTCTAGTATTTCTTCAGTGTTTAATAACTCATAAGAATCTCATTTAATGAATAATTTAGATGAAATCTTATCTAAAAAAGCATCTCTCATTATATTATTGGGTTCCTTTGTCTTAAAGGATGTCCCTAAATATGAATTATTGTAAATACTATAGTATTTATTCATATTTTGAATTAACTTTTATTTTTACATTTTCAGTTTTCATTTAAAAATTAGCTAGTTGAGTAATTTGTTATGTGATAATAGGGGTTGCTAAAATTTCTATATGCTTTTTAATTTTAAGTTCTAGCAATTTTTAGTACTTAAACTTATTATTTCAGTCAGTTGTCAAGGCAAGTTTTTTTACATTAATATTTTAAATCTAATATTTATCTTTTAATTTCAGTTTTTAAAAACGATTTTAATAGTTTGTTAACAATAACAACACTGGAGGGGTGAAACTTATATTTTGTTGTTTCTGAATGTATTTAAAAAAATTAAAGCATACTTTAAACAGCATTTTATAATCTTTTATGTAAATGATTTGTTTAATTTCTATATTATCATAATTTTTGTACATGTGAAAAACTGAAGAAATAGTGGCCTGTTACAGTATCTAAAACTATACATTTTCCTTTACAAAATCAAATTATTTTCCCCCTGTTTTTTGTTTCTGTAGTATTTATTTGTTTGTTGATTTTTTTTTTTAAACTACCCAAATTTAAATGGCTTTTAGGCTATATGATTCATCTAATGTGAGTGTTTTTAAAATGTGGCATGATTTTAAAAGTCCTATTGATTTCATTAGGCGTAAAACACTTTAATGATGAAAATACTGAGTGCACCTTTAAGTGATGTGTTAAATAATAACCTAATACGACCAATGTGTTAGGGGTCTGGAAGCTCAAGCAGCTCTTGGTAGACATGTAATCCTCTTGTTAGGGAAAGGAAATGCATTAAAGTTATTGAAGAAAACTGGCAACGCTTACTTTTTAAACACTTAAAAGATAAGAATACACAGTGTTAGAACAACAAGTATAGGAAGTCACAGATTGATAGTCTGTTAAGATGAATCATCAAGGTTTAATTCAGCACAGTGGTTGAGTCTCGGCTCTGAATTTAGATCCTTTTCCTGACCATCTGCTCTTCTTTTCTCCCAACAGCCAAATCTTCTTCACTTAGGGAGTCTGCCTTAAACTCCTCCAGAAGCACAGGCTTACTGCCATGTATTTGCTACAGACTTTATGCACAGGATGGTGAAAGTGTTTGAAGTTCACTGTAGGAGGACGTATCAGTATATATGTATGTGTGTGTCTGTGTTTTGTATACTGGATTTCTATGTGAATGAATGTATTTGTGAATGACCTGCAAATGAATATAGAAATACCTCAAGACCTTCCATATGCTGCTAAACGGACTCCCAGATAATGGACTCGGAAATAAATATGCCAACACGTTTCTTTTGTCTTGCTTTTTATGAATTGAGCTGTGTCATCTCAACACTAGATGACACTAAACTGCTAGATACCTCCATTTTACTCAGACAGGCCAAAGGGTCATTTTTTGTTTGTTGTGCTGGATGATAGAACAGTGGTTGTGTACTTCAGCATGGATGCTGCAAAGTTTAGTTTACAGATGTCATTGTAGAACGAACCTAGTGAGTGCAGCTTTAAAAGACTATTTTGGGTTAAATAAAAATCTGTATTTGTGGCACGTTGTCAATTTAACAAGTATTTAATTTAGACTAGTCCATTAATATAACCATAGCAATAATACATCTCCTGTATATCTTTAAATATAGCCGATCCCTTATTAAAGTGCTCATTTCAAAGATTCTGTATATAATAATGTGGTTATTGTGGAAACTAATGGTTCATGCAACTACAAGTTGCTTTGGATAAATAGTGTCAGCTAAATGTAAACTAACACGTTTCTGTATGTCGGATTAGACAGAAAGCATAAAAAAATTATCAAAAACAGTCAATTTCATTTTTTATTCACTATTATATTATTGATAAATAATACTTCTCATAGGTAAACTTCCATGTGGGAGGACTGCTGATAGAGAATCAGTTTCTGGATTATCATCAAGCAGTCCGTTTTACTCTAGGACAGGGATCCGCACCACCCGGCACTCATCAGTCTCGTTTTTGACATTCAGACTAAATAAGCTTTTACAGTAAGGCCTCTATCTCTAATACTGGACCTGACAACATTTCTATTCTCACTTTCAGACACTAGTAATGATGGCTGAGACTTTAGATCTCAAACCATTTAGGGTTCACAGTTTTTAGCAGTATGTATGTATATCATGATGCTTGCTTACTAAGAACTGGTACAGCTATATTTGCATTACTGAGATTCTAGTACATTTGTGTTCGTCTACTTCTGTTTTTATGTTTTTTTGTGTGTACTCAAATCTAGAAGAACTAGACTTGGTCACAACTAATTATCAAATGCTGTTGATATTGTTACTTATTTTGAATTCTGTTAATCTAGAGTTTTAAGATTCTAAATGCTAGTAAAGAACAGAAGGGACTAGTCCCTAGTACCACATACCTTTAGCACCAAATTTTTAAGGCCGTTCATATCAAAAATCATAACTGTAACAATAAATATATTACTGTCCACATATTAGGTATACGCTGCAGTTTTTACACTGCATTTGCCACTTTAAATGCTCAGGTTTTTCAAAGTTGTGTGGAAAAAAGTGAAATTCCAACCATATCGTTCCTCTGTGCCATTATCGTTAAAGTTGTGGTTTGGACTCCACTATTCTCAAAGAATTAGAATGAGTATTACAGCTTTCTAGTTATTATTATAGTAATCATCCTTGTTGTGAACGGGCCTTTAAACTGGTACTAAAGCTAATATAGGACCATTTTGAGACTTAACATTTGCACAAGTGCTTCTATTATTGTGTATTTTGACATTCTGAGAGGCTGCAAGTCAACATTTAATTAAAATAACTTGCGCTTTTCCTGAAATTACTTTTTGCCTTTTTTTTTTTTGGATATTGGATATGTTAACCAATAGCCAGAGCTATTCAGGCATTTTATTCATCAAACTTGCATTCAGTCTGGCTACATTCTGGTTTTTAATGCTCACTTTTCACAATCCAATCAATTTGCCGCCCCATTTTTTCTTGTTGAATATCACGTTTCACTCAGATATGCAGTACATCTGATTAAAAAAGTAAAATGGGCTGTGATCGGCAATTCACGTTGACTTGAAGTTGAATTTTCTAATTAATGCAACAGAGTTTTGGACTTAGATACAGTCTGTGATGCTTCTTGAGATTTAATTTACTGACATTAAAAAAAACTTAATTTATGTGCCTAAATAACAACATATAATAGACAAATAGATGATCAGATTTCAAAATACATGACAGAGAAAGACCTTTACAGTCAGTGTCATTAAAATAGGTTTACCAATGTCACAAGTGGAATCTAGACAACTGTATAGGAACAACAATACACAGAAGAACAAGGAATTAATTCAGTCTCTTTGGAACCTCAAGGGGAAAAAAGCTACCTAAAATGACACGATCTCATAAACACTGTAAAAACAAACACTGTTTGCACAGACAAAAGCACAGATGTAGCCTACTGTTAAATGGTGAGTAATGAACAGTGTACTTTCACAAGAACTCTGCTCGTAGCAAAATAGCCAAGGACACACAGTTAAGAAGAACACACACAACAGGGGCGAAAAGCTGCTGGATGTGGTTTTAGGGGGAGCATTTGGCTTTTCTGTCTCTTTGCGAACCACAGAGATCTCAGGCCTCCTCCCACAGCACTCGTGATGGTAAGGCCTTTCCCTCCTCTGCACACTAATTTTGGATTGCAGAGAGACGTGTAAGAGACCGTAACTGCCCATGACTGCAGTCTGCCATAGCTGCTATTATCTGTCATTCCCTCTCCCTGAGATAATACTGTTTGTGAGTTCATCCACCTATCAAACATTTAATAGCTTCACCCACTCCCTCGTTCACAAAACAGGATGTGTTTACGATGTTACTAGGGAAAGAGGCCGGAGGAAACTAAGATTGCTCCAGTTGATCCCAACCAGACCCCGTAATAAATATGTGGTTATGGTTAACATGTGAGATGATTCTGATTTCTTTCCAGTAACAGAAGAATAGAAGTGCCATTCCCAGAAGTAAGAGTTCCACGTATGGTTTTCTAACATCATTGACAGGTGTTCTAGAACAGTCCACCAGGACAATGTTGATATCTGCTTGGAATGGATCTAGTCACATCTTCCTTGAGCACAGCCAACGAGCTTTACGCATTACATTATGATTCGTAGCAGTCTCTTTAGGTTCCTACGTCATTGTATATGCAAATATAATACTGGTCTCTGAGAGATCACTGCTGTATGCCTGTAGTAATAATTTAGAATACCAGAACATGAGGAGAACATGAGCTAATCACTCAAACTTCAAACTTGATTTTTAATCCATTCAGAAAATGTATTCAAATTATAATGGTTCGAGGTTAAAAAATAATTTTAAAAAATCCCTCAGCCTTTGGCTTTTTATCTGATGAAGGTTACCTCCGCACTTCAAGGGCTTAAAAAATGACTTCCATTCTGACAATGGATGAGTCAGCACTGACTCCAACCACCACAAGCGCAAATGAACGCAGGGTGAGAAGAGGTCTAAGTATCCAAAACTGTTTTGGCTGTTGAATCCAAGCTCAAATCATCATTGTTTTAGAGATGAGAGTTCAGGCAGATGGGACATGTTATTCTAAAAGATTGCATTAGCATTTTGGTTATATGTCACTCCCTGGTTGTCATGACAGATGAGCTCAAGCGGCTGAAAATGCATGCGTTCTGCATTTTTTATGCGAGGGGTAATACATTGAAAAACTGCTGTATTATAGTTTCATATAAATGGAACTGTGTAAGTTCTTACAGTTTTGTTTTATATTGGTATCCAATATTTAAACTTATGAAATTGGACTTAAAGAGTCAAGATTCAAACAGCCATTTAAGTTTTACCAGGATATTATTTTTTCCATTGCCATATATAGGCGGAGGAAGTTTCATGTAAGTGACCATTAATGCTCAGTTTACTGTTTGACTTTCATTCCAAACAACTTCTAATGTTCCATAAAAAACAGATACTTTTCCATCATTTTCCTGTGACTACTCTCAAATGCTATTGTACATTGCTTTCCCTTGCAGTGACCAGCTGCATATGGCTTCACATAAAGTGGTAAGATTGGTCAGTTAGCATAAAATGTGGTAAATATGATTAGCTACAAGGGCTTCATTCAGTGCTATATTCTTAACATTAGCAGTCTGCAAAGCTCATGCTTATAATGTGATTATATAGAGGATGTATTAATGTTCTAATGTCTGTCAACCTAGCTTCCTAGCTTGATCACTGAGAAATCGCAAAATGCATTTGTTATTCACCCAGACTACCTCTAGTCACACTTAGTGGGCTTAAACTCACAGGAACATCTAAACACTCCAAGTTTAGATTCCACTAATATGGCAAGACCTTTTCACAGTATATACTTAAGTGCTACAGATTAAAATGCTGGAAAGGTTTTGTAGAAACAGCCAAAGACTGAGGATGGCAAACTGTGTACTTCAGTCTCTTTATCCGAGAAAGCCACAACAAAGAACTGTCTCTAGCCAAAAATACACATCCTCCCTCAGACTACAATGGGAGTATCAGAAAAGACCGAACTAATCGAGTCTGCCAGTGATTTCTTCCGTTTTCCTTTTCCCTTCATGGCCTCCTCATCCACTTCTTCCTCTCCATTAGGATTCACCTTTCCGTTCTGTCCCTGCAGGTCCTTGGGGTCTATGAAGGCCACATGCCTGTTGAGCTCTGCTTTGGTTGCCATGTCCTCGTGCGTCGGGGTGATGCTGAGCATGGAGGAGTGGATGCTGTCTTCATGATGGTTCTTTTTGCCCTGGTCGGGACAGCAGAAGCAGCGACAGGGCGTCAGGTACAGATAGATAAGAACCAGGACCACGCTGGCCAAGCAGCCCACCAAAGTGGTGTAAGCGGTGTTGAGGGTATCGCTGTTGCCGTTGAGGGTGAAGTTGTGGACTTTGACCACCACATAGAGCGTTTCGTTGAGGTATTCACTCACGGCAAAGCAAGTGTACACACCTGAGTCCTCAGGTCGTATCGATTTTATCTCAAGGTTGCCATCTTTCAGAGGCACAATGCTCTGGTTATCGTAAGGAGGCACTGCTATGTTTCCAGGTAGCATCCATGTCTTGAACATGTTCCGATGTCTGGTATCACAGCTGAGGGTGAGCTTCTGTTCCAAATAAGCTTCTTGGTCAGTTTCTTTAAACGTGCTGCAGTTCATAAGAGTGTTGAGATCGTACAAACGCAGCACCCGTTTATCTGAGCCGGGATGCACGCAGGTGTGGTCATCCTTGAAGTCCACAGCTGAATTGAGCCGTCGGATATACCAATGAGTCATCAAACTGTACAGCTCGCAGTCGCAGATGAGGGTGTTGTTGTGGAAGTACAGCCCATTCTTGATCCAGGCCGGCAGTGCCTGGAGGTCTTGAATGGGGAGAACTTTGATCCGATTGGAAGACAAGTCCAACAGGCTCAGCTTGTCCAGTCGGTTCTTGTCCTTGAGGAGCTCCAGGGGGAAGCGGGACACCTGGTTCTGGCTCAGGTAGAGCTTCTGCAGGTTGTTGAGGCCTGAGAAGGCTGTGCGGTCGATCTGCGAGATGTGGTTGTTGTAGAGCAGAAGAACCTCCAGATGTATCAGTGGCTCGAAAATAAACTCGTCCAGCTGTCGCAGGTTATTTGATGACAGATCCAAGTATCGCAATTGCTTTACAAAAATGAACGCCTCAGAAGAGATGAACGACAAACCGTTGTGGCTGAGCAAGAGGTTGTGGAGGTTGGGAAGTTTGTGCTTGGTCCATTGTGCGCGAAGTCCGGTTATCTCATTAAAACTAATGTCAAGCACAGCTGTGTAGTCGGGCAAGTCAGATGGAACCATCGTCAAGTTCATCTTGGAGCAGCTGACGATGTTGCTGGCGCATATGCACATTTTGTGACAATTCAGCGTCGATCCTCTGGACCTGGGGATCAGTGCAAGAATAAAGGACAAGCAGACAGCCCACCTAATGCACCACTTTATGGAAGGGGGCATTTCTGACACGCAGTTAAAATGGAGATGTAGCATAAGTCATAGAATCCTCTTCAGTAATGTGGCTGTGTAAATCCTTTCCACACTGTTTGGAGGAACAGCTTGTGGGACTGATGACACAAATTTAGAGCTACAAGACAAAAAGAAACAAAAGTGATTTATGCTTTATGTACTTTTTAAAAAAATGTTTTGAAACAAATTGCCTCAAATTGTTAATCTGTTTAGACCCACTGTCCTTTTTTTGTCATTTAGTAATCAAATCACATCATTTTTAGAATGATACAAAGTAAACCTAATTCATTGCTGCTTTTTGACAAAATATTTTTGTTTTGAAACTGTAGCCTGTGACAGGGCAGAAATTTATGACATAATTCTAACTATTATATTTAAATTTTAGTTATATTTAAATTGAGTCAGATTATCTGCAAACCATGCCTGATCAAAGTTACTAAATGAATATTTTGTTTTCATGGCCATTTGCCTGTAAAAATAACAGACATCTATTGCACTACATTGCTTATGTATTGATATTCAACTTTTATGTCTGTCTGAAAACATGCCAAAGTTGTAGGAGTTGTGGCACTGTGAAGAAGAAGAAAACTGAGCTGGTCACCAAAAGAGTGCAGGTTTGAGAGGATGATCCAAGGGACCGTCCCTGTAAGTGTACATACTTGGCTATATAAATTATAATCATTAGTTCATCTTACACTGATTAAATAAAATATAGGCCAACCTGAATCCTTCAGAACCATATACAATCATTAAAAACATCACACTTTTTTTGAGTTTATGGTTGGTAAAAACTGTTTTATAGTTAACATACAGAACTACCACATTTGCTATAAGTTTGATTGCATCATATAATAATTGCTGTTAATAGTGTTCATCGTCTGTTTGATTACTTCTTAAATTGATTTTTCCGTACATTTCTGCCATATGTACATTAACTGACACTGATAAGCTACCACTAAATATTGTAGAAACTTAATTTGCTGTAAAGTTGCTTTGCAACGATTTGTATCGTGAAAAGCACTATACAAATAAACTTGAATTGAATTGAATAGCATTTTAGAACATGTTAGCTGGTAAAAGCAGGCAGAGCGTCTTCAGCAACAAACCAGCATCTGGTCAAATGGTTTTCAAACTATTGTCTACATGGTAGCTGGTCAACGAGCTAGCTTGCGCCAAAAAATGACCATCAACTACAAACCATCGTGGAAACAAGGTTTTAAAGTAGAAATAAAGCACGGTCATGTTTTGTGTTCCTTGGAACATAATTCGGGTTTGAACGGGTTAAGGTAACATGAATGAATGTGAAAACAGTATTGTCCGGACAAGCGCGCGCTCAACGCGCACAACCTTATGCATGCGCATAGGTTTACAAACAAGCTCTGACCTATTCATTCAGATAGGAGAACGTGGCCCACATGGCGGTACCTAAATGTACAACAACAATAAATGTTTTATTTATAATTTTATTTATCTATGTATTTTTGTGTGCTTGCATTTATCATGCCAATGAAAAAAGCTAATTTGTAAGTGTTATGTGTGTTATGGCCTCTACGGACTCAGCATGGTGTAGCATTGCACCATTTACCGTTTGCATGCAGTAATCCATGATTTTAATGGGATAAAAATTACACAGTCCCAAAAAACGCATAAAATATATTACCTGCATACTGTTGTGCCTAAAAATGTAATTTCAAAGTAAAACATTGTCTCTTTTAATCAATTTCACATCACAGCAGTGTGACACGTCTTTCCCATTTAAAGAAAAGAAAAACGGAAAGACGAGGAAGAGGTGTAGACGTGCAGTCTTCAGAGAGACTGAAAATAAAACGTTTTCAGCACGAGCGCAGAGCGACAAATGATGGCAGACGCACCGATAGAGCTTAACACAGGCAAGGATAACATTACGTAAAGAAATAGACTGAACGCCATATCTCAGTACTAACCTTGAGATGTATCACCATAGAGACACATTAATCCCTTTAGAAAGTCCATTTCCTAAGGAGCGCCAGAGCTTTTCTATGATGCAGTGTGACTGAACGGGTGTAAATAAGCCAGCCGCAGCGCACACACCTCTGATCAGCAGCAGCAGCAGCAGCAGCCCATCTCAGCAGCCTTCTCATTTGCGCCTTAGATACCTGCACGACAACACACACACACACACAAAATCAACGGCTCCTACTGGAGCACTTGAGTCTGCGTCCGCATAGACGAAGCATCCGTGAAGAGGTCCATTTTTTAGTGCTCTCGTTTTGATTTACATTCTATCTTATTTTAAAAAAATGTTTTAGCTGGGGCATATGCTAACTACTACATATATTTCATAAAATAATTACACAGCTATCTATCTATCTATCTATCTATCTATCTATCTATCTATCTATCTATCTATCTATCATCTATCTATCTATTTGAGCTTATACTGGTAGATGTATTTTAGAACATGATAGCTACTTAACCGGCTAATGACCAGCTTTTAACAGCTAAACCACCTATCATGTTCCAAAACACAGAGTAAACATCTTAATTTTCTGGCAAGCATGAGGCAACTGCAGGAGAAGGGTTTCATTTCATGTAACAGTTTTTTTTAAAATTAACAGTTTTATCATTTAAATCTGTATGTTATGGTTACAATAAGGTTCTATTAACATTAATGTATTGACTAACGTTAACAGTAACACTTTAGATTAGGGAACACATATTCACTGTTAAATATTCCCTTATTATTAAACTCCTAATTTGCTGCTTATTAAGTTAGTAAGGTAGTTGTTAAGTTTAAGTATGGGGTAAGCTTAAGGAATCTAAAATACATGCAGAATTACAGTTTTTCTGAGTTGCTAAAACACATTTCTTGAAACCATCACTCATTTTCTCAAAACCTTAAACACAAATCCAAATACTCAAACTAAATTCACGAAACCTCCGACTCTTCAATCAAAATCAAACAATCACTGCAAAACCATTTCACTTGCACTCAAAATCAAACAGTGCTCTCAGATCACACACACGAGTCAATAAAATAAACACTACAGACCATTCATTAGACACTACAGAGAAAAATGGAGAACACGGCATCCAGAACATTACAGAAAAACAGTATATTGTATTGAGTAAACAATTTAGCAATTCTGTAAAAAAGTATAGTAACTGCAACTGAGTAAGGTGAATATATTGTATAGGCCTACTGTACTGCAAGAATAGTACTGTTATGAATATTGAATAGTACTGAATGTTTGTATATATTCAGTACTTGGATACTGCAAAAATACTGCAGGCCAACTGCAAAGGCCAAAAAGGTCAAATAAAACTCTAAATGAATATCTTGTTACAGTACACTCAAATACTTGAAGCAATTGTAAAATCAGGTAAAATCAAGCAATTGTAAAATCAGGGTCAATGAGAGATGCATTCTGTCTCAGCATCATGTCTTTGTGCTTGAGTCCGGCCTGAGGAATTTGTCCACATCACAAGTAATGTTGTTTTTTTGCTAGACAAAGAGAAAAACCCTCTGGTCTGACAGATCCAACATTGATAACACTCTCTAAACCTTACTCCTTCTCTCCTCATCCTCTTCTTCTACTTCTTACATGTACTCTTCCTCCTCAGATTGTTTCCATCTATTGTTCGTATCATCGAAGAAATGCTGTGTTGTTTCAACCAATGTTGGTTCCCATATGGACTAACCCAACTGTTTTGGTTAAAAAGCTCATTTAAAAATGTAACCAAAATTTATCCCAACAGTTGGGTTAGTCCATATTTGACCCAACATTGGGTTGAAACAACCCAGCATTTTTTAGAGTGTATCATCATTCAGTCATCTGTGCCACTTGTGCACTCTGAACTGACTAATATTTTGTACAGTTGGTTTGATCACAATATTAGAAACAAGTGTGAACAATTTTGAAATCGCTGCGTGTAAACGATAACAACTGTGCTTTAGTTGTGTTTAACATTTTGCCGCTTGTGTTTAGCATTTGAGCTCAAATGCAGCCAGTGTGATAAGCGTTATTGGATGAAATGGGTTAGAGTTTTGGGCAAAAAGTGTGCATGAGTTTGCAACGAGAGCCTAACTGCCTGAATGTTTTTAAGGTTTAGCAGAAGATTGCTTTATTTTGACAATTGGTTTAAGCTAGTGATACTTTGGGGGGGTTCATATAAGGATTTTAGTGTTTTAGCAATCCAGAAAAACTGTAATATGGCATTAATATGTGCTTTATACTAATAAACAGCTAATAACTATACACAGCCAATATGCTAATAATATGCATGCTAATAAGCAACTAGTGAGAATTGGTCCTTAAAATAAAGTGTTACATTAACCAACAATGAGCAATACATTTGTTAATGGTAATAAAAATGCAACTGATCATTGTTAGTCCATGTTAGCTCAAGTCCATTAAATAATATCAACAGACACAACTTTTGATTTAAATAATGTATTAATAAAATGAACTAAGATTAATAAATGGTTCAGATTAAATGTGCATTGTTTGTTCATTTTAACGAATGGAATCTTATTATAAAGTGTTATTGTAAAGAGTTATTTATGAAAAATTACCCAGAGCAATAAACAATATTAGAGCCTTTAAATAGTAAATACACAATATGCTAGTAAAAGACACTTGTAACAAACATCAAGTAATAATTTCTTATGCAAGAGAGTAAGCGTAATTCTCTTCCATGAAAACCCAGGAGAGTAGGCGACAGGCTGACACTGATGTTCCTGCAGGTTTGTAATTGCACTCTTGAATACGTAATTGCATTAGTCCGGCCTTTAATTACTTGCCTTTCTCCTTTTGTATCATAACAAATGTCCCTGAAAACAACTCCCCATGAATAAAAGTCTCTGAATGCATCAACATGCTACCTAAAAATGCCAGTAAATAAATAATTCCACAACTTCCCAGAATTACCCGAAGTGATTAATTTGCTTAGCTCTTACTGATATCTGATACTGATATTTTAGCTCTACTGATACTGAGCTTGTCTTCACTGCTGGCATGTTCTGTTTTAGTTTGTCTAAATTAATAGCATTACTCGGGTTGATTTGGAAGGTTATTGTGTTCATTTGGATGAGAGAGTGTTGGCTAAATTCATGTTCTTGCAATACCCATTGACATTGAAAACCTGCAAAACGGCACCAGAATCTCTTTCTGTCATTCTTTTCTCACTCTCAGATTCGCTCTCCATTGGGAGCTTTTGAACTGTTCCATAAATCTCAGTGCCAGAGAACAAAGGTGATCACAGTAGGTTTAATGATAAACCTATCATTAAATAAATCAATAAATCAATAAATCAATCTCCCATTATCTAGATTCTAGAACATCCCAAATGCACAAAGATTTAATAATACCTAGATTATGCTTCTCATTTAAGGATTGTTCAGTCTAATGTTGATTATAACTGAAAGGAGGAGATAGAATGCACTCTTCAAAATAAAGGTTTTAATTGACATGAAGAACCTTTAAAATCCATGGAACCTTTCCATTGAACAAAAGGTTCTTTATAATGGAAAAAGTTTCTTTAGATTACTAAAATGTTCTTCAAACTTTTAAAGAACTGTTCAAAGGTTCTTTAGGAAACCAAAAATGGTTCTTCCATTGCATTGCTACAATACCCCTCTTTTTGATAAGGTCTCAGTGTTTTTCATGTTCAGTCAGTTGTTTTGGACCCCATTGACTTTCATTATGGGGAATAAACAAAAAATTATATAAAATATCTTATTTTGCATTCCACAGTCATACAAGATTGTAATGACATGAGATGGCATAAATAATGACAGAATTTTCCATTTTTAGTAAAAACCTAAATAAAATGAAGACATATGGAAAAATATCATGGAATTTGAACATGTTTACGTACCCAAGACCATAAGGGGAAAAAAACAATCATTGTGTCTATTAGCTGTTACTTGGGTCTTAAAGACCAGGGTTGAGTTCAAGGGAAAACTGCCAACAGAATACTTCTTAAATTATTATCACTGCTGATGTATGAACAACCAGCAAGATAAATTAGGATGTCAAACACAAACCATACATGGACATGGACCGATAGGAGCCACTTATAAATTTAAAGGTGATACTGAACAGATCCACAAGGGTCCAATCACAGTCATCCTCAGGCTCCAGATTGGGCCTGAGTTTGAGCTTCCATTAGCCTCTTTTTTAGCCCAGATGAACTGTTAAATTCTGTGTGTTTTTGCAGTCACTTTCTTGCGTAATTAACCATAGTAAAATATCTAGCAGACACCAGCAGTCCAGTGTGTTTGTGCTCAGAATCATTAATATTCTATTGGACTCCTGCTCCTGCTGTGGAGGGAACAGTGTTGCCTGGCAACTGTTGTGGTTTTACATGAGCCATGGCAGTTGGGTTGCCCACCCTCTGATTGTTATTGGGATGCCTGCTTAGCCGGGGTTTACCAGGGAGGAAGACAACATATTAGTGAGAACGAGGCAGAAAGCATAAAAAAAAATAGATATATAGATATATATATATTATATCATAGATTGGTGTGTGTGTGCGAAAAAAACTGTTGTTGACATGGCAAGTCACAATATAGGATGCTCACCACTTGATTATAAAGAGAGGGATATTGTCTTTCCTTTTCTGTTCGTGCTCTACAACAATTACTCATCCCTCTAACAATAGCTTGCAATGCTAAATAGACAAATGAATCCCCGTGTTGTCTCCACAATGGTAAACAGAGCTGTAGTCAATGTCTGTGCTCCACCTGGCTGGTACATGCAGATGGTAAACACACTCTCTGGTCTCCGGCAGGTGCATTTGATATCAGTAAACACAGCAAAACTTGAGTTTGAAAGGGTCAGTAAAAGAGATAAATGATGATAATTCCTAAGTTCACATCATAAGATCATCAGATAAGACCTAAGTTCACATCACTCATATCATGTTTCAAGTTTTCTCACTCTATTTGCATTTTTTTCTTGTTTTAAGTATACTAAAAACATGCAAAGCGGGGTAAAAAAAGAAGTCTCTTATTGTTACGATTGCCAGCTGCAGTGCCCACAAGCTCAACTAGAGGGCACTCCATCCTGCACCTTTGCAATTCACCCCAGACCCGATTTCCCATAATCCTTTGCCCGAACCCAGCACCCATTGCAATCACCTGAATCTCATCACTTCATCATTCTCACACCCTATAAGATCACACACACACACACACACACACACACACACATACACTCACATCACTGATTATTGTATAGCCTGTAGCTTTTCTGTTTTCCTGTGTTTCCTAGTTTCCCTGTTTTCTTGTCTTCGTTGTTTTTGGTCCCTGGACTGTTTCCTTGTTTTCTGATTGTTTGCTCCCTGCCCTGACTTTCGCCTGTTTATTGGATTACTGTCTCATCCTGGATTGTACCTGTTTGCTGTTGTTTGACCCTGCCTGTTTTGACCACTCTTCTGAATAAAGACCGCATTTGGATCCAACTCCATCGTCACGTCTCATACGTTACACTTATGCTCACCAAAGCTTCATGTTTCTGATTAAAAATACAGTAAAAATCAATATGGTTAAATATTTTTACAATTTAAAATAACAGTTATTAAAATGTATTTTAAATGTATTCCTGTGACTGCGAAGCTGAATTTTCAGCAGCCAGATGATCCTTCAGAAATCATTCTAATATGCCGATTTGGTGCTCAAGAAACATTTTTCATTGTTATCAATGTTGAAAACAGTTGTGCTGCTTAATATTTTTGTGGACACCATGAAACATTTTTCCCAGGATTCTTTGATGAATAAAAAGTTCAAAAGTACAGCATTATTAATTATTTAAAACATAAGTCTTTTGTAACATTATAAATGTCTTTACTGTCAATTTTGATCAGTGTAATGTCTTGCTGAATAAAAATATTAATCTTTCCTTTCAAACGATAATGCATTCTAGACATATTCTCTGAAAATAAGGTCTTATTTTCTTAAACAATTTTTCTTCTCAAGTAAATTTATCTTGTTTTCAGGATGTTCTATTAATCACTGGCATACTATTTTTGTTAAATGAGCTTGTTGCTTTTCAGTAACAGTCAAGGCACAGCAACAACAGTCAATGCAAAGTGAATAATACATAACTCCTAAAATGCTGGTTATTTATAACATAATTAGACCAACAAGGGTAACATTAAAAGGAGCAGGTGGTTTATTCATGGAGGCAGTTCCCCTTCTGCAGTATTTGCTTTCAGCTTCCAGGGGGAGAAATCAGTCAATAAGCAGCTAAATGATCCAGAATTATCTGTTACTTCAGTGTATAACTGCAGGGATTTGGTCTTTCTTTAGTGAATTGATGGGTTTAGAGCCTTTCATGCTCGTGGCTTTGCCAGCTCCTCTAAGGTATCTTCGCTTAGGGCCTGTCTTACACAAGATCTCTTAAATCTGTGGTTTCCCGATGGTTCAAAGTGCACTTAAAAAACCCAATGAGCTGCTAATGCTTATATGCTCTCAAATATTCTAGCACTTCCTCTTCAACTTCCTCAGAATTCTTTACTTATTGATGGCAAACTTCAATTACAACAATCGGAATAGCTTTTTTGAGTTTGTGTTAATAATCAATGATGAATTTGTCAAACAGAAACACATATGCAGCTACAACTTTTGCAATTACATCATAATATTCCATGGGTTAATGCAAAAGGGTACCCCAATGATAATTCTGAGTTTGCTCTTGTTTTCTGGATGAACAGCACTATGAGGGCTCATTAGTCAGCACAGACAGGAAGTCGCCCCCATTCTCAGCTAATAACTAAGATTTGTTCAAGCAGCTGGAGAGATTTTGCACCTGCTTTTTGGATCTAGCTGTTATCACTGGTAAGAGACTGTCCCTCTGTCAGAGTAGGCTGCTTCAATGACACACTGCCAAAAGATTTTTCCTGAGAGAGGCACACTGCTAGACTTAGTTCACTCTCCCACTCATCTCTTGTTCAGTCAGTAGTTGTGCTGCAAGCATATGTGAAAATAAACATTTCCCTTAATGAGTCTCAGGCTAACGTTCTCTAGGTCAGCAGGGAGAGTATATTTCTGAACCAAAGCTGTTGTTTTTAGCTTTTTATGATAAATTATAGCACTGCAAGTTGGCAGACAGTGTAGCATTAGAATTCTGGTAAGGGGCCATTCATACAGAACACATTGTTTTGTTTAAAGATGCTAGTAGTGCTGGAGCCAGAGCATTGTGGGCAGAGCTCCAACAGCACTTTGGTGATCTAAGATCAAATCCTAATCCAAATAGGATTTTTCCATTGACTTTTGGATTATTGCAGAAAAAAAAGTTCTGTGAACATCAAAAGTTTATGATTCTTATAGTTTTTGTTAATCATGATAATCTTCACAAAAGGAACTTTTATGACCTTTGAAGCCTAAATACAATCGCCAGAAGTAAAAAGCTAATCATAGGCTATAAACAAACTACATACAGTTGTGTGACGTCAACATCACATTCACTAAACCTCGACAACTCTTTCAGTTTTCTTTAAAAACATTTTCCCTGAAAATTGGAGATAGAATAGCTTACAAGAGTGTGATCATAAACACAAAAAGTCTTTATAAGCAGACTAGAGTAGGTAAAGAGTATGAGTTTTCCCCCCCTTGTTTCTTTCGATTGTAGCTGGGCTTACCTGTCTGCATCATATGCAGTCTGCAAAAGCCGTTGTCTTGGAGTATTTAAGACTTTCAAATACTGTGATTATGAAAGCAGAATTGCCTTCTGGCCTGGCATAGGGAGATTTTACAGGAAAGGAAATACATTTGCTCATGGGAGAATATTTGCTAGCCATTTCAGGCCACAAAACCATTTCTCTCCAGTACAGCAGCATCCAATCAGGCTAATGTAATAACCCAGTCATCTATCCTCAGATGCCATCGGCACCTTTCATAGGTCTTTACAAGGCATACAATTCACAGACAAGAGTTTAAATATTAAAATAAATTACATTTACAAAGATTTGCTATGTTTTTTATTACTATTATTAATACTTTGTTATAACAGAAGTCAGTATAAATGGGAAAACAGGAAAAATGGTCACAAAACACGTGAAAGTTATTTTGTAATATGCAGATGCATCTGCGCGTAAACAGGCACACCTGTGTTTAAGTGACCCTTCTTTGAGGGCAACCAGTGTCTTATTTAACAGAGGAACAAACAGATAACAGAGTGATACTGTGTCCTGGTGGTTTAATTCATTGCAGAATCAAATGTCCTGTTTCCTGCCTGCTATTTTCTTGGACTCTGGTCTTTATTTATTAATCACTAGGCTTGAATAATGAAAAATAGGTGGGAAGCCACTGCAGCAAATGCGCGCAGGCAACATGAAACATCAGGGAGTGTCTCAAAGTGCAGGACATCCTTCACCCTGAACATTCACTGAGGTTTGTAGTGACTGCATGGCAACAGAATCAGTGGAGAATCAGGTCTTGGTGTTACTTGATTCGGTGCATGTCTGTATTTGTGTACAGATGTTTACCCTGAAAGATCCTGCTTCTTATGGCCATGTTAAATAAAACATAAAGGTCATCCATAGTATGAGCTTCCCTTTTGATATTGACCAGACTGTACAAGTCAATCACATGCAGGCCATGTAAGGAAAACTGAACAGAAAAAGGAACATTTTGGTGGATTCAGGTGGTTCATCTAGAATTTATTCAATCATTTTTACCCTCCTAATAACTGTCATATCCCTATATCTTTCTACATTTTAATTTTCATTCTGATCTTTCTCTTGTTGACATTAGCAGCTGGTCGTCTGCCAATAGTTTACCAAGCATCAGCTTTTCCTTAAGAACCGGCCCAGATGATTTTCTCCTGCTGTTATCCGTGACTGTAGACTCCACCCCCTCACAGTTCTATTATGCATTGGCTGTGTCCACTAATGCTGATGAGAAAGGGTAGAATTGTGTTACTCTGAATAAGAGACTGTATACTATGTGTGTGTCTGCATATATAACAAAGAACAAGCCCCTACACGGTACAAGCCCCTATACAGTGTACTTCCCAGCATGCATCACTCTTATGCGTGAGAGTCAGCTGGCTGCAAGTGTGTGATGACTGAAGATCACAGCCAACATGTTATTGATTATTGCACAATCAACCGCCAAGTATTCTGACTGATGGCTCAGATTCCTGTGGATTTACAAGATAATTATCCCACTAATTGCAGGATTAATGGAGCCCATTGTGCAGATGCAGAACTTTTGTGTCATTAACAAACATGTAGCACTGTTGAGAAAAACCCGACAATGAAATTTTACATCAATAGACTTTAGATGCTATATTTCATTTGACACAAATTAAAACTTTGAGGGATAGACATACAGTGTGTCCAGACATCTAGTTCATATCAAACAATCCAAGTTGTATTATGTACAACCTATTGATGTTTCAACTGTTTAAGAAGTGATACATTTAATGATACATTTCCCTTGAATATAAAGTGAAGCTGACCTGCAAAGTCTCCGTTGGGCTCTCTTAAAGGACAAATGGTTGATTGTAGCTCTAAAATTGTTCTTAAATCAGAAAGATCTTAACTCAAGTGTCCCTTCAGAGCGAGTTTCGTGTGATGGGCACAATGTGTCCCTGAAGGCCCTGGCAACTATGAGCTTATGTAATCAGGACACAGTCTGTGGTGTAATGTTTTTATTCAGTCACAATACCTCCACATAATCACTCAGCAGGAGTTGCAGATTTCGGAAGCAGTCTGTTTTTTGTATGCTTAAGATTAGGGATGCAACAATACAGTTAGCCCATGGTTCAATACATACCATGGTTTTCGGTTTACCACACCATGGCTTGGCTGTGTTTTTTACGATTGGTGATTTAAGATGCGATTTTCAAAACAAAAAATGGTAACACTTTAGAATAGGGAACACATATTCACTATTAACTAAAAGTTTTCCCTGAACAAACTCCTAATTTGCTGCTTATTAATAGTTAGTAAGTTAGTTGTTAGGTTTAGTGAGGGTGTACTTACGTGATCTAAAATATGTATTATTTAAAAATCGAAATCATTTATTATTTAAAGAAATAATAAAATAAAAGTTTTAATATCGGCGTGTGTGGTAATCAAATTACAGATGAAGATGTATCAAAAGGAATTATTGCCTCTGTGAAATCAGCAGCCCTTAAAATGAGCACAGCAGCTTAAACAACCTTACATTTCTCTGTTTAATCTTCACAGATATCTTGCCCACTTGCAAAGAAATTAAGGGTCTGTAATATTTATGGTAGGTTTATTTTAACATATATAGACAGAATATAAATAAAAAAATCCAGAAAAAACGCATTATATAAAGGTTAGAAATTTATTTGCATTTCAATGAGTGAAATAAGTATTTGATCCCCAAGTAAAACATGACTTAGTACTTGGTGCAGAAAGCCTTGTTGGCAAGCACAGAGTTAAGACGTTTTTTGTAGTTGGTCACCTGTTTTGCACACATCTCAGGAGGGATTTTTATCCACTCCTCTTTACAGATCCTCTCTAAATCCTTAAGGTTTCTTGGCTGTCATTTGGCAACTTGAAGTTTCAGCTCCCTCCACAGATTTTCTATAGGATTGAGGTCTGGAGACTGGCTAGGCCTGGTTAATGTGCTTCTTCTTGAGCCACTCCTTTGTTGCCTTGGCGGTATGTTTCGGGTCATTGTCATGCTGGAATACCCATTCATGACCCATCTTCAGTGTTCTGGCTTCAGTGTTCTCGTCCAAGATTTTACAGTACATGCCCCGTCCATTTGCCCCTCAATGCGGTGAAGTCATCCTGTACCCTTGGCAGAAAAACAGCATCAATGCATAATGTTTTCACCTCCGTGCTTGACTGTAGGGATGGTGTTCTTGGGGGTCATAGTCAGCATTTCTCTCCCTCCAAACATGGCGAGTCGAGTTAATGCCAAAGAGCTCAATTTTGGTCTCATCTGACCACAGCACTTTCTCCCAAGCCTTCTCTGAATCATTTAGATGTTCTTTGGCAAACTTTAAACAGGCCTGTACATGTGCCTTCTTGAGCAGGGGGACCTTGCGGGCGCTGCAGGATTTCAGTCCATTGCGGCGTAGTGTGTTACCAATGTTTTGCTTGGTGCCTGTGGTCCCAACTGCCTTGTCATTAACAAGTGTCCTCCCGTGTAGTTCTGGGCTGAGCCCTCACCTTTCTCATGATCATCCTTGCCCCATGTGGCAAGATCTTGAATGGAGCTCCAAACCAAGGCCGATTGTTGGTTGTTTCTTCCATTTCCAAATAATCACACCAACAGTTGTCTCCTTCTCACCAAGCTTCTTGCTGATGGTCTTGTAGACCATTCCAGCCTTGTGCAGATCTACAATCTTGTCTCTGACATCCTTTGACAGCTCTTTGGTCTTGCCCATGGTGGTGGGAGAGGAATGGAAGATACAGATTGTGTGGACAGGTGTCTTATACATGGTGTCTTATACACCTAACGAGCTGACATTAGGAGTAACTTCTTAAAGTGGCAGGACTAATCTGTGTTCCACATGGGCACATAACCAATCTGTGGGAGCCAGAATTCTTTCTTGCTGGTAGGGGATCAAATACTTATTTCACTCACTGAAATGCAAATCAATTTGTAACCTCTATCCGTTCAAATAAACCTTCCATAAAAATTACAGACCCTTCATTTCTTTGTAAGTGGGCAAACTTACAAAATCAGCAGGGGATCAAATAAATATTTCCCCCATTGTATATTACACTGATTTGATTCATGAGGTTAAATAAAGCTCTTATTCAGCTGTTGTAATCTTGTGCTCAGCCACACAGCCTTGTGGTGAGATTTAAGGGCTTTAGTGATATCCTTTCCCCCACATTAATCTTTGTCATTCTGTGCCATACTATACAGCCACCTAATACAGTAGAAGCAAATTCTGAGAGACAGATAAGATTTACTTGTGTCTCCTTTAATTTTGTAATGTAACTACACAAATGCAATTAAAGAACTAACCATTTAAAATCACAAATTGGTCTGTTGTGTTCAATATGATTTTAAATTATAAATAAATAACCAGCTTCATGGCTCTTACACTCCTGCAATGGATTACTGTATGTACTAACAAAAAGTAGGCCTACTCTTCAAGTCAGTACATATGTTGAATCATAATAATACAATAAATTATCATACAATTAAAAATGATCATATTAATAGGATATTAAGAATTCAAATAGCCTACACAATAATGTATTAGTCATTTGGCAGAATAATTTTCACTTATATATTCACAGAGTATATTCACAGATATAGTCCACATAGTGATTGTTCACTTTGACACATTCAAATATACCGCAATAAAAATTTTAAAAATAAACAATGCGTTGACGATAAGCGTGGGAACCAATGAGATTTGTATGTCATTTCCTCTGCTCCGCCTTCATTTCCTTATATGGTGTCCAGCGCGCTCACTGAGCTACCACATTAGAATGCGGGAAGGGCACAATTTTTAGTAAATAACGACTTAAATTTCGGTCTGTTTTCACATTAATCGTATGACTTCAGAAGACGTAACTTCAGAAGAATCACATGGACTACTTTCTGTGTTTTTTGGAGCTTGACAGTGACAAACGCCATCCTTTAATCCCACGCCGTTGTATTTTTTTAAAAGCCAGGGTAAGTAAATGACAGGATTGTCTAGTTTTTCTGCAATTGTAGGTCTACCGTCTTCATCTGTAAGTTTTATCATCTGTTTTATTATTATTGTTGTTGTTGTTGTTGTCGTTGTCGTTTTGTTATTATTATTATTATTTTAAGATAGAATATCCATGGCCAAATAATGTAATCAAGCTCTGTTACACAGAGACTGGATGTGACTGGCAAGAGGAAACAGCTGGTCTCCTCCAACATGCTTTCTGGCATAAAGTTTATAATAAGCAGCCAACAGCTATCTAAAGTGAGAACTTCCATCCTGCTCTTAGACTATCGTGCTCTCTCCTCACAGAAACACACAACACACACAAACCACACACACACACACACACACACACACACACACAGGTTTGTTTTTGTTTTTATTGCCCTACACCAACCCTACCCCTAAACCTACCCCTTACAGGAAACTTTGCGCTATTTCTGATTTTCAATACACTCCATTCTGTGTGATTTATAAGCGTTTTGAAAAGTGGGGACATGGGGTAATGTCCTGAAAAGTCACCTTCTCCTTGTAATACCTATGTCATACCTTTGTCATTATACAAATGTATGTCCTCATTTGTCACAAAAACTAGCACGCACACACACACTCTCACACACACACCCACACACACACACACATATGGACTCACTCAGTAGAAAGAGATTAAGGATTGTGTTTAAGGTGTGTGTGTGTGTGTTTAAATCTGGATTTGTGCAGAATGAATGACTAAGGGTCAAAGGTTTGCTACAATGTCATACTTTCATGAATGTGAGATCAACATTCTATTAAATGCTTTCTCTGATTCTTCTGGAAAACATGTAATGCTTCACATCAGATGACTTTTTTTGAATGCAACCTGTTTTACATGTTTGATTTTTTTGTATAACAGTTTTCTGTTTGTAAATGCTGCAGATATTTTTACTTGCTAGTGTACGATGTAGATGCATACAGTACAATGACTGTTTGAACTGTTGACTGTTTCCACTGTATTTAAAAGATCTTGCAAGGTGAACCAGTGATGTTTACTACACAATGCCTCTCCATAACCTCACAACTGTTTGAAATGTAGTGAAATGAAATAAAATGTAGCAGGCCTGTCAAAGACTGCCAATAGCCTTGAGTTTTTGTGTAGAAAGCTCCATTCAACAAGCCTGCAGTCAAGCCAACAATTTATTTCTTTAACCTTGAGTTCAGTGCATGATAATAACCTCCCTCCCGTGTACTAAAATCCTCCTCTGTAATCTCAAACTCTTCATTTTTCATGTAGTGTTGAATATCAACCTTTGGTTTTCAGTTCATAATAAGAAATGATTGATCCCTGGAGGGAAATTGAGCAGCTGTTCCATGATAAGATGATAGATCTGACAAACATTAGATATGGTTGACCACTGCACCTTAATTGACTGTATAGATAATAAAGTAAATTATGCTAGTTTTACTTATTCTAGTAAAAATAAATAAATTAATACTTCTATTTAGCAAGGACACAAGAGGGAACAAAAATTTTGACAGTAAAGACATTTATAAATGCCACATAAAAAAAATCTATTTCAAATCAATTCTGTTCTTTATGCATTTCAGGTAATCTGTAACAAAATGTACCATGGTTTTCCCCAAAATATTAAGCAACACAACTGTTTTTAACATTGATAATAATAAGAAATGTTTCTTGAGCACCAAATCGGAATATTAGAATGATTTCTGAAGGATCATTTGGCACTGGAGGCTGGAGTAATGGTTGCTAAAAATTCAGCTTTGCCATCAAAGGAATAAATTACATTTTAATATATATTAAAATAAAAAACAGTTCTTTTAAATGAATGTAGCCTTGGTGAGCATAAGTGGCTTCTTTCAAAAATCTTGCAACCCTAAACTTTAACACTGAAGTGTAGTCATGTATTTGCTAGTTTATTTTATTTTTAATGTTATATTTTTGTTGTTCACAATTTTTTTGTACACAACTATTTGGCACTTTGCAAGACCGTAACAATATATTTAGGGTATTTAGGGCAAATGTGCTCTGTGGTAGTTATGGCCTGATATTTTCAGGCATAAATAGCATCTTGAGAATGGGCCTGTTGTCCTAAACAGCTAATTAGTCAAAGGAAGCCTATAAACTAACAGGATGAAACACCTTGCAGTATTCTGGATGGGGTCATGCCCTGCTGCAGAGCGCAGTTAATTCACTTGGGATCCTATAACTCTCAACCAAGGACACTGCAGCCATAGAAGACACAAGAACAGTTAGAAAGGACACATTTAGTCCTAACTAAAGTAATACCTATTGCTCACATAACTAATAAAAAGTGATTCTGCTTTGAGTGAGTATAGGCTTTTTGATTAGTAACCAAAACAACCTTTAGATTGAGATTTCAAATCGAATGCCTTTGTTTCCACACAGATTATGCCTTACAACCTGTAATAGTGGAATAATCTGTGGCTTTAGAAATATGTTTCAGTTATAGGTATGTGTTACTCTAACCCATTAGTATAATTTGAATTAAAGTTGTTCAGTTGTCCTGTGTTGGCTGAGGTACTTCAGTAATATGCTATGCAATGTCTACAACCCTCAGCATGCTGTAAACATGGGCGCCCCCTAGAGAAAATTTGAGTAGTACAGGCAGCTAGAGAAGTGCACAGTCATCCAAGCTGATCCGCCTGTGAGAACTGGTCACTGTGTAGCACTAGACTAAATTCAGTCATTCTGGTAAACTGATCATACCCAGGAATTAAAGAGAATGCAGCCCATAGAGGAATTATCACAGTATAAAGCAGACCATGAAATGTAGCTCTGCTTGTCTGTCATCTCTCTCTAAAGTCTCAGCAAACATTTCCCATCATACTCATCTTACAGGTCTTCAGTTAAGGACTAAAAGCATTGAAACACAGCCCCTATAAACAATGGCTAATGATGTTACTGCTAATTTTCTCTCCATTACAGTCAGAATGTGAGATGAGCTCTTTTCTTTCTGCAGTTCTCAAATTTAAGCCATTGGAATATCTTGTTTTTGATTTATGTATGTATTTATTGTATTCAATTCAATTATTCAAGTTTGGTTCCCTAGAATGACTGTGCTCTCATGCCATCCTGCCTTAAGTTAGGAAACAGTTCTAAAGGAGAGATGATTTTAAGTGCATAACATTTCATTCTTATTTTACTATCTAACATTTACTTATTATTATGTGCCCTCTTATATTACTGTTAAAAAGATTGGAGTCAATAAGATTTAAAAACAAAAAAAGAAATTAATTACTTTTTTCAGGTATAATTCACTTGAACAAAAGTGACTGTAAAAACATTTACAATGTTGAAAAAAAAAACAAGAATGATCACATTTCAAATTCATTAGTTTTTTTTAAACTTTCAATTTGGCAAAGAATGGTAAAAAAATCTAATACATTTTCCACAAAAATATTAAGCAGCACAATTATTTTCAACATTGAAAATAAAGAATAAAGAAAATACAAATGTAATTTGAAATTAAAAATCTTTTGAAAAAAATTATCTTCAATTGAAAATAAAAATGTTTCTTGAGCACCAAGAAAAATGGAGTAAATGGCTGCTGAAAAATTACAGCTTCTACCATCCCGAGGAATATACTATTCTGAAATATATTATAAATATTATTATTACATATATCTTTAATATTTCACAACGATGGGTACTAGATTTTTTATTCCAAAAAAAGGCTTCTTTGGTGAGCTAAGATATTTTTTGATGACCATTAACAGCATCATAATCATAAAGTCCTAACAAGTACTTGTAGTTAGAATAAACATAAAGATTTACAGACTACTAAGGGACAAAGTTTGTTTTAAAACAGTAAACCGTGGTAGGTGCTTTGTCTAACGTGAACATCAGTTAAAGTATAAAATAACCTTTTACTCTTTGATGTTGAGTTGATGTTGCAATATTGCCACATATTTTTCCGCCTATTGTTCGATCTCAAAAATGTTTCACAAAAGGTTGTTATCTTAGAGATATTATGTTGATTGATTATATATGCTTTTCCTGCGTCCACCAGTTTCTTTTAAGTCACTTATTTAGGTATGTGAATGTTGAAGTGCTGCCTATAATCAGCATGCCCTGAGAGAATTGACGATGTTCCCTTTAGCTTCATCTGCGTAAGATACCTTTGCTTTTCCTGCTGTGGTTAATTGCTCATTGGTCATTTGGTTGTCACTGGCCTTTTTAATCTATTTTTTCTGTCAGTGAATGGTCTCATTCAGAAAGGCTTGAAATTCTTGTTGAACTAGGTTGTTCAGTGTTCTTCTTAAAGCGATAGTTCACTCAAAAATGAAAATTCTGTCATCATTTACTCACCCTCAAGTAGTTCCAAACCTATATAAATTTCTTTGTTCTTTCGAACAGAAAGGGAGATATTTTGAAGAAAGTTTTGTACTAGGCTGTTTGGGGCACCATTGACTTCCATATTAGGAGAAAAAAATACTATGGAAGTCAATGGTGCCCCAGAATTGCTCTGTTTCCCACATTCTTCAGAATTCTTCCTTTGTGTTTTGCAGAACAAAGACATTCATACAGGTTTGAAACTACTTGAGGGTGAGTAAATGATGACAGAATTTTCATTTTTGGGTGAACTATCCCCTTAACTCCACTGTCTTCGGTCATCTGTCTTCCACTGTCAGCCAGTTCCACACGCTTGAGTTGCTTCTTTAAAATAGGCACCAGTTGATTGATCAGTTAAAACGTTATAGATAAACTAGACATAGAAATCCTGCTGTTTTGGATTTACTGGAACTTGTAGATTGTAATTGATGTGGTTAGATGCAACAGTAGTACCTTTCCAGCTGTCATGAGGGTCATGGAATTTTGTTTGGCTGAAACCCAAGAGAGATGCTGGTGGCCAGCGGTCAGCATCGAACTTTCTGAAGTCTCCATACGGTCTCAAATTTGGTCCAGTCAGGTTTGAATGACCATATTATAGAGTACAGTAAAAACATCTCTAGACTTGCCTGCTTTCTTTAATGCAGGTGACTCAGATAAATGATTCAGTGATTAATGTGGTGTCAGACTTGTGTTCCTGTTTGTTTTGTTTATGTCCCCATGTTCTCCCCGTGACCCAGTTTCTCCCTTGTTTGATTGTGCTCATTTGATTCAGGTGTGTCTTGTCAGTTACCCTCGTTTCGTCCTGTATTTATAGTGTTGTTTGCCCTATGTTCCCTTGTGTTAAACGTCAATTCTATGTGCTGCGTGTGTGTTTCTGCCTGCCCGGTGTTCCCCTTATTTGGATTATTAAGGACTAAACATTTGTGAATCTCCCGTGTCTCCGCGTCCTTCGCTCCTGCATAGCAGACACCCGTGACAGAACACTAGTCCAAAAGAATGAACTGGGCAGAGGACTTTATTTGGAACCTCCAGCAGGATGGACAGCCTTTAGAGCGATATGTGGAGGAGTTCCTGAGTGTCTTCCATCTGGTGAACTGAAACAAGCAATCACACAGTTAATGCTTTCTTCCGGTTGGGACTCGACAATGATAATTTGTTTAGAGTCTTTTCTCCTAATGACTGTTATAGACCCATAGCTGACTTTATTAATTACATCCTCGATTTAACTGGCTTGGAGTTCTTAGTTGATGTAGATAATCGTCCTGTTTCCATCCAGAAGCATGTGGGTGCTTCAGCTCACCATCCGCCGGCACCCTCCACATACCGTTCCAATGAGCCCGCTCCCTCCGTTCCACCTGCGCTTCTCCGAGTTCCCCCAAGTTCCTCTCCAGTCCTCAGCCCAGAAACAACGCGCCGGCCGTTGCACTCTCAAGCCCGCCGGCCGCTCCACTGTCAAGCCCTGTGATACCAGCTCCAATCTCCTTAACCTCAAACCAAATGAGGAGCATGAGGAGGAAGAGACCGTTTTCAACCGGGATCCGCTCTCCAGATTCCACTCCAGTATCGGCTCAGCCCCTGAGTTCACTCCAGTGTCCGCCATGAACCGTACTCTTGCCACTGTAGGCAGCCCGTCCAGGGCAAGCCTTCCTCCCCCTCTGGAAGTTAAAGGGGTCCTATTATGCTTTTTCACTTTTTGAATTTTAGTCAGTGTGTAGTGTGTATGTTTTGGGCATAAAAAAGATCTAGAAAGTTACAATTCTCAAAGTCCACTCCAAAGAGAGATAGTTTTTTTTTTTTTTAATCCCATTTCAAGAACTACAACGAACGGCTCGTTTGGACTACAGCGTTTGTTTTGTGATATGAATATCATTAAAATAATTCCCTCCTACGGAAATTCGAATGGCTGGGGGGTGGGGAAGTGCTTGTGGTTAGAACGCTTGGTTGAGCGCATCAGACAAGAGGACGACGAAGAAGAAGTGCTGCCGTAGCCTCAAGTTTTCGCAAGTTATTACACATGCACCTGAATAATTATGTATGTAACAATTGTGAAAACTTTTTTATAATAAATTGCTGACAGTACTATTACAATACTGGACAATGATGTAATCTACAGAATTTACACTTCAATTATGAGACTACAGTGTTTCCCCTACATTGAGTACAATACAGTGTTTTTATATCACTGTATTTCTGAAGGAAACCGACTGTCTTAAGAAAATTGGATGTAATTTTTATTTAATCTTGCATGTAATGTCTGATAAAGCAGTGTTTTTTTTTAGTGGAGCTCTGCTTTGTGTACAGCCGTTACTGGGGAAACCTTGATCTCTACCACTCCAACAGCGCCTCCTGCTGGTAGAGAATGAGTTTGCATATATATGCCGTCTGGGAAACACTGGACTATGGTATAAATAAATTCAACTGTATAACAGTTTCACTGCAATTCATGTTATAATGTTAGAATTAAATAAAATAAAAATAATACACATGCACTTATCTGTACATAGTAAATGCAGTTATTTTAGAGCGGTTGTTGACATCCTATCTAAAACGTGATTTAGCCAAAAACAACAACAAAAAAAACAATAATGTTACCACTCTAATATGTCTTGCAATATCCGTACGTCCAAAGGTTCTTGCGCGATCCTCTTGTTCAATATTCTAGGGGTCTGAATCCGGCTCAAACTGATATGGCAATATTGACGCCATCCTTAACTAAACCGGAGCAGATGAAACTGGCTGCTTTGGCAAGGGGCGGGGCAGTACTGAAACACCGTCTAAGCTGTTCGCCAATCACAACGCACTGGGACAGCTAACCAATCATATCACATTTCGTTTTTCGGAAGGCGGGCCTTCAAGGTGTCACATGATGTTGCTAAAAATAACATTATTTTGTGTATTTGGTGTAATGAAATGTGTTTATGCGGTTTAAGGTAAAAAAAACACATTATTTTCCACATACTGTACATTATTGTTTCTCCTCTATTCCCCGCCTTTCTGAAATGCGTAGATTTTTTACAAAGCTCCATCGGTCTGAAAAGCGAGGTGTGCTCTGATTAGGCCAGCTATCGATGTGTTGTGATTGGGCCGAATACCTCCACGTGTGACGAAAATGTTACTCCCCTACCATACTGTAATGCCGAGTCCTGCTAGGAAGCGACGAGACAAAAACATTAAAACCCATTATAAACAAGGCATGTGTTTGCATCCATGGGGACAAAATTACTGATTATAATGACTTATACTGTCTTGTTAAAAACGCGTTGCGTTGATCGCGCCACGGAAACATAAAACATTTGTGATCATAGAAATGAAAAACAACAAGTGCTACTTTACACTGCTCAAACTCGCGTTTGAATCGTCAATGGCAAATCCTTTAAATATAAAAAACGTACTTACAGGCTGTGAGTTCGAAGCGCCAGCATTGTAGTCTACTCTCCCAGGCTCAGTAAACAGTCCTCCATAAATGCGCTGGACACATCTGAATATTTGAGTTTAACTGTTCTGGAACAGTGTTGTAAATAAAACTGAACCACTGATTTCTAGTTGTGTCTCTTCTTTCTTTTGGAAGGCCAAACAAAGTAGTTTCTCTTTCACAATGAAACACACAGCATCACACACAGCGGCCTAGAGTGAGCGGAGGCCGGTGGATTGTGTGAGCAGAGGCGGGCGGGCTTGAGAACGGCGTGGTCGGCGGATTCGATGAAGGAGCGGCCGTCGGGCTTGCGGCAACCACATGTGACGACCCTGGGCTTGACTCCGCTTTCGTCCACGGTGAAAGCCGATCCGGCTATCCACAGCGCGAAGTTGAAGTATTTCCTCAACAACCAGCACGGATAAGCTCCAGGCATGAAGAAGCAGATATCGTCCTCTTTTGGAAAGCCAAACAAAATAGTTTCGCTTTCATAACGAACCACAAGCGCCTTCACGAGTTAATGAAATGGCATATCGGCAGCAACAACAATACTACAGCGAATAAAAGTTACGCCTTCTTTTTTGCGTGAACATTTGGGCTGCGTTATGCAAATCTTCCCACGTCGTGACGTAGACATGTGGGGGCGTGTTAGAACGAGCCGTTTTAGGTAGGCGTGATTGACTCTTAACTTTTATAAAGAATATCTCTTTGGTTTTGAGACTTTAGTCTTTGCTACTTCATGGATCTTATCTATGCACAATCAGTTTTTAACACTCCAAAGAGAAAGGAAAAATTTAAATTGCATCATATGCTATAAGGATACAGTTTGTGAGCGAAAAAGATCCTGATCCTTTCATCAAACCCGTATAATCGAGCGGTTGTGCCAGATGTGGCGAAGGTATTGTTAAATGTAAATTGTGTGTAAAAAATAATGGCTTTTTCGAACCACCAAGGCCTGAGAGCATTGTTTCTCGTACACCCCAAAACAAATTCAAGACATTGTAAAAGAGCATAATAGGACCCCTTTACGTGGCATGAGGACGCGCCTTCTGGAAGGGGGAGGAAATGTCAGACTTGTGTTCCTGTTTTGTTTTGTTTCTATCCTCATGTGCTCCCTGTGACCCAGTTTCTCCCTTGTTTGATTGTGCTCATTTGATTCAGGTGTGTCTTGTCAATTACCCTTGTTTCGTCCTGTATTTATAGTGTTGTTTGCCCTATGTTCCCTTCTCCAGTGTTAAACGTCTACTCCATGTGCTACGTGTGTGTGTTCCTGCCTGCCCGGTGTTCCCCTTATTTGGATTATTAAAGACCAACCAAGTGATTTGTGAATCTCCTGCGTCTCCGCGTCCTTCGCTCCTGCACAGCAGACACCCGTGACATGTGGGCATATAAACTGTGTAAATGTATAAATTAATATGTCAAATAATGCTTATTATAACAATTGTAAATGTTAAGCAATTGCAGATTACCTATATACTATTTTGATCTAAAATGAATGGCACTTAGTTTGATGTTTTTTTTTCTTATATTATACAAAGACATACATTCAGAAAAAAATAAATAAATAAAAACATTCAAACATTTCCTAAAATATTGACAAGTTTTGAAGCCACTATATACACAATGGATGGATAAAAAAGCTATATAAAAAGAAAGCTGTGCAGATGGATTAGAACACGTCATACTGTATGTAAACAGCCTCTTACATGATGTAGATATACAGTGCACCCACACATGGATGTGCATGTATTTGGCAGGCCCTGTGCTTTCATTCATAGCTCTTTGCCGGATGATGGTGCTGGGCCATCTAACACATTCCCTAACCCAAACCCTTCCCACAATGTGCATTCAGAGCAGCGGTAATTCATTACTTATGGTGATCTATTTATTATTTCTAATCGTTATTATCTCTGTGTCTGTGACAAGAATTCAGACCCAAGTTCTTGCCTTTTCTTTTCTTTTTTTTAATTACAGTTACTCTGTGTTGCTCAGGCATTAATGCAGTGAGTGCAATTCTGTGGACTTCACACAGGCTCCCTTGGGCTTTAGCTGTTGCCAACGGATGCACTGCCTGCTCTATAAAAACCAATTAAAATAATTACACTGACTCCCATGCAGGCAGAAAATGTGCCCTTTTAACACTTATTACTGGCATTACATATAATGCTGCAAAATGTTTTGTTGAAAGACATTTGCCCTCTGTTAAACCTTACAGAAATCCCCCATTTACTAATTTGCAAGTTGGTATGCCAATTTGTTTTTTGAGTGGATATTAAACAAAACTTCCAAAAAATAAAACAAATGCACACACACACACACACACACACATACAGTGGGTACGGAAAGTATTCAGACCCCCTTAAATTTTTTCACTCTTTGTTATATTGCATCCATTTTCTAAAATCATTTAAGTTAATTTTTTCCCCTCATTAATGTACATACAGCTTCCCATATTGACAGAAAAACACAGAATGTTGACATTTTTGCAGATTCTCCTATTACCGCATCAGATCAGACCCTTTGCTCACTTGATGTTTGCGGTGTAAACTCGCCTTTTGATCTAATACAGCCATGAGTCTTTTTGGGAAGGATGCAACAAGTTGTTCACACCTGGATTTGGGGATCCTCTGCCATTCCTCCTTGCAGATCCTCTCCAGTTCTGTCCGGTTGTATGGTACTCGTTGGTGGACAGCAATTTTTAGGTCTCTCCAGAGATGCTCAATTTGGTTTAAGTCAGGGCTCTGGCTGGGCCCTTCAAGAACAGTCACAGAGTTGTTGTAAAGCCACTCCTTCATTATTTTAGCTGTATGCTTAGGGTCATTGTCTTGTTGGAAAGTTAACCTTCGGCCCAGTCTGAGGTCCTGACCACTCTGGAGAAGGTTTTCGTCCAGGAAATCCCTGTACTTGGCCGCATTCAATCTTTCCCTCCGCATTGCAACCATCTCCTTCCCCTGCAGCTTGAAAAAACACCCCCACAGCAGTATGCTGCCACCACCATGCTTCACTGTTCGGACTGTATTAGACAGGTGATGAGCAAGTGCCTGGTTTTCTCCACACATACCGCTTAGAATTAAGGCCAAAAAGTTCTATCTTGGTGTCATCAGACCAGAGATACTTATTTCTCACCATCTTGGAGTCCTCAGGTGTTTTTTAGCAAACCGCCAGGCGGGCTTTCATTGGTCCCTTGCACTGAGGAGAGGCTTTCCGTCGGGCCACTCTGCCATAAAGCCGACTGGTGGAGGGCTGCAGTGATGTTGACTTTCTACAACTTTCTCCCATGTCCTGACTGCATCTCTGGAGCTCAGCCGCAGTGATCTTTGGGTTCTTCTTTACCTCTCTCACCAAGGCCTTTCTCCCCCGATAGCTCAGTTTGGCTGGACGGCCATTTCTAGGAAGGGTTCTGGTCGTCCCAAAACGTCTTCCATTTATGGATTATGGAGGTCACTGTGCTCTTAGGAACCTTAAGTGTAGCAGAATTTTTTTTGTAACCTTGGCTAGATCTGTGCCTTGTCACAATTCTGTCTCTGAGCTCTTCAGGCAGTTCCTTTGACCTCATGATTCTCATTTGCTCTGACATGCACTGTGAGCTGTAAGGTCTTATATAGACAGGTGTGTGGCTTTCCTAATCAAGTCCAATCAGTATAATCAAACACAGCTGGACTCAAATGAAGGTTTAGAACCATCTCAAGGATGATCAGAAGTAAATGGACAGCACCTGAGTTAAATATGTGAGTGTTACAGCAAAGGGTCTGAATACTTAGGACCATGGGATATTTCAGTTTTTCTTTTTTAATAATCTGCAAAATCGTCAACAAGTTCATTGTTTTTCTGTCAATATGGGGTGCTGAGTGTACATTAATGAGGAAAAAAAATTGACTTAAATGATTTTAGCAAATGGCTGCAATATAACAAAGAGTGAAAAATTTAAGGGTGTCTGAATACTTTCCGTACCCACTGTATATATACATACTTGATTTTAACTAAAATAATTATGCAGACTATATATAAAATGTATTTGTTCAGTTGTCTTAAAAAAATAGGTACATGATGTTCCTGTGAAGGAATAGGATCTATTTGCGTGTATGCAGGATGTGTGAAGTCCATCTGACCAGCAGGGGCGAGGCTTGTGCTGGTGTGTGATTGCCTGTGTGTGTTCCTCTGTGTATGTATATGTTGAAATGCTGAACACTTTCCTGCTCTCAAGAAACTGTAAGTAGGTCAGAACAAGAGAAGAGCTTCTCTTTTCACTGCCGCCAAGGCCCAAAGAGGCATTCATCACAAAAACGTCACTAACCCTATTCTGCAGTCTTATTACTTACAACACTGTCAACTCAAATCCACCATCATGATTTCACTTAGAGTGTCCAGGGTGATCAAACATGAGCGACTGGCCTGTCAAACAAATACAGAATCGCTGACTGTTTGATCACCCTGGACACTCTTTGGTGACAGTTTCAGGTTTCAGGCCCCACCATAGCACAGAAACTGCACTTGTTAAAATTACAAATGACTTGCTTCTTGCGTCAGACCAAGGCTGTATCTCATTGCTAGTTTTACTTGATCTTAGTGCTGCGTTCGACACTATAGATCATGACATACTCATAGATCGATTACAAAACTATACAGGTATCCAAGGCTAGGCTTTAAGATGGTTTAGATCCTACATGTCCAATCGCTACCATTTTGTTCATTTTAAATGGGGAGTCATCTCAATTATCTCCTGTAAAATATGGAGTGCCACAAGGATCTGTCCTAGGTCCTCTGCTATTTTCGATATACATGTTGCCCCTTGGTAATATTATTAGAAAATACGGGATTAGTTTACATTGTTATGCTGATGATACTTAACTATATATTTCAACAATACCAGATGAAACTTCTAAATAATCTAGCTAACAGAGTGTGTTAAAAATTTAAAAGATTGGATGACCGATAATTTTCTCCTATTAAATTCGTATAAGACAGATATATTACTTATTGGACCAAAAGGCAGTACACAGAATCGCTTGGATTACAATTTGCAACTAGACCAGATTTACGGTTACATCCGATACGTCAAAATCTGTCGGTGTTATTTTAGAGCGCACTTGTCCTTTTTGAAAATCCCACATTTCCACAGATTACACACTACAAAAGAGGGGTGAGGCGGGGGAGGGGAAGAAATCATAATCAACCCGAGGAGCGAAGAAGCAAAGTAAACCCCCCACCACATTAAAACTCTAGCCAAGAGAACGACGACACTATGATACCTTGTCTGATCAGAAACTAGGTTCGTGCGAACCGTGTGGCTGACCTCTAACGTGGTGCCATAGAAAGCCTAAAGTGAAGACAGCGGACGTCGTCACTCTGTTCGTCGCATTTCCATCAAAACAACCGACGGTTAGTCCCTCCTATGCAGGCGTCATAAGTCCTCCCAGTATCATGCATTATCATATTACACGAACCCACACTGCGGACCCAGTCGCGTCGTCCTGCTACCGAGCAATTTGCGCGGAGCAGTGTACAGATATGACGTACGTCCCTAAAACCTAATGGTTAGCTTCCTCTTACTATCAGAGGGTTTTCTACTCTACGCGACATTCCTTCACTGTCGCTCCTCGTAGTGGTCACAAACCTGCCGTGGACGTTTTTGGGGTTTATACCGAGAGGATCGCAACATTGGTCTAGCTAAAGTGTGTATTAGACGTGGTGCTGTGAACATATAATCTATCGCGGTCATCTAGCTCACATTTCAGCATGCTTCATACACGATCGACGAAACCTGGGACACGAAATAGCAGAAACATATAATAATTCTCACACACCACAAACACCCAGCTGGTTGTATCACAAAATCTAGACTTAAACACATCTCGTCAGGGACCACACTCGTCAAAGATCTGCGCCAGAAGCGTTGACTCACAATAATAATATGCAAGCAAGACAACGACACTGGTGAGTGTGGTGAAAAAATACAAAGCAATATGGCGGGGTTGGGGACAAACCAAATCGCGGAATTAGATCCGCGAGTTGTTTCGGCTCTGGGTCGGGGTGGCCATAAGTGGACACCACAGCACGCAGCTGGGACTACCAAAACACAGGGGGGCACAGACAGAGGCTAGCAGTGGTGCCTGCTGCAAGAGCGCACGAGACTGAGGGCCAACGTATGCGAAAAACAGGCCTATAGCCAGACTACACGACGAGGAGCTATAAGAAATTCCACCTGCATCAGTAGAGGGGCTTCCGTGTGTATGGTGCTGTGCCGGCGTGAATTACAGGTCTGAACAATCGCTGTAGGGTTCCAGCGGTCACGATAACACACAGCCTGTGAATGCTGACCACAGGGGCGCACAGGAGCACCACGGAACTTACCACGAGAGTGGAAAAAACAGTGTGGGGGCGGGAAAAGGCCGCGGGTGTGCGTGTCATTAGGGGGAAGCAGGGGGGGCCCAGGAAAAGAAGAAGGGGGGAAAAGAAAAGAGGGCAACGGATAAAGAAAAGCACCCACACCCGTACACTAGCCCACGAGCAGGTTGGAAAGAGAACCAGTCGCGAAACCACGAATGCGCCCAGCCACGGGAACTAAGCAGTCCGGGGGTGCCGAAAGCAACGGGCTAGGGGTGAAAAAAAATGCGAAAAGGTCGCAGGAGAAAGGGACGGCAGGGAAGACTATAGTAAGAGGGCCGCCCACGGACGCAGCGGAAAACAAAACAAAACTTTTTTGTTTTTTTTTTTTGTCTCGTATTGAAAAAAAATTCGCGGAAAAAAACGGGACTGGCCATTTGTGTTTACGCCCAAACCTCGTAATACCTACCTAACCGGCGGCAGACACACGGCGTGCAGTTATAAAATCTAAGGAAAGACCCAGCGCGGTACCCCTGGCTTAAAACATAAACACACTAATATGCGGCTAATCAAAGCCTTAAAGATTTTGGGGCTGCCATGAAGGTCACCGAACCGGACCACTTCGCGCGACACCGTTTACTTCTACATCGTGAGAAGAATGGCTCTCTGCTAAGGATTAGGCTGGTCGCTCGGAGGCCCGAGGTCCCCCGTACTACACCAGATCCAGTCTGTATCCTGATCAGATGGTCATTGCAGTCACCCGGATCCATTACGTATTCAGACCAGATGGTGGATCATCACCTAGAAAGGACCTCTACAGCCCTTAAAGACAGCGGAGACCTGGACAACTAGATGAGCCCCAGATACATATCCCCTGTAAAGACCTTGTCTCAGAAGACCACCGGAACAAGACCAACCGACCCCAGAGGAGGTCCTCTGCACATGTGAACTGCTGCAGTCCTGGATTTACTGCTGTTTCGTCTGGTCGAGGAAACTGGCCCCGGCCGACTGAGCCTGGTTTCCCCAAGGTTTTTTCTTCTTCCATTCTGTGCTACCGATGGGGTTTTGGTTCCTTGCCTGGCTGCTCCCTCTGGCTTCATTAGTATGGGGCCCACACACTTCATTTTCCATTGATAATCGTTGACTTGATTTGCAAATTATTGCAAAGAGAGGCATTTAAACTGAACTGAGCTGCATGATGACATCACTGAATTCAATGATAAACAGCCTTTAACTGAAAAATGAGTGTTTAATAATGTGATTTTGCATTATTGACACACTATTTCCCTAATTAATGCTGTACAGTTGCTTTCACACAATCTGTATTGTTAAAAGCGCTATATAATTAAAGGTGACTTGACTTGACTTGACAGTTATAAGGTACATATGATTGAACACAAACAAACACACAGTGTCTTAAAAGACAAGCATTTAAAATTGTCCAGTTATTTAAAAATAATGACATTACCTAATTTATTTCAGATGGTGAGCTAGGAGCGATTTGTATCATACATTTAAGATGCTTTTAACTGAATTTGTTTTATTTTTACACAGATTTGTCACCAAATAAGTTTGTCATGTACACCCATAACACACACAACACACACACACACACAACACACACCCAATATATATAATATAAATAGATATATAGCTATTATATATATATATATATATATATCTATATATATATATATATATATATAGTCTCTTATGTTATAAATGCATATTGCTGAAGTGGACAATGAAATCCTTCACAGCTGCATTACACAATTTCTCTAATCTAAGAGCTCCCCCTGCAGTCAACATACTCAAAAATGAGAACATCTAAACTATTGTTTGCCATAATAAAAATTAAATCCCTTTCATTCTCACATTGCTATTTATATTTCTTATTACTAATCATTTTTATGCATTATTATGGGTATGATACTTCACCCAAATACAGTGCATGAAATACCTTTCCATTTTTAAATATCTCTGGTATCAAACATGCTTTGTGCATAGAAAGGCAAATCATTATTGAGTGCTTTTTCATTTGAAGAAATTTGTAATTACAGCAATATCACTGTCAGCCATGAATAATTGGTGGTAATAAAGATATTAAGGATGAGTCATACCTCTGTGACAGGGCGTGTATGTGTTTTATATTTGGAGCGTCGTGCTAAAAATACAGTCGGTTATAACTGGCTGTCGCACAGGGAGATGGTTGGACTGTTATTGCTCAGAGGCAGCCTGGAGTCTATGGTCTCCTGAGTTGTCATGGAGACCATTGTATTTTGCCTCTCCCGTGATTGGTGCTGCTGGGTTGAGTAAGTATATGCTATTTCTGTCTTTTTCAACACCTTCAGCCTGCTGTCTTTCTCTGCCTCCTCACTCACACACAAGTGTTCTTGTTTCACTCCTATTATTATCTTTTCCCATTTCATTAATCCTTTTAATGACAGTCAGCCCACTGACCATCTTTCCATGCGTCTTGCTATTGATCTATTGATTAATTGATGCTGCGATGCCTTGTAAGCTGCTGTACTTGTCCGCAAAAAAAGGGAGGAAGACTCGTGTCAGTGAACCGAGAACCAGATCAGCTCATGCATCGCTGTGATCTATTCTTATCCTTCAATCGTGGATCCTGATCATCCAACAACATCTTCGTGCCCCTGTGGCTGTTTTCTCATGAGCAGAAAGTTACAAAATCTCAAATGACAGTGGTCTCATGTGTCTGAATGCGTTGCCTTGCAACCCCCCAATGTCTCAGGGCTGGTCTGTCAATATGCTTTGTTTACATAGGCAGTGGAGCTAAAACAATTCATCCTCTCAGCTAAAATTTAAATCATATTGTCTTCATAAATGTTTGTTTTCCTCTTTAAAAAATGTGCACTTGTGTTGTAATAGCTAAATATGTGTGGTTTCTTGCACTATGAAATGAGTGAGACGAGACTAAAATTGTCTTATTGCAAGTCCTGCAGTCCTGTTCATTGTTCTATTAATTATTCACAAGAGTTTTATTATTATTTCTTTTCTGAGTGCGTTTTACTCTCATAGAAAGAGAATGTTCAGTCCTATAGAGCGGTTCAGTTTGTAGTCCTAAAACCCTAAAGAGAATTAGCCTTTGGTTCCCTTGGGAATTTCTAATGGGTTTTGTTGATTAGCCGTTTTTGAGTAAAGTAAGGACTGTGGTGAATATTACTTGAAGATACATTCACTCATAAATTAATCATACCTCAAACATGAACATGAGACCATGTGTTTTTACACAACATACGTTGCTACATAACGATTGTCAGCTAAGGATGTCCATTTATGTGCTTTGCAAATCATTTGTAGTGTTTAATTTTTGTTGTACAAAATGTTTTTTTAAATAAGGTTCATTTATTTAAAAAACTCATTTAAAACGAGTTCAAGTTGGTCACATTGGTTCACTGCCTTGACCAATAGAAAGTTGTTTTATTTGAAAGTGACTTCTTTGTAAGCTGTGCTTTATACATCACACTATTGACAATAGACAGTGGACCTTTTTTGTCTGTGGATTTTCACCAAAATGTCACTGTGACCACACCTTTAGTCTTGGAAAAGCAAGAAATGCTCAAAGAAGCAGATCAGAGTGCAACATAAACCAGTTTTTCTTTGAGCGTTATCCAAAACTTCAGTGTGAGTTTGATTTCATGCATGCTTGTGATTTTTAACCATTGAGCATGTTAGTAATTAGGCATTGTTTATCTGATGCTAACAAATAAGAGGAAAACGGGGCATCAGGAATTTGTTTATTTGGTTCTGCTGTTTGTCCAGTTTGCTGAAATAAATAAATGAGTCATTCTTTTTGTATGACAGCTCCATATGCGACAGGAGTTTTGCGTCCAGTAGTGTCAGTGCCAGTTGAGTGTTGTGCTCTTAGCTGTTTTACTGATTATCATGTTCATATATTTCATATTTCATATATTTCATTATCATTTTTATACAGTATCTTGTGTTTTAGATTATTCCTGTGCATCTAAAAAAGACCAAAGCTGTACAGTAGTGCAAGAAAGGTATGGAATCACTTAAATATTTTTTTCTTGCCGACCATGAAACTGTAGTCTGCATATTTTTTTATTATGTATTTTTGTCACAAATTAAAAATGTAGCTTTTTTATTTGAGCAATTATTTAGATTTTTTCCCCATGATTGCTTAATGCAAGACATTCTATTGAAGAAATAACTATTAATGAAGAAATAACTATACAAGTCATCTCATATAAACTCTGTGTTAAATTTCCATTTTAATTTAAATGCTTTTACATTTGACACAATGTCCTCCAAAGTCTTCGTTTTAAAATAATTTTCTGTGTTCTTGGCATCACCAAAACAACACAACTGCTGATCTTTCCTCGCAGTCCCTTTGTGCCTTGGCAGACTTTGCAACCACAAACAAACAATAATCAGGGTCTCATGAGAGAGCTTTTAACGGATTGGACATAGAGATCAACCCATGCCCAAGTGAGAGACTGAATGAGGAAAAAGCGACTGTTTTTCATTGCAACAGCCCCCATGGATCCCAAGAACCCGATGTGACCCCATACCGCAGCCCATGTGCGCGAACGTATGCGCCTGAGAGTCTGTGGACGGACGCTCCGGGAACAGGAGGACACTAGGACCTGGTGAAGCGAGGAGGGTTGCCTGCCTGCCTGCATCCCTGTCTCCTCTCCATTCTGCTCTGCAGTTGCCCTGTGCCCGTGTGAGGGAAAGCACATGTTTACGTGTGTTTGTATGGATGTGTGTGTGTCAGAAAAGGGGCGAGAGCAGGTTTCGTACGGCGCCGCCTAAAGAGACAGTGCTTTTTTTTTTTAATCTTTCTGTCTTCTCGGCAGCGTGAACATCAGCCTGACCACCTGGACCAGCCGCCTGCCTGAAGCATCGCTGATGGGGGAGGGGGCGATATCTCTCTCTGTGTGTTTGTGTGAATGTGTGTGTGTGTACATGCGTGTGGGCGGGTGAAAGGGTGAGGGGCGGAGAGATGAAAGGGCCAGGTGAGGAGGGGTATTGGGTACCTCTCTCTCTAGCTTTCTCGCTCTCTCTCCCCCCTCTTTTTATCCCTCTCTCACTGTCGCGCGACACTAACCCCTGGACAGCTTGAAGAGGAGATCCCGGCTTCTGGACCTCTCCACTACAGGTAACTTCTCCCATCTACATTTCATGGAGCTATGGTTCCTTAAACTCCATACCTCACACGGACGCCTGTTTAAACTTGTGCATCCTGGATGACATGCATATGTTGTAGTATTTCCGACTACGAGTTGTAAAGGGGTTTTTAAATCTCGGTCTTGGCAGTAGACCGTTTCTCAGGTCTTGCTTTGGTAAGCTCATCACCATCATGACGGGATGGAAGGCATAGCTGTTTGTACTTTTTCTAGGAATCTCAACCAGAGGTGTATGGCAAGCCGTTTTAGCTTAAAATATTCCAAGCGTTACTCGTAATTGCATTTTTACTAGGAACAATTTAGTTAGAGAGCTCTACAATTCAATTCTTACTATAATAATGCCAATTAGTGAGCTCTCTAAATCTATTTTTACTAGTTATAATTACAATAAGAGAGCTCTGCAATTGCATTCTTACTAGTAAGAACTAGGGATGTGCATCTCATGCCGATATGATACGCATCTCGATGCATAGCCAACAACACGATACATTAAATTTACATATGAAGCAGCTACCGATGCGACGCAATGCGATACGATACGATTCACCCCTGTTACGATGCAATGCGATCCGATTTCGATTCATGCGATTCGATGCAATACGATTCATGGAGAAAATATGATCACTTTTAAATGCTCAAGGCCTGTTTTCTAAAACAATTTACCCAATAAGCCAGGCTATTTCCGTTTTATCTGACCATTTCAAATGATTTGGTTCCTTGAAAGCACATTTTAACATGGCCCTAGATCAGCTAGTCCTGTGGCAACTTATGCGGGAAACTAACCTGGTCTAAAGCGAGCTACTGTCAACGAAGCTAAGTTCCTCTAATACTGATCAATAGGAACCCATGATATTGCTACTCCCTCTCACATCTATTATTTTACCCTCTTTTTTTTTTTTTTTACATTTTCTAGCCATGCAGCCTTTCTCTCTGGTTTTATTACAGCTGTACCTTTTATAGTTTGCAGAACATCAGAACATAACAATCTAAATTTGTTCTTTAAAGCATTAAAATAACTAAGTTAAAAGTTAAAATCACTGAATTAAAATGAAAATAAATAAAGAAAATGACTATATTTTAACTGTTATAAGAAACACACATTAACTCATTTGAGTTTAGTAATTATTACTGAACTAGCTTACATTTGATTTACCTTTTACAATAGTCCCTTTACAGTTACTGCTGTCATAAAAATACACTTTTATATGTAGGTTTAAAATTCTACAGAAGACACATTTAATGTCCAAAAACATTGTTTTTATCAAAATGTATATTTTACTCAGAATTATTGCCCTCCTATTCGATCCGTGCTCTAAGTCTGATGGCGCTGGTTCATCGCGTAAGCCTCGCCCACTCCTGACAGCAAAATGGACATGTTTGCATGACTTTCTAACGTTTACAGATGAAAAATATACCTGTGACATGTCAGTTATGCACTGAGGAAAACACAACGTCTCAAATGCATTAAACAGCACAAATATATTCGCTGTTAGCATGGATCGCGGAATGAACCAAAAGAAGGGGGGGGGGGCCCGGGGAGGTTGCAGAACTACATAATACATAGATCATAAACATACATAGTAACATGTAACATAATAGGCTATAAACAGTACTAATGGTATTAGTTATATGTCTGATATGTTAGCCTATGTATTTTTATGCTATGATTCTCCCAAGATTCTGAAAACAAACATTAGACAACCAAACAAAATATGTAATTTGAGTTCCTGACAAAATGTTTTATTTATGTTGTAAATTAGTCTATTTCTAAAATGCTAAAATGTTATACACTGAACAAAATTATAAACGCAACACTTTTGTTTTTGCCCCCATTTGTCATGAGCTGAACTCAAAGATCTAAGACTTTTTCTATGTACACAAAGGCCTATTTCTCTCAAATATTGTTCACAAATCTGTCTAAAAAATCTCTGTTAGTGAGCACTTCTCCTTTGCCGAGATAATCCATCCACCTTACAGGTGTGGCATATCAATATGCTGATTAGACAGCATGATTATTGCACTATTGTGCCCTTAGGCTGGCCACAATAAAAGGCCACTCTAAAATGTGCAGTTTTATCACACAGCACAATGCCACAGATGTCGCAAGTTTTGAGGGAGTGTGCAATTGGCATGCTGACTGCAGGAATGTTTACCAGAGCTGTTGCCCGTGAATTGAAATGTTCATTTCTCTACCATAAGCCAAAGGCGTTTCAGAGAATTTGGCAAAACATCCAACCGGCCTCACAACCGCAGACCACGTGTAACCACACCAGCCCAGTACCTCCACATCCAGCATCTTCACCTCCAAGATCGTTTGAGACCAGCCACATGGACAGCTGCTGCAACAATTGGTTTGCATAAACAAAGAATTTCTGCACAAACTGTCAGAAACCGTCTCAGGGAAGCTCATGTGCATGCTCGTCGTCCTCATCGGGGTCTCGACCTGACTGCAGTTCGTCGTCGTAACCGACTTGAGTGGGCAAATGCTCACATTCGATGGTGTCTGGCACTTTGGAGAGGTGTTCTCTTCATGGATGAATCCCGGTTTTCACTGTACAGGGCAGATGACAGCGTGTATGGCGTTGTGTGGGTCAGCGGTTTGATGTCAACGTTGTGGATCGAGTGGCATATGGTGGCGGTGGGGTTATGGTATGGCAGGCGTATGTTATGGACAACGAACACGAGTGCATTTTATTGATGGCATTTTGAATGCACAGAGATACCGTGACGAGATCCTGAGGCCCATTGTTGTGCCATTCATCCACGACCATCACCTCATGTTGCAGCATGATAATGCACGGCCCCATGTTGCAAGGATCTGTACACAATTCCTGGAAGCTGAAAACATCGCATTTCTTGCATGGCCAGCATACTCACCGTACATTTCACCCATTGAGCATGTTTGGGATGCTCTGGATCGGCGTATACATCAGCGTGTTCCAGTTCCTGCCAATATCCAGCAACTTCGCACAGCCATTGAAGAGAAGTGTACCAACATTCCACAGGCCGCAATCAACAACCTGATTAACTCTATGCGAAGGAGATGTGTTGCCTGCGTGAGGCAAATGGTGGTCACACCAGATACACCCCCCCCCCCCCCCCCCGGACCCCCCAATACAGTAAACTTGCACATTTTAGAGTGGCCTTTTATTGTGGCCAGCCTAAGCAACACCTGTGCAATAATCATGCTGTCTAATCAGCATCTTGATATGCCACACCTGTGAGGTGGATGTATTTTCTCGGCAAAGGAGAAGTGCTCACTACACAGATTTAGACAGATTTGTGAACAATATTTGAGAGAAATAGGCCTTTTTTGTGTACATAGAACAAGTCTTAGATCTTTGAGTTCAGCTCTTGAAAAATGGGGGCAAAAACAAAAGTGGTGCATTTATAATTTTGTTCAGTGTAAATGAGTGTATTTAAAAATATTTATTAATTTAAATGAATTCATTATGTAGCTAAAAAATCATTTGGAAGAAAAATGAAGACTTGTTTCGTCCAGAGTTTTTGAATGAATCTCTTGAATGATTCAGACATCAAATACATAAAACAGTCACTGTTTGCCACCTACTGGCATAATGTAACATATACAATCTATATTTGAAGCGTATCATTAGTTCCAAAGGTTAATTACTCATTTTGATCGCGGCTGCCACAACATCAGAGTCTATATCCAGATTAAAAACTTTTCTCCAAATACTTTCGTTATTATTTAATGTTTGCAACATAGAAATGTAGCCTACTGTGTAAGTAGACTGTTTGTGTAGATTGTTTCAAACATAAAGCTTAGGCTATGATGAGCGCTGGCTGTGCTGCTCTATCTGGATTAGCGGCTGCGCGAAAGCAGGTTTAAATATTCAGATTTGATTGTGTTTTCAAAGGGTTAATAGACATAGCAGAATAATCGTCATTTAGGAATAAGATCGCATGTGTTTTAATCGAGATTGCGAGCTTTTAATGATTAAACGTGCATACATATGAGCCTATAGACTATGTTTTTTGTTTTTTTTTGTAGTCAAAAAAAAACGAAAGTAACCCGGGCCCCGCGACGTGGATCAATTTGATCCATGATCGACATTAAGAGCTGCTTAAAAATAAACGTGCACAAATTAGTGAGATTGTGTGAACTTAATTAGTCGTTTATGGAACTGCTTTAGCCCCAATTGATTTGTTAGGTTATTTCAGGTCAGGTTTTGGACTTTAATCCCCAATATTTTTTTTAGATGCAGTGCAGAAATCCACCTCTATTCTATAATGTAATAAAAATGTTCAGAAACATTGTTGCATTTCATTTTCTTGTTCCGCGCGGACTATACTAAATGCCAAACTTTAATCGGACGCATCCATCTTTTTGTTTTACACCGATGGCAGTTCGCCATCTGTTAACTTTTTATGTGCTGCAACCGAGCGTTATCAGTGGAATCTTCCCATTCCCAGTAGAACTGAATAAGAGAGCTCTCTAATTCAGTTCTTATTAGTAACAATTATGATTATAGAGCTCCCTAATTTCATTAGAGATCTCTGCAATATTACACTGGTAAATTCTGTACTAGGTAAGAATACAATTACAGAGTTCTCTATTTTAATTGTCATTTTTACTATAACAATTGAATTAAGAGAGCTCTCCCATTTAATTTCAGTAATCCGCTGGTAACGTGTGCGTAAGTCATGTTCTAGCTGTGATACCTAGTGCTAATGATTATTACGTCGTATTGACATCAGTGAGCGCTTAAAAAGCCGTTGCGTAAGAGAACGATGCCTCTGGTTCTGGTGATAATTGAGTTGGGTGACACATGGTCGAAAGCATGCAGTGCTTTTATTATGCCACAGTCGACAGTTTCCGCTCCTTCTGGTCGTGCGTATGTGTGGGAAAAAAAGCAGCGCTGTTTTGTTTTATCATACTAGATACATTTGACAGTTCTGTTATAATGCTACTCTGTGCGTTCGTCACCTTTCCCTTAATTGACAACCCAATAACAGATTTAAACTTCCATCTTTTGTTGTTGTCTTCTCATTATTTCTTCTACAAACAAAATTCGAGGGATCGTACTCGATTCTTAAATTTCCTACTCCTTCTCGCGAAATCGAGGGGTATGAACCTGGCATGGACAGATGACACAATTTGATACCACTATGTTGACCAACGGCCGTGTCCACTAGTTAAAATGCCTATTTCTCTGGATTTAAACTTCTTTGTAAACTTTTTGGATATTGTAAGTACACAGTAAGCAAAATATTAACACTGTTTCTAAGTGTAGTTTTTGGATAATTTTAATACAAAATCTACATACTTTGTGTTTTGTCCTTACTTTTAATGTTCTGGCGATTTGTTTGCCCCCCCCTGATGTTGTTTTTGTGCTGGGAACCGTTTGGCCTGCGTTTTGCCAGTATGTGTGGCGCACGACCTACCTGATTGCGTGATGCTTCCCCCCCAATTCTTCCTTTGACGTTAAAACAACAGATTTTCATGCCAAGTACAAACATTTTTCCTGAGATGCGTCAACAGTTCTCTCCCGGCTTGTCAAAACAGACACTATGTGTCCAATAGTGTAATGTTCACTTAATATGTTATTTCTTGATGTTTTTTTTGTGTTTTTTTTGGTTTTTTTTTGGCTGAAAAAAAATGGTATAAAATCAATATCACATTCAAGATTAAGTTTGTGCGCTGATATTCGGAAAACGGCACTTTTGCTTGTGTGACATTACTTAACTATATCAGATTTTATAAATATAAAAAAAACAAATACTCATACAGGGATATTTTTTCCCTCATAACTAATTATAGGGGCATTCTAACTGCATTCTAATAGGCTTCATCATGCAGTAAATGCTTCTGGTAACAGTACAGGACCCAGCCTCAGCATTATTGTGTGAGTGGATAATGCGAATAAAACCCTTGCAAAGCTTAAAGGGGTCATATGATTGTATTCCTGCTGGTTGTGGCGGATTTAAAATTTTTCTTTCTCTTTAGGTGTTGTACAAGCTCTTTTGGTGCATAAAGAAGATCTGTAAATTTTTGCAAAGACTAAAGTCTCAAATCCAAAGAGATATTCTTTATAAAAGTTAAGAGTCAACCACACCTACCTAAAACGACTCATTCTAACAAGCCCCCACATGTCTACGTCACGCCGTGGGAAGATTTGCATAACGGCATCCAAATGTTCACGCAAAGAAAGAACGCGTAACTTTTATTCTCGCTGTAGTATTGAAAGCGAAACTACTTTGTTTGGCTCTTCCACAGTAGCGACTATTACCTGCTGTGAACCAAGTGGAGTCCCCGGCCGGGATCGTCACATGTGGTTGCCGCAAGCACGCCGGACACTCTCTTCGTCGAATCCACCGGCTGCACCATTCTCAAGCCCGCCTGCCTCTGCTCACTCAAGCCGGCCTCCGCGTACTCTAGGCCGCGGCTCACTCTAGGCCTCCGGCCTCCGCTCACTCAACGCGTTTTGTGACACTGTTTCGTGGTAAAAGTGAGGACACTTCCAAAAGAGGACACGACTAGAAATCAGTGGTTAAGGGTTGTATTTACAACACTGTTTCCAGAACAGTTTAACCCAAATATTCAGATGTGTGCAGCGCATTTTACTGTTTTCTGATCCTGGTAGAGTAGACTAAATTGCCGGCTGTTCTGACTCACAAACTGTAAGTACGGTTTTTATATTTAAAGAATTTGCCACTGACGGTTCAAACGCAAGTTTTTTGGGCAGTGTAGGGTAGCACTTGTTGTTTTCATTGTCGTTCCTCCGATCACAAATGCAGACATGGTTTTGTTTATGCGGCGCGATGCAATGCAACGTGTGAAAAGACAGTTTAAGTCATTATAATCCGTAATTATGTTCCCAATGGATGCAACAAATGCCTCGTTTATAATGGGTTTTAATTTTTTTGTCTCGTCGCTCCGGCCGGGGCATGGCATCAACAGTATGTGAGGGGCGTAGCATTTCCGTCACACACTTGATGTATCCGGCCAATCACAACGCACTGGATAGCTGGCAAAATCAGAGCACACCTCGCTTTTCAGAACGATGAGCCTTTGTAAAAATCGACGCTTTTCAGAAAGTCGGGGCATAGAGGAGAAAAAATAATGGAAAATGTGGAAAATAATGTTTTTTTTTACCTTAAACCGCATAAACACATTTCATTACACCAAATACACAAATAATGTTCTTTTTAGCAGCATCATATGACCCCTTTAATCAAATCTGCAAATTCGTTTGAAGAACCAAATTAGACAGAGATCAGTTATCACGATTAGAAGGTCTGGAATCTTTCAAATCATCTCAGATGTTTTAAGCGAGGTACGAAGAACGGGCCCCTGTTGCGCATCTCAGAGAAACATGTTTCGTACTTGCATGAATCTGTGTTTTTAAATGAATCATTCAGTAAGACAGAGTCATGCTGCCACCTAGTGGCCAAAACCGGCCACGGTTCCAGCACAAAACACACTCAGCAAAATATCGCCTAATTAAGCTTATCAAAAAAAATCCCCCAAAATAATGTCGCAATTATTATTATAAATTTTATTTATTTTTTGCCTAATGTCTGACCAAAAAGAGAGAGAGAGAAAGAAAGAAAGAAAGAACGAAAACACTTTTGTCAAGAGTACCATTCACAACTATTGATTGGCCTATATATGTACTCAAATTCTGCATGCATGCAAATTCATAATAAACACCAAAATGAGATGATATTTTGTCTGGTAAAGTATTTTCAAGACTATACTCTTTATTTACATTTTTGTGATATGGATCTAAGGGTCTGAATTAAAGAAATAATAATAATTATAATAATATAAAGGTGTGAATTAATGAAGTGATTAAATATTAAAACAAAACCTTTCCAAACTGTCATCTCACTCTTATTGTCATGCTGACGCAATGAAAATGCTATCAATTCATGCTTATGGGGCTTTTATTTTGAAGTGTATCACCACAGGCGGGAATTGGAAAGGGAAATGGGTGTAGTTGCAAATCTGTTTTGCATCTAATGAATACAAGTTTTTACTAGTAAGAATACAATTGTAGAGCTCTGTAACTACATTTCTTACTAGTAAGAATTTAATTAGAGAACTCTGTAATTGCATTCTTACTAGTAAGGTATTGTTACTAGTAAGAATTAAATTGCAGAGCTCTCTAATTCAATTGTTACTAGTAAAAATTGCATTAAATTTATTTTTACTAGTTATAATTACAATAAGAGCGCTCTCTAATTCAATTAGAGAGCTCTACAATTAAATTCTTACTAGTAAGAATTACAATTACAGAGCTCTTTAGAGAGCTCTCTAATTGGCAGAGTAAGAATGTAATTGCAGAGATCTCTAATTCAATTAGAGAGCTCTATAATCATAATTGTTACTAGTAAGAACTGAATTAGAGAGCTCTCTATTCAGTTCTTACTAGTAATAATACACTTGCAGAGCTCTCTAAATAAATTAGAGAGCCCCCTTATTGTAATTATAACTAGTAAAAATAGATTTAGAGAGCTCTCTAATTGAATTGTTACTAGTAAAAATGGAATTACGACGAGTAATGCTTGGAATATTTTAAGCTAAAATGGCTTGCCATAGAAAGAAGAAGAATAAGAAAAAGAAGAAGGGAGGGGGAAAACACAAGGTTTTTGAACAACAGAGCTAGTTTTCATTGCAGTAAATAAATACTGAGTCATGTGCATATTACAGGGTCATATGTTTCTCATTTGGCAGCCCCTGAGATTGTTAGTTGCTTGCAGATTCTTGTCTCACAAAGTGCAGGAGGGTTCACAGAAAGTCGACCGCTTTTAAATGCGTTAAATGCAGCCCTGCAGATGCATGAATATGAATGCTAATCTGAATTGTTTCATATAGAAAGCACAGGTTGTTTTTAAAATCCTTAATTCTCCCACAACCAAACACACAACTGAAACCCACTGAACAAACACTAAACTGTGTGTTTCTCGTCATGTGCATGAGCATTAAAATCCTCACTAGCTGATGATTGCAAACTAGCATAGAAATGTTTTTTCATGTTGATTATTTACAGTGCGCCATGGCATGGGTAATAGATATGTAGGTTTCTAGATCACAGATCTTGACTTGAGTATTTCTCCGTAGTGCTTATTATGTAGTTGTAGTGAGCGTAAACCAAAATCAAAGCTTGTTAGATAGCCTAAAAATGTACTTTAGCTGGTGAAATCTTAAATAACTTATTTTATGATTCAGATATCATATTTAATATGACTCAACTGGAATACATTAGGCTATACCAATGAAAGTGACTTTTAAAGCACAAATTTAAGGTGAAGTGTGCACCATTACCGTTAATGAAATAGCAAATGGAATGACTGCTCTAAACACACCCCACTGGTTGAGCCAATCTGGCTGTGTCCAGCTGGTTGAGATTCTCAAACAAGCTATTTGTTTATATATAAATTATTTACATGTATACAGTATAATATGTAAATACTTTAGTCCGACTAAAACCCTATGTGTCTGATTTTTGTTTAGTTAGGCCTACTGTAGACAGTGTGATTGTATATCGTCTTTGTCTAGAATGTTACCATTCAAAGTTTGGGTGGGTAATATAATTTTTTTTAAAGAAAAGATGCAATAATTAATTTTTTTCAAAAGTGACAGTAAAGACATTTATTGTTACAAAAGATTTCCATTTTGAATAAATGCTTTTCTTTTGAACTTTTATTCATCAAAGAATCATGAAAAAAAAAAATGTACTACAGTTTTCACAAAAATATTGAGCAGCACAACAGTTCTCAAAATTTATAAAAAAAATTATAAATGTTTCTTCAGCTCAAAATCAGCACATTGGGATGATTTTTGAAGACTCATGCCCTGAAAACTGGAGTAATGGCTGCTGAAAATTCAGCTTTGCAATCACAGAACAAAATAACCTTTTAAAATATATTATCAGTTGTTTTAAATTGTAATAATATTACACAATTTTTACTGCATTTTTTAATAATTAAATGCAGCCTCGGTGAGCAGAAGAGACTTTCAAAAACAGTACCCACTCATACAACCAACCCCAACCCTGAATGGTGGTATAAACATGTTATAGGACTACAAGGATAGTTTTCACCCAAAAAATTAAAATTCTGCCATCACTTACTCACGTTAATGTCATTTCAAACCTGTATAACGTTCTTTGTTTTTTGCGGAACATAAAAGAAAGAATATATTCTGTAGAATGCTGGTAACCAAACCAAACCACAAAAAAAAGAAGACATTTCTCATCTTTTTATGTTCCACAGAAGAAAGAAAGTCCTACAGGTTAGAAACTACATGAGGGTGACTATTATATGAATAATTTACATATTTGGGTCAACTATCTAACTTTGGAATTGTTCACGTAATGTCCGACGCGATTGCTCATGAAATAAACAGATGCTCATGTGTGTTAATTTCCTTCAAAAAATTGATTAGCTTTCTGTCATGGACTGTACTCAAACTTGCTGTAGCTCAATTGTGACCCTGGAGCACAAAACCAGTCTTTTGCTGGGGTATATTTGTAGCAATAGCCAAAAATACATTGTATGGGTCAAAATGATTGATTTTCATGCCAAAAATCATTAGGATATAAAGTAAACATCATGTTCCATGAAGATATTTTGTAATTTTCCTACTGTAAATATATCAAAACTTAATTTTTGATTAGTAATATGCATTACTAAGAACTTCATTTGGACAACTTTAAAGGCAATTTTCTCAATATTTTGATATTTTTGCACCCTCAGATTCCAGATTTTCAAATAGTTGTATCTCGGCCAAATATTGTCATATCCTAACAAACCATACATCAATGGAAAGCTTATTTATTCAATTTGTATAGGTCAAGATCAACACTTTTTTATTTAAAAAAATTTACCCTTATTACTGGTTTTGTGCTCCAGGGTCACAATTGTAACTGTGCATGTACATTTATTTTGTGAAAGTGCTTTTTGTGAAGGTTTCTGCACATTTAACTGTGACAGAAGTATTTTAACCACAAATTACACACTTCACCTTTAAGGTAATAACTTCCTGTATTCACTTTTAATTAAAAAAACAGACCTAGTGATATCTGAATGGTTCTGGCCTAGTTATGTAAACATCACAGGTTAAATCCCAGGAGGTTATCTGGAAAGGTATTGAGTCCACCAATCACTATTGTGTCATTGAACCCCTACATCCCAGATCAAAAAGTTGTTGTTGTTTTTTTTCCATTCTTTTTATGCCTTTTGTTGAAGCATGTGTATTAATTAGTCTGTGGATGACATTTAGTGCTGTTTTCACTTTAAGAGGTATTTCACACAAAATTTTAATTTCTGTTGTTATTTACTCATGTTGTTCAAAACCTGTATGTCTTTTTCCTTGGAACCCAAAAAAAGATATTTTGAATAATGTCTGTTTTTTTATTTATTTATTTATTTTGGTCACACAATGAAAGTCAATGGGGTCCAATGGACAAAAAAAGTTGAAATATTCTTAAAAATATATTTGTGTGTTCCACAGAAGAAAGAAAGTCATACACGTTTGGAACAACACGAGGGTGAGTAAGTGATGACAGAATTTTCATTTAGGATGAACTGTCCCTTTAAGTCAAAATACCCTACTATTTTAAGTATTAGTATTTTTTTTAATGCTAACTTTTTTTTTTTTAACTCTAAAGCACCCAAATCTTATGGTGAAGATGATGAAGAAGGGCTAAAAGTTATCACTATTATCATCACAATCAAGCTCATCATAGTCATGTGGATAATCATGCCACTGAAGCTCCAAACTGCTTTTTTCTAGCCAAACCACATTTGTGATACCTTCCAGGTACAGAACAGCCCCTTCCTTTACTACTACAATCAGTTAACCATGAGATCATTGTGGTCTCAAGCCTTGGGCAGAAAACAGAGTCCTATGCTCACAGAGATGTCCTAAAACAACAGTTTATAGCTGAATTAGAGATGCTTTTGAGCTCTTGTCACAACACTGACCACACTGTGTCACAAGGGAGAGTTTGTGCCCTCAGAGAAAAACTGGATGGATTGATGCTTTGGAGAAACAAAGCTGGTCCAGTGTTTTTACAGTAAAATATGATATTGTAAATTTGAGAAATGATGCATGTGAGGTAGTGTGCAAGGTGAGGTTATGACCATAAACACAAAGCACATGATTGCCAACAGTGTAAAAGGATTTTGAAGGGTGTGTTTCATGCACACACTGTATGTTTGTGTGAATTTAGGGTTGTTAAAGGTTTCATTATTGAATCTGATTGATTCATACTCCTTTGATCCCATTCAAATTTTGATTCGATTTGATTTGATTCCAATTCACTTGGGCATATATTTTAGTTATAATATCCATTTTACCTATATATGAATGTGTGATAGTAACTTGCAAGGATAACTTATTGTTGATTTAGTGACTTCTCTGATGGATTCAGTACGTTAAATTAGTGAAGGATCCATCAGTCTGATTCAAACAGTAACTCCTAATTGTTAATCTTTTTGAATGATTTATTAAAAAGACCAGCTAATGAGAGTCATTTGTTTGAGAATTGGACTACACTAGTTGTCCTGTATATTTTTTGATTCGCTAAATCGAAAAGTTCACGAAAGTCATTTGTGTGTGAATTGGATTGTTATTACTTGCAGCCCGTGAGAACAACTCAGTTGAAACACAGATCCTTTATATCTTACCGCATTCAACTCGGACTACAACTTTGGGTAAAATATTATTTCTTTTGTCGTGGTGACCATCTTAGGATATTAAGAATACATATCAAGTTCGTTTAAATGAATATCACAATTAATCGGAAAGTCAGTATTTTTTTAATCCAGCACTAACATGGCTTATTCCTTAAAAGTTGCTTGCTAACTTTATTGTCTCTTTTCACAGTTCCATCATGTCTCATTTGGAGCTGCTGGACTTTGAGCGCAGTGGAGCTCCAGGGATTTCAGAGGTGAATATTTGAAGATGAAACTGGACACTGCAGCCCTAATCAGCCCCAACTCTATAGTTCGACCTCTACCAGCATGTCGTAACGCCGACAGAGCTCCACCATCGAACGGTACTGCTGGATCCCACTTTTCAGCAGGGGAGGATGGGTGATAGTCCCATGAGAATCACCTCCGCCCACAATCCTCATTCCATCCTCTCATGGAGCATACAACCGCCTACAACACACTGTGGAACATCACCCACGCCACCTCTTGGCGTCCGAACGCAACCCAGCCTAACGCCTCAGGACTGAGTGAGCCCAGAGATGGACACCTCCTCCAGACGCTTGGCCTGTGCACCATGCTTCTGATGGACATACTGGCTATAGTGGGCAACTTAGCTGTAATGACAGTCATCGCCAGGACGCCGCGACTACGTAAATTTGTGTTTGTCTTCCATCTCTGCCTGGTGGATCTCATTGCGGCCCTGGTGTTAATGCCTCTGGGTATGCTGTCAGGTCAGGGTTTTTTCAACAAGGCTCTTTGTCAGGGTTACCTGTGTCTGAGCGTGGGACTGATCAGTGCTGCTATCCTCACTATCTCAGCAATCAATGTTGAGAGATACTATTACGTCGTTCATCCCATGCGCTATGAGGTGAAAATGACTGTGGGGTTGGTGGTTTCAGTTTTGATTGGAATATGGATCAAAGCCATCCTCATGTCTGCATTCCCTTTACTCGGCTGGGCGCTCGATAGCGAGGAGCCGGGACCGGCTCTGGGGAAAGTTATGGGGAAAATCGTCGAACCAAAGTGCTGCTCACTCCACTGGATTGAGGAAGGGTCCCAACGGCTGGTGTTCATGGTCCTTTTTACCCTCATGTACTTCCTGTGTCCAGTCCTTATTATCTTTGTGGTGTACTGCAACATGTTTAAAGTGGCCAGGGTAGCCGCCATGCAGCAAGGGCCAGTCCCCACGTGGATGGAGACTCCTCGGCCACGTTCTGAATCTCTGAGCAGCCACTCCAGCATGGCGGCCAGCCTCAGTGGAGCTCGGACCACCCCTCAGAGGACTTTCAGCGGGGGCAAGGCTGCGGTGGTCCTAGTCGCCGTAGGGGGTCAGTTCCTTGGGTGCTGGCTGCCTTATTTCTCCTTCCACATCTACTGCACCGTCATGCCATCCTCTCACGAATCCCTCACACGCATGGCCCAGCTGGAGGACGTCTTCACCTGGATCGGGTACTTCTGCTTCACCTCCAATCCTTTTTTCTACGGCTGTCTGAATAGGCAGATCAGGGAAGAGCTGACCAGAAACCTGGCCTTCGTTTTCAAGTGGGGGCGTCCCGGGGAAGAAGAACAGCTGCCTAGTCGAGAGGCTTCTATTGAGGAGAATTTTCTCCAGTTTCTTCAGGGCACAGGTTGCAATATGCGGCCAAGGAATTCCCAAAGCATCTCCATCCCTCAACAGGTGTCCATACTGTCTGCCATAGGAATTCCCAAAGCTCTCATCCCTCACAGGAAGAGGGATCACCCAGTCCCCATTCTGGTTTCTCTCCAGAGCCGAGCGCCACGATGGCCAGCGGTAATGTGACCTCCCACATTCCGGGCCAATCATTGTAGGCACCTTTCGGAGTTCAGCGTCACCAACACTTGAACGTCTAATATATAAACACTCTGTATCAAGACAAAACTGAACTGGCAAGTTGATATTTTCAATGTGAATCCTATATTATTTGTATCTTCTAGTGGCCTACTCATTCTTTTACTTGCATAAATGTGGCGGCGCTTTTCTGTGTCTTTTTATACTCTGCCGACAAATTTGTACATAGTTTGTTTTAAATTTTTGGTTGGTAGGTTTCTGTCATACTCAAAGCATATTTTTTCTTTTGAGGAGAGATGTTGGACTAATGAAATGACCTCATTCCAGCACATTACCACTAGACAGAAACTTATTTACAAAGATTCAGCGACATTTGTCCGAACAATGTAACATGGAAGCAACATTGTGACGGGGAATTTGCATTCAAAAAGCGGTATGAACCGCAAGTGGTCAATGTTACAAATTTTTAAGGCTCCTAATGTTAATTCAGACAATAAATGAGTATAAAATTGGTTAATAACTCAGTATTATTGTAACAAAACAATTTGGAGCATGCACTAATATTGAACCAAGGTTGTTTGTGTGGTGGGTAGATTCTAATTCTTTAGTTACCATAAATATTATGGCCGTCAACAGTGTCATATTTTGAAAAAATATATATATATTTTTTTTTGTTTTCCCTCTCTCAAAAATGAATTAAAACCATTGAAACACATATACTGTAGTCTGTGGTGGTGTACAAGGGCTTTCATCCTTTCTTTGTGTACTACTGTTTAAAAATTTGGGGATATTTAAAATGTTTTTAAAAAAGTATTTTATGCTGGATTTATCTGCTCAAAAAACATTAATATTGTAAAATATCTATTATGAAATATTTATAATATATATACGATTTAAATGGTCAAAATGGTAATTTTATTTCTGTGATGAGCACCAAATGATTATTTGATTTTATGTTGAAAACAGTAGTATTTTTGTGGAAACTTATTTGTTTTCAGGATTCCTTGATTAGAAAGTTAAAATAACAGCATTTATTTGAAATATAATTTTATTTTGTAACATCATAAATGTCTTTACTGGCAGTTTTGATCAATTTAATGCATCCTCCTTGAATAAAACTATTCATTTCTTAAAAAAAAAAAAAACTATGAACGGTTGTGTATATTCGGGCCCATCAAAAAAAACAAAAACAAATTGAGAGCATTTTGTGTATTCTGGTAATTTGAACAATGAAGGACATGCAAAACAACAACCTAGCAGAATGTGATAAATTCCCAAATTGAAAATGTTCTGAAAGTTCATCAAGATGCACATTCATACGGCAAGCCTCGCTAATAAGCCGTAAAGAGATACAATCTCAGTTTGGGAAAAAAAGTGTGTTTACAAGGAGTAAAAACTGCCTTGGTTTTTTCAGTCACATTTTCCACACCTTGTGACATTAAGATGGCAGCATCCACCCTGGGGCCTTGGGTTTGTTGAAGCACCTGATCAACAAAATGGCGAGGGACAATCAGATAGTCTCTGACAAAAGGTTAACAATCGGGTCAGCTGCAAACATGTGCCACAACAGATGTCCTTTTAGATTTTGTACTTCTCCACCCACTACCAACAGACACTGGCAACACTGCTGTTATTATCATTTTTTTCATTTCTTGGATGTGAAGAAGATTGTACCACACCTGCAGAATTTCTCTCATTAGCAAGTTTCACATTAGATCTGAATCATCAGCTGAGTCCTCAGATATTAGTAGAAAATGATGGCACTTCATATCTCTCTGCTCACTGCAGGAACCATAAAAATGTCCAGACAGAGATATCAGCCAGTTCAAAAACAGAACAGTTGCATTTGTGAAATGTCTTAAAACAAGTTTGAGACAAGATATAGATACATATATTCTTATATATTATTTTAAATAATCAAAATATTAAAGTAGCTATCCAGACTGTTTACATTTTGATATATCACTAAAAATGTTTTAAGGGAATGGTACACAAAAACCTTTGGACATGCATGGTAATTCAGTTGTGTTGCCTAAAGTATGTTGGATTGCCAAAACAGTCGGTGTAAAATAATTTGAAGAATGAAAAATGGTTTATAATAAGATGATATTCTCAGCAGTCTTCTGCATTATTAAAAGAAGCTGTGTTGTTTCTTCGTTGTTCTTGTGATGCAAACAAGACTCATCTCAGTGTCAATGGCCTTTTGTTTACGGGTAAACCTAGCATGAGTTCCTGTGTCTGTGCCGTGTGAGTGCTGCAATGTTTTGCCATAAACAGAATGAGCAGCATACAAAAATACACTAAAGTTAATTTCCATTAACCAAATTCAGTGTTTGCTATTTTGGTGGTTGCTATTTTGAGTGTTTGAGGAGAAATGCAATTTTCCATTGTATGACATTAGCACTGACTGTTGTTTAGTTAAAATGGAGAGGAGAGAATAGTATACTGGGTTGAAAAAGTAACAAAGCAACTAAAATGTAAATACTCAACACTCTTACTATATATATAGTAACCACTCTTTAATTTGAAAAAAACAAACCTTTTATTTAGTAAGGGCATATTAAATTGATCAAAAGTGACATGTATCATTTATCATTTATGTTGTTTCGAACTTGAATCCTGAAAAAAATTTTTATCAGGATTTCCATAAAAATGTAAGAAGCACAACAGTTTTCGACATTGATAATAATAATACGGAAAATATTAAATGCTTTCTGAGGATCCATGTGAACTGAGTGCTCTGTGACACACATTGTTAAAATTATAAAATATAATTATTTTATAGAATTAATTATTTTAAATTAATATTTTCACATATTAACTGTTTTACTGTATATTGAAAATAAAAAAGAATAACGAATAGGCTTATATATAACAATATATATATATGATATATAGATATATATATGGTGTAAAAGAGACTCTTTTCAAAAACCTTAAAAATTTCGACCCCACGTTTGAACGGAATGTTATTATATATTTATAAGTTTTACATTTATAAATATTTTATTATTAACATTAAAATAGAATATTTTTATTCACATCCTAGACTTTTGCCTGTATGAAAGATAAAGATACCATCATAATAACAACAATGCTTAATTTCTCTATTAATAACTGCCTTGAAAGGCATCTCGAAATAATTACGTAAACTCATCTTGACAGAAAATGACTCAGTATAAGAGGGCAAACGCCATTATTATCAAATACAGTGCTGCTGATGGAAACATTTCCTATTCACATTGTGTTGTTCTCTCTCTTCTCCTCCCCACACATTCACATAGTGTGCATATATTCACATATTTACTAACATGCACACACAAACAGATGTAGACACACTCATGTGCACAAACACACATCAGTGCGACTCACATCAGTGTACTTTGATGTTTGGTAAGTAAGAGTGAGGCCCCTAGTGGTGAAGTTCAAACAACCTGACCTTTTAGCTCTGCTGAGAGATGAAGGTGTTGAGAGTTTTGTGAAGTCATTTGCAGCACTGGGGGACGTTGCTCCTCGCTGCTGATTAGAGATCAGTTTGTGCGTCCTCACATATAGCGCTCCACCCAGAGAGTTTTCAATAGCTGTTTTGAATTCACAAAAGATAATGACTTCATTACAATAAAAATAAACTGAATTTAAATCTCTATGAAAAATTAAGAGGTTTCTAAACATTACTTGCTATATTATCAAAACATATGCCTTGATTAATCAGTAGTAGAAGCAATGGGAGTTTGAAATGTTGAAATCTGTATGCATATTTTCTAACTATAATATTGGGATGTGATACATTCCAGAGATAAAGCCAACAGGTGACTTCACCTATGAGATTTCATGTGATCTTAGACAGGGGTGAGGGATTCATTAAGGGATCCTAGTTTAAACTGACTTAAAATATTTTCTATATGTATAAAACAGTTCAGCTAATTTTGGAACCTGCCTCATATATTGCATTTGAATGCAGGTAAAGGATCATTCTTGCTTTTAAGTCCGAGATACACAGTGAGACTAAACAAATCCAGACTCAGCTCAACTGTGATTCAGTGGAGGAACACAGGCTTTATTCTCAACCACTGTGGGATTTGGTGTTTCCATGGTAACTTATCTTCTGTGACATTTCTCTATGAGGTTCCATTTGTGTCAAAAACGACTGTTTTGTGCTTTGTACTATACATTTGTCTTTGTCTACAGTCATTGCCTACTTGTTCAGGTAAATCAGTATATGTTGACATGTATGTTGTCTATTACTGTCGTCTTGTTCTGTTGTCCTTACTGTCGTCTTGTTCTGTTGTCCTTACTGTCGTCTTTACTGTCGTCTTGTTCTGTCGTGCTTACTGTCGTCTTGTTCTGTCGTCCTTCCTGTCGTATTGTTCTGTCACCCTTACTGTCGTCTTGTTCTGTTGTCTTTACTGTCGTCTTGTTCTGTCATCTAACTTTCATCAGCATGGTAAAGGTAGTTTTAGGTTTGATATTCGCTGCATATTTGACTAGGCTGCTTTAGGGACCGTCTGCAAATTTATCAGCAAAATTTAACTAGGAACATACTACAATGCTTGGAACATGAAAAAACCTACTGTTACATTACTGTAATTTTTCATAAAATATGTGTGTGCTGTATATACAGTAAAGGATATATTGACAAAATCTCACCTGTAGTAAGCCAGTCTAGGAATGTACTACAATCTTTGGAACATGAAAAAAAAAACTTTTGGTGAATTAATGTATTTTTTCCAAACATATTTGTGCATTGCACATACAGTAAAGGAGATATTGGCATCTCACTTGTAGTAGGTAAGTCTTGTTGTTAAAAACATACTACAACCTTCGTAACATTAAAACATATTTATAGCTAATTTTTTTCATGAAAATATTTGTGTACTGCACGGTAAGGGAGATATTGGAAGTATAGTCTAAGGTGAGATATTAGCAAAATTGATTTATTCAGTTTGCCCTCTATCATTTTATAGTCCGTAAAATTCATTTGAAGTAATTATTGAACTTCGTTTGTAATGTTAAGGTAATTGGCAGAACGGTCGCCAAAGCACCTAGTCAATATGCAGCAGCAGATATCAAACCTAAAACTACCTTACCCACCGCGCTGATGAGAGTATGATGACAGAACAAGACGACAGAACAAGACGACAGTAAGGACGATATTAAGGACGACAGAACAAGATGACAGTAAAGACGACAGAACAAGACCAAAAACAACAGTAAGGACGACAGAACAAGACAACAGAACAAGACGACAGTAAGGACGACAGAACAAGACGACAGTAAGAACAACATTAGGACAACAGTAAGGACGACAGAACAAGACCAAAGACAATAGAATAAGATATCAGTAAAGGACGACAGAATAAGATGACAGAACAAAATGACAATAATGACGACAGCAAAAACAACAGAGAAAAATATGGCAGGACGACAGATTAAGACGACGTTAACAGACAACATACACGTCAACATATACTGATTTACCTGAACAAGTAGGCAATGACTGTACCCAAAGACAAATTATGTACAAAGCATAAAGCAGTTTTGGCACAAATGGAACCTCATATTTCTCTGGCTAAGGGAGGTGTGTTCATGAGCAAAAGACCCTTATCATAACCTGCTCCCACACTTTACAAAGCAACAATGCACAAGTTTGTAGTGTTCATCTCTTTCTAACACAAATTAAGATATTTTGATTGAAATCTAAGAGCTTTCCTGACCCGGCATAGACAGCAAACGGAACTAACCAAATGACGTTCAAGCCCAGACAGGTAGTAAGACATCGTTTAAAAAATAGTCCCTGGTGACTCATTGGTTCAACCTTAGTGTTTAAAACGAAGTACAGAAACATAGAAACAAAATCACGACTTTATTCAACAATTCTTCTGTGCCAGTCTCCGCCCGCACATCCACGAGAGTACCATGACGAGTACCACGACGCATGCGTGTAATGTTGCTGACGATATGACACAGGACCCGGTTCCCAGTTGTTTGCAAGCAGAATAAGGCATGTGTCGTGGTACTGCCATGAATGCATGTTGAAGTCTGACGCGGAAGAGAAGAAATTGTTGAATAAAGTCATTCATTTTGTTTTCTTTATGCACAAAAAGTAGCTTCATAAAATTAAGGCTGAACCACTGCTGTCACATGTACTATTTTAATGATGTCCTTACTACCTTTCTGGGCCTTGAACGTGTAGTTCCATTGCTGTCTATGCAGGGTCAGAAAGCTCTTAGATTTCATCAAAAATATCTTAATTTGTATTCCGACGATGAACGAAGGTCTTATGGGTTTAGAACGACATGAGGGTGACTAATTAATGACAGAATTTTCATTTTTGGGTTTACTAACACTTTAAGTTTGACTTGTTCACAAACAAGATCAGTCTCGATTAGTGCCGCTCCGAATGTCGTTCAGACTCAAAACTGACTCGTTTAGTGAAATGGGCGTGTTCGTTCAATGGGTTCAACCAATAAGATTGCATCCTCACAAGCCGGGGTCGAATTCTGTTGGTTCGGGCATCACTCTTTGAAGGCAGGGAAGCAGTCACGCGCTTTAAAGGGGAGAGACTTCAGCGAACGAAACATGTGAGTCAGTGCATGGAAGTGAACGAGAACGATTCGTTCATTTAAAAGATTCGTTCTGAAACACCGATTCGTTAACAGCTCTAACTGTGATCCACTTCGAGACATTTAGCTAAATGTTTTGGATGCAGTCTTGGTTACCGTTTTTGCGTGAAAAAACTTAAAACTGGCGTTCACAGCAGACCGCAGAACCTCACCAGTGGAAACTTTTTAGTCACGGAAACATTGTTCTTCTGGGTTTCTGGTTTTGGATCCTTTGCACTGTCCCAGCCAATGTAGTTTCAGTGGTTCGCTGTTCTGTATAAGTTGTTATCAGAACCGCCGTTTTAATATGTTTTGAAGCATCTGCTTTTATATGCTGGCCGATCAGCTCGTGCGAACCTGCCAACGCCTTTACTCTGGCTTCGCTATTCTTCAGGCTGCAGGAAAATTACTACAACGTTCGGTATTAAAGATTCTTATTAATCGTTTTATAAACATTTCGCAAAATGGGTTGCACGTTAAGTGTTGAAGATAAAGCAGCGATGGAGAGGAGTAAGATGATTGATCGGAACCTGCGAGAGGACGGAGAAAAAGCATCCAGAGAAGTCAAACTACTGCTGCTCGGTATGATACAGTAGACTTTCTTAATATCAGTGTTTAAAAATGCAAATGCATGCTATTTTCATAAAAGGTGATGCTAGAACGCAATACAACGTGGCCAAGTCCATATTTATTTTATCTACTGTAACGTTTTATAGTTTTCTTTCTTCCACGCTCCAATCGCTCGCTTTCCACGCTGTCAAACCTCGGTGCGTCGATTGTCTGGCAAGGCAGGGTGGTCCGGGGGGCGAAAAAAACACACAGTAGCACGTGCACAAGTTAGGAAACACTGGTGTGACGCAATGGCGCTATGTCAAACTTGACCAGGCGAAGTAACGGGGGGGGGCGCATAAAGACAGAGGAGACAATAAAACTGGACACAGATGGCGGGGTTGGGACTGCTTCCAGAGTCAAAACAAGTGTGATTGTGACCACACATGCTGAAGATTATTGCGACACCTGTTCTACAGATCGACTAAGGCAGGGATAAAAAAAAACACGAAAAAACACAGTGTTTGGTTTGTACTACTCCCGGACATCGGTGCTGTCAAAACAGTACACACAGTGTGCTGCAAAACCTCCAGGTGGGGGGGGCACACACAAGTATTTAGTGACCAGTGAACCTACATGGTGCTGCATAAAAGCAAAAACCACAACACACAAAAAAAAAAACCGTGAGTGCACAGCAAAACGTGGAAAGTATGGATGATTATGGCAGTATTCAACGCTATCAGCATGTATGGAAGCAAGTCAGGGTGGGGAGAAGGGCTATGTTGAACCAGGGGGAAACTGATTGCATGCCTTTTTTGGATACTTGGGGGGTACATACCAATTGGGGGGGGAAGACCAAAAGAAGCACACAGAGGGGGTACAAAAAAAAAAAAAGGGGGGGGCCAGCTAGAATAATGAGAGGTTAAGATTGCAAAAAAATATTAGAAGGAAATACTTGGGAGTTCTATGAAACCAACTAAGTTGTAAAAGGGGGGGTTAGCAAAACACAAAAACAGCAGTGGACAGGTTTGTGGTGCGGAGGGAATTGCCCAGGGTCTTGGTGTGTAGGAGGACAAGGTGCTTTGGAAAGGGGGGGGGGGGGGGGGCTAATAAGAAATAAAACACACGACACAAGACAAAATGCTCATAACAGAGCCGTGCCAGGTGGGACGTAGCAACAAAATAAAGCGGTTCGGACAAGGGGGGGCGTAACCTAAGTGTCGACAGGGGGGGGGGGTGAAAAAGGGGCAGGGGGGGGGCAAAGATGAACCGGGCCAGTCGAGGGCGGCGGGGTCGGGGGGAGGCGATGCCGGGGGGGGGGGGGAACGGTGCGCGGATAAACAGCTGACAGATCCGCTGTCAAAACAGAGTGAAAACAGGGGCGTAGGCCACACACAAAGAAAAAAAAAAAAAGATATGAGCAGAACACAGTGGCAAAAAAAAAGAGGGGGGGTAGGGACGGGGGGGTGGCATGATACTCTTAAAGCCATATTAAGGGACACATCGCGATTGTTCACACAAAAGAACAAAGGGGGCAAGACCTTGATGAACCACACAACAACGGGGGGGGGGGGAGGAGGGAAAGGGACGGAACAGGGGGGAGGCGTGAATGAAAGGGGGGGGGGTTTGAACACCATGCACAGAGGTGATCGCTCTGTATGTGAGATGCACTAATCGTAATATTAACTGTGTTGCAGAACACACGTAAACGTGGGAACCAAATTGGGGGGGGGGTGGGCAAAAAAAGGAAACCGCCACAAAAAAAAGGAAACAAAGACAACCATTATAATAACAAGGGGCTGCACAGGAGCAAGGACAGTGGGTAACGTACAATTCGTCAAATAGCGCGTCAGTTACAGCGCACATTGTGAGACAGACGGGACCCCCCGGAGAAAAATCTGAGTTATCTGAAATGTGCCTCAAGGTCAAGCAGAAAAGCATCAAAAACTCCTCCTACACAACCGTGTAGTAAATCCTAATTCGCAGTATAACATTTTTAAAAAACCACAGAACGGGTGAGTTACTTGATGATGAAAATCTCCTACGCCATTCGACGGAACTCGCCAAAGCTTGGGTTGTTTATGATGAAGGATACACTATCAGTGTCACCAACACTGACACAAAACGTCCCGTGTTTCAGCGATGTCTCAAAAGAGAAGAGGGAAAGCAATGCCACTGATCTGGCGGATGGGGGGAGAGTTGTAAAAAAGTCACAGACTACAAAAAGTACGTGCCGTTCGGTGTATATGCGACACATTGAGCAGATCATAAAAATAAGATTACTCAATGCTGCACCCAGTCAACAAAAAAAACCTTGTTCTGTTGAATTTTTGTTCTTTGTCATATTGACAGACAAGCGCTACTAACAAAATACAACATTAAAGCCTAAACAAAAATGGACATAAGTACTTATACAGAACTCGGCGTCAGGGCACAATTTTGGGTCGAGGAGGTTTCTGACTGTGTTGCCATAATAATGAAAAATAAAAACTATCAGCGGCTGCAATCTGAGATTTAGCGCAATGACAATAGACGTAATTGGACACAACAGCGAGGCATACAAAAATGAACACGAGTACGGAGCCAGGACCCTCTAATTTAAGATTCTAAAAGGTGGAAACAAAGGAGGGGGAATTTCACACAGCTGTCGTTTAGGCGAACCTCCTTGGTAACATTTTTTTGGTGTAAACGGACGGTAACTATATAACAATAGATGATAGTACAGGACAAGTGAGTTATTTTTGTGATATAATGAAAGTAGAAGATTATTACGAAAAGGCCTTCACATTGATGCCGGGGGTAAGTTTTCATATTGATAAAAGCCTAGATAGACAGTGGCGTAGTTCCCCGAATGTGGGGGTGGGGGATGTGTGTTGACACGATATTCAATGGAAGTCGAATAATTTGACAGACGAATCTGCATCTAATTAACCATAATAATGGCTTTCATAAATAAAATCCTCTCTGAAATAACTGTCCCAAGTCTGCAAGGTTCTGTTAGATATACAGCTGACAAATACACAACATCCTGTGGCCGATGATCACAGCGACCTAGCTATTCTCCTGAATTACCAATTATTTTATAGAGAGAAAACGATCTTTGCGGGGGTGGTTTAATAGTGCTTGTGAGATTTAGGACAGCATGGCTACATCTTCCTTAAGCAAGAGGACTTGCATCTTGTGCTAGCTAAGTTTTTTGAGTATGGATGAAGTTGGTAATTAGAATTGCACAGTGAGCGCCTGAGCTTATCACGACATTTTGAGAACTCGCATGTGGTTTGCTTTGTGTTCCTGTGCCTCTCCTGATATCAGCAGATTCCGTGGGTTTTTAGGCTATGATGACTCTACTAGTACGTCTGGGCTGAAAACTGGGCACGTTCAAGCAGTGGGTTGTTATCAAGGGGTACACCATCTCCACCCCCAAAAAACTCCAATTCGTGGTCCATAATTTTTCATTGTATAGTTTATGTGTTACAAACCTGTGGATTTTTCTGCTCTTCTGTGTAATCAGCACACAGATATTTTGAAGAAATTGACCCAAACTACAGTGGAGCCAATTGACTTCAGTTTAATTATGAAACAAAAAACACAGAGACTTTCTCAAATTAGCTTTGTTATGGTTTCAAAGCGAAAAGAAAGTCCACTGTGAGTTCATTCGTCTTTCCAGTCGCTAAAGACAACTGTTTATATGCGGCATGGGTCATGCTTACGCAGTACCGGTACTTCAATATTTTAGTCTTTAGCGTAGCAGCACTTTTTCGTGCTTACCGGCACTTCTGACATGTTGCCCAACACCGGTACTGAGTCAAAGCGTCAGTGTCTGGGTGATTAGAAATGACACTATAAAGCACACTACCCAGGAGGTCATTTGAATCCGGTAAACTTCTGGAAGGTTCACGATTCCAGTTAGGGAATCTGGGAATGCATTAGTAATAAGTAATAAGTAGTAATGCAGAGAAAACAAGGATGATTTCATCAGAGATGGCAGAGAGAATAGTGACTCGTGTCCAGATGGCAGTAAATAATTTTTTTAGTGCATATTTGGCTTAAAAGCACAAGTGTTTAATAATGAATCCTGGCTGAAGGTGTTTTAGATTATACAGTGGACAGTGGTTTAGTAATTCTGAATGGATCCGTATAGTAGCATGTACAGTCAGGTTAAGGCAGCAGGTTTAGTGGTCTTTTGGTGTCTCCCTGTGGTCCTGTTTGGTATCGCAACTTAACTGGTGCTTATTTATATTAAAGGGGTCTATGATGGTTGCCTAAAAGAACATTATTTGTGTTATTTGGTGTAATTCTGGTAATTTTTTATTCATAGCGATTTTCACGTTGAAACAAACCCATTATTTTCCACATAAGGGATATTATTGGCTTCTCCTCTATGGCCACACCCTCCTCTTGTCCCGCCTTTCTGGAACGCATTGCGTTTTACAAAGCTTCCATCGTCTGAACAGCGAGGGTGGTGCTTGATTGAGCCAGCGATCTATGTGTTGTGATTGGCCGAGCATACCTCAAGCGTGTGTGATGGAAAGTTAAAACGCGCCCTACTATACTGGTGATGCCGTCCCCGGCCACTGTTCCGGTGTGCACATTTGGAGTTAATGCAGAGCAACAGAATAATCACGATTCTGGGTCCAACATACTTGGGGGGGCCACAGCGGGTTCACGTCACTTCAGCTTTATTTATGATTCGATTGAATAATTGCGTTGATCATTAATTTCAGGGAATACTGTTTATTTTACTTGGTAACCATTAACGTGTTAACAGTTATGCAATAATAAATTTCACTTTATATATTTGATCCAAGAAAGTGCATCTTGATACTATTGTTGTCCATATTTTTATTTCTGATTGTTAACTTTATGGTCTGTTAATGAGAAAATACAATGTCATATTCATGATGTCATTAATTGTTTGCAAATGAGTGTCTTAGGAACCATTTTTTCCAGTTCATGCAAGTCTTAAAGGATAGTTCACCCAAAAATGAAAATGTTGTCGTCATTTACTCACCCTTAAGTTGTTTCATTCACTTTGTGAATTTCTTTTTTTCTGTATAACACAAAAGAAGATATTATGAAGAATGTGGGTAACCAAACGGTTTCTGATCCCCATTGACGATAGTATTTTTTTTCCAGTACTGTGGAAGTCAATGGGGACCAGCAACTATTTGGTTACCCACATTCTTAAAAATATCTTATTTTATGTTCAACAGAAGAAAGAATCTCATACAGGTTTGATGCAACTTGAGGATGAGTAAATAATGACAGAATCTTCATTTTTGAGTGAACTTTCCGTTTAATGATTCATGCACAAATTGAACTGATTCAGCGTTTTTGGGTGAACTACTCCTTTAAAAAATGACTAACCCAGATTCGGCTTGCTTAAATGTACACTGGTGAAAAGTCAATAGGTTTGTGTGTTCTCAATCTGTTTGGGAGTTGAATTTTTGGCATGTCCAGACCAGAACTGATTTTCATGAAATCTTTGATTCGCTCAACTATTGATAACTCGATGAGCTTTTACATGTGCCAAGGCCTCATCAGACGTGGCAGGACATTTTGGCCATCTCACTCTCAGCTGCAGCATGCCTGCGGTTCAAGACTCTCAGAAGAAATTTTCCACGTGATTTTCTAGCCCCCAAGACCCACAGTTATTCATTAACCATGCCATAAATTTGGGCTAATATGGCAGCAAGCCACACCTCAGAACCGGCAGCACAAATGATCCTGAAGATTGAACGGTTGATGAACGGTTACTGGACTGAATTTTTCAGCAGAATGGCAAGCCAAAGAATGTTTTAAGTTCAAGTCTTTTTCATTTCAATAAAAATGTAGGTAACCAATGTAAAAGTGATTTGTATATTACAGACTCTGTTATAGGGCTGAACGATTAATTGCATTTGCGATAATATCGCGATATGAGAAAACGCGATTTTTCAATCGCAGGGGCTGCGATTACACTCGGTCACGTGACACGCGAGAGTGAAGAGGTGTGTTCCACTTGAAGATCGATCGGTGTATGACATCAAAGTACGGCGAGAGAAAGCATAAGGAGATGTCTGCGCTATCTTATAGCTCTCGCAGTACTTTGATGACACACACTCATCGGTCTAAGCAGCGCTGCTTCAAGTCGAGCGCGGGCCATCAGCAGAAAAAGAAAATAAATAAAACAGTAAACAGCCAAAGGACGTAACTTAGAATGGGAGATGGATCGGTTTGTGAAAGGGAAGAGAAAAGCCATAGATGAAGTCGCACAGAACCAGGCAGGTGCTGGTCATTCAAAAACTAAATGCAGAAAATATGACGAGGCATATCTTGCTCTCGGCTTCACTCACCGTGTCTATACCAGATGCTAAAGTTGTCGCGTCGCGCCGCAACAGCTCTACACTGGACGCGACAAAGCGACTGTTGCAAATCAATTTTAACTTTGTGTCATACGACATAAATAAAAAAGCATCATTTAATGGTGCGCCGTATCCAGTGTACACAGCGTCACTGATTATAATGGGTTCTACTGTATTTTGCCGCTCGCGTCCGGTGTAGACACGGTGTTTAATGTCGTTGGTGAGGAGGAAAGCCTGTGTGTGTCCTATGCCTTAGCGGACAGCATGAAACCCACAATAAATAAATAACAGAGAGAATTATAATAATAACAGTTATTCTCTCTATGCTATTTTTCAATTTTTCAAGTGATGCAGGTGTTTTTTCCCTGTAGGTTTTTTTAATTAAAAATGTATAAATTTTTCATAATGTTTAGTGAGATTATTTGGTAGTCTGAGGTGGAATGGGGATTCGGGAAAGGGGGGCAGATTTTTTTTTATAGGTTTAAAGGGGGGTGCGACCACAAAAATTTGAGAACCACTGGTGTAAAGTTAACAGACAGTGTTTAGTGCAGTCCACATGTTTACATATGTTTATTACAGTGACTTTGAATTACCTTTGAAGTAGTGTGGTAAAGCAACAGATTTGTTTTTATATTTCTGCAATCTACTTAGTTTGTTTGATTTGTTACTGACTTTCATATTAATGTTTACACCAGGCTATTTAAACATAATTATTACATGCTTACAAGTTTGGAAGTTCAACAAATCAGTCAATATACTGTGATTGTAGTTGTTAAATAAAAATGTAGTTCATATCAATTCATGCATCACCTAATTTCATCGTAACATATAGGTCTGGCCTACAGAAAAGAACATTTATGTTTAATCTATCTATAATAGTGTGTTGGTCATACTATACAATGATTTATAGCTTGTCTTTGTTGAATAATACAGAACATAAAGAGCTTTAAAAAATAATTGCATATTAAATCGCAATCGCAATATTGGTAAAAAAAAATTTCAAATTTATTTTCCAAAATCGTTCAGCCCTACTCTGTTACTCCATATCCAAAATGTGCTAAAATGTAATGCAATACCTGCTAAATTAATGTAAACTATGTTATGTACACTGTTAATATTCATTTCACTTGTCAGCTGAGAAGTAAAGCATTGGATTACGTACACGCCATGTGTCCACTGGCCTGTTTCCTCATGTTTGTACAAACATCTCTTTCTGGTGTGTTAGTAAATAAGCCATTTAAGTGAGTCATTTGACTTGGTTATAAAAAGCTCACCTATCGTAGCTCCTGCTGTCCTCACAAACACTTCGGCTGGGGGAACTAACATCAGACAAGCCTTTCATCTTCAGGGCATTTAATCTCACCGTATGGCAAGCACAACCCGAAATAGAGAGCTCGTTGTGCAGCTCATGCTGGGCTTGTGATGTGGGAGGCAGAGGTTGAAAGCTTCTATTCATCTAATGCAGACCTTCTCCTGAGCGTGTGATGTTTTGGCTCAGGCGAATAAACTTTTATTTATCGATTTGTAATATCAACCTCATCAACAACGTTCTGTGTTGTTTGTCCTCTTTTAGGTGCTGGGGAATCAGGGAAGAGTACAATAGTTAAGCAAATGAAGTGAGTGCTTTGATTTTTGATCAAAAGATCTTTAAAGTTTCTTTATGCTGATATGCAAGAATGAGACTGGTAGTCAATGTTCCCTCTAGTTTTTGTCCAAAACCTTGGGGCAGACCCTTTGTCACCATGATATACAGTATAATGGTTATAGAGTTATATTGCATTTAATTAATGTAGAATATATATTATTTATTTGATTTTATATTTATAATGGCATATTAAGTTTCATTGTAATGGTTTTATTGTCTTAATTTAATATTTATATGTATGTATACATATATAGACTATATAATATATATATATATATAATTATATATGATTATATATATATATAAATATATATAAATACATGGAATTATAACAGCATAAAAATGTAATTTATGATGATAATCAAAATAAATATAAACATTGAATAAAATTATTTTTAAATATATCTTATAAAATGAATATATTTGTATCATAGATTTTAATATTGTTTTTTTTTTATTTATCATAATTATATGATAATTAACAGATATTTTTAGTGTGTGTGGTGTATATATAATATTTATTATATGTATGAATTATTAGTACATACTAAAAAATATTACGTAATAATTGTAATCCAAATAAATATAAAATCATTGTATGTAATAAATATTTTATACTAAAATGTGTATAGAAATGAATGATTATATGGCCCATGTATATACTTCTTGAACTGATTTTTTTGGTTTGTGCAGGACCACCATCAGAATTAAAAGTCTGCCCGTGCACACAGCTTAGAGGGAACGTTGCTTGCAGTTATTATTGGATCTTGTTGATGTAATTGTTTTGTTTGATGTGCAGTAGATGTCATTATCTGATTTGCTTTACTTAAGGATCATTCATGAAGATGGCTACTCAGATGAGGAGTGCAAGCAGTATAAAGTTGTGGTTTATAGCAACACTATTCAGTCCATCATTGCCATTATCAGGGCCATGGGCCGCTTAAAGATCGACTTTGGGGATCCTGCAAGAGCGGTAAGATAAATACATTTAAAACGCACACAGAATTGCCCATAAGCAATCATGTATTACTTTCTCATCTAGACTGGTCGTCTAGTGCTGGAATTTGAGTACAGTGATGCCTGTAAAATTCACCCTCTGGTCAACCCAAACAGAGTTTAGTACATGGAAAAATTTACTATTTCTAAATACACTAAGAATCCAGTGATGTTTTCCCACAGTGTTATTCACCAAATGAACAAGGAAGAATGATATTTAAACGTATTTATATTCGGGAATATACATAGAAATAAATAGCATTATCTACCCATATATGTTTTAAAGGGGTCATATGATGTTGCTAAAAAGAACATTATTTGGTGTAATGAAATGTTTATGCGGTTTAAGGTTCATTAAGGTTAAAGGAAAACACATTATTTTCCACATACTGTACATTATTGTTTCTCCTCTATGCCCCGCCTTTCTGAAACGCGTCGATTTTTACAAACGTTCGTCATCGGTCTGAAAATCGAGGTGTGCTCTGATTGGCCAGCTATCCAGTACGTTGTGATTGGCCGAATACCTCAAGCGTGTGATGGAAATGTTACGCCCCTACCATAATGTGATACCTTGTCCCGACTGGAGCGACGAGACAAAAACATTAAAAAACCCATTATAAACAAGGCATTTGTTTCATCCAGTGGGGACATAATTACGGATTATAATGATTTATACTGTCTTTTTACGCGTTGCGTTGCATCGCGCCGTGTAAACATAAAACCATGTCTGCATTTGTGATCGGAAAAATGACAAACAACAAGCGCTACTCTACACTGCTCAAAACTCACATTTGAATCGTCAGTGGCAAATTCTTTAAATAATAAAAACTTACTTACAGTCTGTGAGTCAGAACAGCCGGCATTGTATCTACTCTCCCAGGACCCATGGACAACCACATGTGACGACCCCGGGCTGGACTCCTGCTTCATCCACGGTGAAGCCGATCCGGGATCCACATGCGAATTTGATGATACTCCTCAGCGACCAGTACAGTCAGCTCAGTTGAACTGTTCTTGACCAGTGTTGTAAATACAACTTAACCACTAGTTTGTAGTCGTGTCCTCTTTTGGAAGATCAAACAAAGTAGTTTCGCTTTCACAACGAAAAACACAGCGGCCTAGCGTGAGGGGAAGCCCTGGCTTAGCGTGCACTGAGGCCGGGCTAGCGTGAGCTGAAGCCCCGGCTTAGCGTGCGCTGCGGCCGGGCTAGCGTGAGCAGAAAGCCCAGGCTTAGCGTGAGCTGAGGCGGCGGGTTCGAGAACGGCGCGCCCGGCAGATGCAACGAATGAGTGGCAAACACATGTGACAGACCCCGGGCTGGACTCCGCTTTGTCCACGGTGAAAGTTGATGTATACCCTCAGCGACCAGCACAGATCAGCTATAGGCATGACGAAGCGGATATCATCCTCTTTTGGAAGGCCAAACAAAGTTTCGCTTTCACAACGAAACACACGGCAACAACAATACTACAGCGAAATCTATGCAAATCTTCCCACATTGTGATGTAGACATGTGGGGGCATGTTAGAACGAGGCGTTTTAGGTAGGCGTGGTTGACTCTTAACTTTTATAAAGAATATCTCTTTGGATTTGAGTCTTTAGTCTTTGCAACTTTACAGATCTTATTTATGCACCAAGAGCTTGTAACACTCCAAAGAGAAAGGAAAATTGAAATCGCATCATATGACCCCTTTAACTAAAACAGTTTATGATAAATGCCATTTTTTGAAAGAAATTATATTATACCTGAATTGAGTACAACAAAATAATAGAAATACAATAAATAAGCAATAAATCAACAATGTATTCCTTATTGCTATCACACAAAATAAACATCTAACGTAGCTAGCGTAGCTTTATTCATGAACTTATGAGGTATATTTTAATGAATCAGTCAAAAAGACTCAAATTCATGAGAAAGATTAGTTTGAATCAGTCTTGACGATTCATGGATACCAAACTCTGCAACTGAAATTGACTGACAGCTTGTCTTGAATCATAGTAGCATAAATGGAGACCAGTTTTTTTAGATGTTGTTCTGTTTAACATCAGGACGATGCTCGGCAGCTCTTTGTGCTCGCCGGCACTGCAGAGGAAGGAGTCATGACCCCTGAGCTCTCTGGGGTCATCCGTCGGCTGTGGAAGGACGAAGGAGTGCAGACGTGTTTCATCAGATCACGAGAGTATCAGCTCAATGATTCAGCAGCCTAGTAAGTGCACTTGACTATTCTATAGATGGTCCAAGGTTTCTCACAGGCTTTTCTGTGCAGCATAGCAGAGTGACCACAGGTGTAGTTCATCACATTAACATGTCTGACAATCAGAAAGTGTCCAAATAATCTATAAATACATATAATTTGTGTTTGTGCTATATTTCTTTCAAATAAATGCTATTGGCTTGATATTCTGTTATAATGGATTAACATTCATAAACATTTGTGACCCTGGACCACAAAAGTCACAAGGGTCAATTTTTTTAAATTGAGATCATCTCTGAATCATATCTGAAAGCTAAGCTGAATAAATAAGCTTTCCATTGATGTATGGTTTGTTATGATAGGACAGTATTTGGTCGAGATACAACTATTTGAATATCTGGAATCTGAGGGTGCAAATAAACAAAATATTGAGAAAATCGCCTTTAAAGTTGTCCAAATGAAGTTCTTAGCGATGCATATTACTAATCAAAAAATTATTTTTGATATATTTACGGTAGAAAATTTTACAAAATATCTTCATGGAACATGATCTTTACTTAATATCCTAATAATTTTTGGCATAAAAGAAAAATCAATCGTTTTTTTTGGCTATTGCTACAAATATACCCCAGCGACTTAAGACTGGTTTTGTGGTCCAGTGTCACATTTAACAGGGGTTCATATGATGTTGCTAAAAAGAACATTAGTTTGGTGTAATGAAATGTGTTTATAATTTTTAAGGTTCAAAAAACACATTATTTCCACATACTGTACATATTATTGTTTCTCCTCTATGCCCTGCTTTTCTGAAACACGTCGATTTTTACAAAAGCTCATCGTTCTGAAAAAAGCGAGGTGTGCTCTGATTGGCAGCTATCCAGTCCGTTGTGATTGGCCGAATACCTCAAGCGTGTGACGGAAATGTTACGCCCCTCACCATACTGTGATGCCCTGTCCGGCCGGAGCGATGATTCAAAAACATGAAAACCCATTATAAACAAAACGAGGCATTCGTTGCATCCAGTGGGGACTAACTTACTGATTAAGATGATTTATACTGTCTTGTTAACCATTGCGTTGCTTTGCATCGTGCCGCGTAAACATAAAACTATGTCTGCATTTGTGATCATAGAAATGACAAACAACAAGTGCTGCTCTACGCTGCTCAAAACTCGCGTTTTGATTCATCAGTGGCAAATCCTTTAAATGACAACGTACTTACGTGAGTCAGAACTGCCGGCGTTGTAGTCTAACGTTACTCTCCCAGGTTCAGTAAACAGTTCTCCATAAAATGTGTTGCACACATATGAATATTTGTGTTGAATTGTTCTGGAACAGTGTTGTGAATACAACTTTACCACTGATTTGTAGTCGTGTCCTCTGTTGGAAGACCAAACAAAGTAGTTTTGCTTTCACAATGAAAACACAGCGGCCTAGTGTGAGGGGAAGCCCTGGCTTAGCGTGCGCTGAGGCCGGGCTAGCGTGAGCTGAATCCCCGGCTTAGCGTGCGCTGCGGCCGGGCTAGCGTGAGCAGAAAGCCCAGGCTTAGCGTGAGCTGAGGCGGCGGGTTCGAGAACGGCGCGCCCGGCAGATGCGACGAATGAGCGTCAACCACATGTGACGGACCCCGGGCTGGACTCCGCTTTGTCCACGGTGAAAGTTGATGTATTCCCTCAGCTACCAGCACAGATCAGCCTATCATACAAAAAAAAAAAGAAGGGATATCGCCCCTTTTGGAAACCAATAACAAATAGTTTCGCGTTCACACCAACGAAGCAACACAGCGTCTCTCTGACATGCTGTTTCAACACTAACTGCGGTTACTAAAATCACGCCTTCTTTCTTTGCGTGAACATTTGGGTGGCGTTATGCAAACCTTCCCACATAGTGAGGTAGATATGTGGGGGCGTGTTAGAACGAGCCGTTTTAGGTAGGTGTGTCTGACTCTGAACTTTTATAAAGAATATCTCTGGATTTGAGACTTTAGTCTTTGCAGCTTTACAGATCTTCTTATGCAACCAAGATCTTGTAACACTCCAAAGAAAAGGAAAATGGAAATCGCATCATATGACCCCTTTAAGAGTCCAAATACTTTTTCGGTACAATGTTTAGACAAACTGGATTAAAGTAAACAGTTATTCAAACAAAATATGCAAATGTTTATTTTGGCTTATAACTTTAGCAAATATTATTTTTACTTGCAGTACATTTGGTTTGTTGAACCATAATTTGTCTCCACAGAATCATGCTTTTGTTTGAATTGATTGATTAACAAGTAATTCGTTTTTGGTTTCCTGAATGGGAAAGATTCAGGTAGAGGCACAGTTGTACAGCTAATCGAGATCCATCTAGCTTGTGCAAACTTGTTTAGCATTTTATACCTGGTAGATTCCAGCTCATTGAGGGGGGAAATTTGTGGCTTTCTGAATTGCATTGCACAACTTGATTTCCTTAGATTTTTCCATGTTGCAGTCATTCTTTCACTCTGTTTTCAGCTTTGGCAGCCACTAAGAATGTTTCCAGTAATAATCAAGAGCAAAGCTCTTTCCTCTCAATGAACTCATGCTTTCATGCAGTGAAACTATAGAGCCAAATCTTCTAGTGAGAGAGAAGCTTTGTGCTCCTGTGTTATTGCAAAATCAGAGGGGTGGGTTGTTCTGATGGATACATCTTTATTTTAGTAACAGCAGTGCTTTAGTAACATCAGCCCTGTATTGCGGTGATTCTCATTTTTTTGCACCTCTTCCCCACCAATCAGTCAGTCAATCAATATTTATTTCTATAGCGCATTTAAAAATGACACAGGATGACAAAGGTGCTTTGCACAACCAAAATTACAAAACACCTTTTAAACATATACAATAAAACACGTATATTAAAATAAAATATAATAAAAAGTATTAGCAGCTGATATTCATATGCATGTAGATCTCAGAACAGGTGCAGCCTTTTAAATGTGTTCCAACTACTGAGACTGTTTACGTAATAGACCCTACATAAAATAAAGAAAATAAACAGGTTTTGATTTTGGTGATTTTAAAATGTACTCATTAAATCATCTTGACATTTTCATTGTTGTTTTTTAAATGGTTTCACTCAAAATGCTCACAATGTTTTGTCTCTTGTCCAGCTATCTGAATGATCTGGATAGGATATCCCAGCCCACCTACATGCCCACTCAACAAGATGTGCTGAGGACTCGAGTCAAGACCACTGGCATTGTAGAAACACACTTCACCTTCAAAGAGCTCTACTTCAAGTAAGTGCTCTCCTCTCCTCTCCTCTCCTCTCCCTTCTCTCCTCTCCTCTCCTCTCCTTTCCTTTCCTTTCTTCCTCATGTCCTGATCACTGTATATTACTTGTGTCCAAACAGGATGTTTGATGTTGGTGGCCAGCGTTCAGAGCGGAAGAAATGGATTCATTGTTTTGAAGGCGTCACTGCTATTATCTTCTGTGTGGCACTCAGCGACTATGACCTGGTGCTAGCTGAAGATGAAGAGATGGTGAGTTTCCTTCACCATCCTGAAGTGAGGCCTATAGAGATAAATCAGAATGGCACACTAGTCTGTTAACAAGATCACAGGGCGAATTCATTTGATATGATGGATTAATGAAAATATAGTAAAATATTATAATCAGCAAGAAAAGCTACTTCCAGATCTCAGTATATTTTTTTATTTCTTCATGGCCACCACGCGGGATGTTCCATTTGTCCTGGTTGTGTTAAAGCAATTTCCACATAGCTCCTGGAAAGGCTGCATAGTTTCCTCATGAGACCTAATTTCTTAAAATACACTGACTAGTTTTCCATACAAGGATGATTTGAGGTTGCTTATTGATTTTCAGTGGAGTCAATATTCACAGTGTTATAGAATGAATTAACCCTTGATTCCATTGCGTTTATTTTTTCAAATGTACTTTTTGAAAATCTCAGCTGCTCTCACTTGTTAAACCAAGCAGTGTCTAAACAAATGTGAATCTGAGTCATATGGGGATCTCGATGTGTCCACAGAACCGTATGCATGAGAGCATGAAGCTTTTTGACAGCATCTGCAACAACAAATGGTTCACAGACACATCCATCATTCTCTTCCTCAATAAGAAGGATCTGTTCGAGGAGAAGATCAAGAGAAGTCCACTCACGATATGCTACCCAGAATACTCTGGTGAGAATATATTAAATATTGAATTATTGTCCTTATGATTGAAAGGTTATTTAGTGGTTTAAATAACATACATTAACACACATACATTAGTAACTTGCATTTAAACTCAGTGTTGAGTTTATATGTACAGTAGTGATTGACGATGCCACTCAGGAAAGTGATTGTTTCGGGACAGTATATTCAACAATACTTGTATTACTCCTGATAACTTGGTTCAGTCCTGGAAAACATTAACTATTTGAATCATGTCTAAAATTAGATGGCTCTGCAGATAATCAGTAAGTCATATTTTTACTCAAGCATCATTATATTGGTAGGGCCTTTGGGGCAAAAAGCAGAGTGGATGAATTATTGCTTGTTTATAAAAAGTTATAAAACTGAAGTAGGGACTATGTGAGGTTGGGTTTGAACAGCCCTATCAGAGGAGGGGAGCTTTTCGTTGTCTAAGCACTGTGGAAAACCTCTGTTTTGTGTCTGCTAGTCATCATCCTTCAGGGCCGGGTGAAAGTTAAGTCTTGCCGGTTTTGAGATGTTTTAGTGTTTCTCTCAGTCTTTATATTTTAGAAACGGTACATTTCAGTGGTGGAAAGAGAACTGAAATAATATACTCAAGTAAAAGTACAATTGCATTCCGAAAAATGTACTTGTCCAAAAAACTACTTGAGTAAGAGTAAAAGAGTAGCTTATTTAAAAGTTCTCATGAGTAGTGAGTACTGAGCTGTGGATTTTACCCCCTTATAATAAACGCTGTATACTGCAATTTAAACATTTAGAAAACATTTTACATACTGTAATTCACATTATCTTTTGTTGTTTGTCAGAAAGAATGAATAATATCTATCATCCAGCAGTTTTAATTTTGACTGCCAACTCTTTAAAATATATCAAAACAACACTGAAGAACTATTAAACTCATCACCATTTAAATCATAATGTTTGAAAAAAATAGATTTAAAATCAGGTGTAAGGCCACTGAGCCAGAGCATGCTATTGTTGCACATAAAATATTAATGTTAAGAACAATGCAACGAATACAAAACCATTAGAAACTCATACAAGAGTTCATCATTACACACCATGAGATGGGTTATAAAGAGAGATTAAAAAGAGCCAATTTCTCTCCAAAATGGGGCCAGTTTTAGCATTTTGTGATAAAGAAATGAGAATCATAAACATGATAATTTATGTTACAATTTAAACATAAAGGCACATTGTTCTAGAAGGGGGCATCATCCCCCACATTTTACACAGCTACATTTACTCAAATTGTTATGCTGATAATGAAAAAATTGCATTAAATAGGGAAGTATTTCTGGGAAAACTTTTTCAAAAGAAAACACACACAAACGCACATCTCTTTGCAGGGCCGTGGCAGTCTGGGCGAATAAGCTTTTATCAGCAGCATCTACTGAATGGAACAAAAAGTGTTGAACTTGAAAAATGTTTTTGTACGAGTGCACTTGCTAAATTAAGGTATAAAATGGATCAAACAAAAAACCTTGTTTATTAACGAGCACCAATTTTATTACATCACGTGCTGACAGAGATGCAGAATAATAATGCTACAGTTCATCAATAAGGTGCATACTGAATCTGGTCCTCCAATTTCAGTACATTAAGCCATGGTAAGCATTTCCAAGCATTTTAGAATGTCCCCAACACACTTTTTCACAGCGCTCATCGTGCACTCAAACTCATCAGGAGTCAACAAGCTGCAGACTTCTCCAAGTGACTGCTGCAGGACGCACGCGAGGGAGAGACGCGGCAGTGCAGATCGCGCGTCTCTCTATACTGAACGGGAGTGGAATTTACCACATTATGAACGTGACACTTTATTAACATTGTAAAAAAACAAAAAAAAACACAACCTCCAAACACGCAGAACATTTCAGTCCCTGTATATAGGCATCATATCAGATAATTTAGAAGCAGAAACCGAGTTTACCTACTTACTTAGAGAAGTGCGTGCTAACTCTCTGAATTGATAACTACTTGAAGAATACTCTTCCATCAGCCATGATTATCACCAGTTGGTAAAAGTTTTCTATGCACAATTTTATTTGACGAGAGTTACGAAACCGATTGCCGTCTCCCTATCCAATCACTTGAGGATTTATAAAAAATAACATTAACAAAGCAGTACGAACGACAATAGATGGGCCAGACGGAGTAAAGGTACAGATGCATCACTTAAAATGTAACGTTACTCAAGTAAAAGTACGCTATTTTTAAACTTCTCAAAAAAGTGCAATTTCTGATAAAAACGACTTAATTACAGTAACATTAGAGTATTTGTAATTCGTTACTTCACAGCCCTTGTACTTTTACAGAAGTTGGTTTGTCCTGAGCGTATTTCATTGAAATCAGTCATGTATGAAAAGTGGCACCGTTTATTTTGCCAATGGGCTGGACCATTAGCAGAAACTTTTGCCTCATTTCATTTGTCAAAATTAGTATTGTTTTCAATCTCAATTTTGAAAAATGTAATCCTTGCTGAATAAAAGTAATAATTCTTTCAATAAATAAATCAAATAAAATAATTCTTACCCCAAATGTTTGCACGGTAATAAAATTCACACAAATCTTAAACTCTTCTCTGTCATATGACGTTCAGGAACAAGCACATACGAGGAGGCAGCGGCCTACATCCAGTGCCAGTTTGAGGATCTGAACAGAAGAAAGGACACAAAGGAGATCTACACACACTTCACTTGTGCCACAGACACCAAGAACGTACAGTTTGTGTTTGATGCGGTCACTGATGTCATCATCAAGAATAACCTCATAGAGTGTGGCCTCTATTGAAGCATCATCTGTCTGCTAAGGTAAGTGCAGCGAAAGAGAAAAGGGCTTATAGGACAGAAGGTGAGAGCTTTTTCCACAGTGTGCATATTTATCTGCAGATGTTTTCACACTGAAATCATGATTCATTAATTTTTGCACTTGTTTTTTTTCTACATTTAGAACATAGAACCATACGGATAAAAAAAGCACAGACCAGTGCTGAAAATCTTGAACGAGAGACTTCCTCCCCACTGGATGCATTCTTCACGCTAAATGCGGTACCTATGCCCATGGACAATTTTTCCCCATCCGTTCTTAATGACAGTCTGTTATGGACATTATTTCTTTGCCACTTCCTTTTAGTCATTATTTTATTGCCAATACAGCTTCATTCTGCTCATTTCCTGTTTCCGTTGTAGGTATTACATGACACACCACTATGCATAGATCATAATCCACAATGGATGGTAATATGTGCCTATGCTAACCTCCACTGCATCAAAGATCTTTGTTTTTTTCAACACTGCAAAGTGCAAACAGTAAGATTTCATTTTAGTAAGAGTCATTTTAATAACAATGTATCAGTTCTTATGGGAAAGTTACTATTTTGCCATGTTTTTCATAGTAATTACTTAGCTAATTTATAATTTTTTTAGGTCTGTCTTTAAGTTTGCATATAATTGTATACATATCAGATGTATATTGTGTTATATAATTGTCATACCTTTAGTAATTCACAGCCCAATCACACAGTATCAAGACACCATTTGTTTTTTCACTAATAAGACATGGATCATTTTATATAACACTTTGCATAACACTATTTTTGTATCTCTTGAGGAGTGTGAACAAATGTTTTTCTCACAGATACATTCCTGAATGGTGCAGAAATAATGACCCTCTGTTGGGTCAAGAGCACTTGGGAACAAATGCCATGAAAACATGAACATGATTGCCAGATTTGCATTCTTGATAAGTATAGATTTTTCTAAGACTTGTTTGATGTGATTCTGTTTAATCCTGTGGATTTCAGTATTTTAAAACAAACTGACACAATGTGATCTGGTTTGTAATACCTGTATTTAATCTGAAAAGAGTTGACATCAAGTTCGATGTCCATAATATCTTGCTCCCAGAACATGCCAAACAGCCAGCATGTGGAAGACAGACATGATCCATATATTATGTAAAAAGTATGGTATTCCAGTGCTGGTACATTCATGTTCTCAGTCTGGATTCATGCAACAATCTGTGATTTCTTTTCTGTATCACTGTGCTTTATTTTATTGAACTATTTCAGCTATTTGAAACTCAAAATGCAAGCAAACAACTAACATTAATTAATGATGGCACTGAATCACTAATATGCTAATAACTTGGTTTGTTTAGTTTTCTGAACACCCTTCTGTTGAGTATTATTTAAAACCTGTTTTGTTTTGTTTTTGTCTTTTCTGATCATGTGGAACTGTCCATTGTACACGTCACTAGTACAATGTCACCAGTTGCTGCAGTTTTGAGAAAATACATATATAATCAAATGACCTTTGTTTAAGGAAAAGTATAGTATATACATTATCATGATCAGAAATTAACTACAAGACACGAGTTGAAAATAATAAACTTTTATTTTTAAATGGATTCAAGATTATCTTTTAATTTTAGTCTTCGATGTTCAAATGGTGAAGACAAATATTTACTAAGAATCATACCTAAACATATTTTATTTGTCTTGTTTTAATGACACCGTGTATCTGGTCTAATACCTCAAATGTGCAATTGCCATCTTTGGCTCTTTTATTTCCTACTATTCCCGTTGTTTCTCTGATTGTGCCCGTGGCTCTAAATGTTGTATATTTGTGTAGTCTCACGATTGTTAGATATCTTTACTACTCATTTTAGCTGTCATAAAGACACCTCTTTTTATTATATAATACCCTTAGCAAAAAGTGTTTTGTACTGTGGTTCATTCAAAATTAGCTCTGACACAAATGGTCAGTGTTTGAAAATCCCAATTAAAACAATGTAAGGTCAGTGTTTTGTGAAAGTGCGCAATTACAGTAGAGCTAATGGCCAGCCATTTGCAGCACATAATAGTAATTCAACACCAGCAACCAGTGGAATTGATGCAAGTCTTTATTTCATGTGCCTACATTTACATTCCAGAACATCTCCACAAATTCAGACCTCAGGTTTTAAACAAAGCAACAGGCCATTCTAGAATTTTCACTTGTTACTGCAATACTGTATCACAAATATATAGATTTATGTCTCCATATATATTTTATATAGAATCTTTTTTGAAACAGATTTTCCCCCCTACTCTTATTTACAAAACATACTGCCCAACTGTGTTTGGGGCTGAAAATAAACATCTTTCATATATTGTGTGAGCTGGTTGAATTCAAACAAGCACGTCCTGCTGATATGCAAATTTTAACTCTCTTAAAGGAGACCAGATGCTGTACATTTAAGAATGTCTTTAATTGTTACCATGAGATCTGATGGGGTCCCACTTCAATTTCTTTTAATACAGCAACATTCAATTGCATTAAATTTAGTTTTCTTTTTTTTTGGAAATGAATGGAAAAAACAGCGAACAGTCAAACCTCTATAGGTTTAACATTAAAACACATTGAGAGGAAGCTTCTCTACAAGCATCAATAACTCGGCATCAAAAGTCCCCTTTCTTTGGTAATCCTTCTCTCATTGACTACTAGCGGTTTGACAGGAAATGTTTTTAGAGTCCCTTTGGAGAGCAGAGGCCATTAGTCTAATCTGGATCTAGTATCTGAGGTTTGGTTAGGTTGTTGAGGTTGTTCTTTGGCTGGGGATCTGCTGACCACACTTGACTGCTTGCTGTAGAGTTCACCGTCATGCCACCCGTGGATGTTCTTTTGTTACTGTGACAACTTCACCAGAGTAATTCCAATCATGCAGGTGGGGATGGTGCAGAAAGATCTGGAGAAAAAAAAAGTAAATTCTTAAATTCAAAGGAAAAAAAATCTCATTGAAATGATTTAATAGAACTTTCTAAAATTATAATACCATCTACACTGGAAGCGTGGGAGTGTTATGCCATCTAAGCATGTTTACTACCACGGACCATGTTGATGTTAGAAGTATAGATAGTAAAAATAGAAGTAGAAACGGGGGCGTCCATCAACTGAAGGCGATGGGAGTTATTTACGGTTGTGTCCGGTGTAGACAGAGAGTAAGAACCGCTTTGTGTTTTTAGGGACATACCTTTGAAAAAGATAGTGTTTAGAACAGACCGCAGTCCTTAAGGTTTTCTTTGATGATAATGTCTGTCACAGCGTTAAACACAATCTCGACGTTCTTTGTGTCCGTGGCACAGGTCAGGTGTGCATAAATCTCCTTCACTCCCTTCTTCATGTTCAGATCTTGAAATTGAGCCTTGATATAGTTGCTGGCATCTTCATATGTGTTTGGACCTGGAAAATTGGGATTTTCAACGTCATATTTGGTGAGCAAATTCAATTAAGGTTGTTAAGACTGTTGTGTATTTGAAATATGAGGAACTTTTTTAGAAACTGTACATTTTTCTTCAGTATAATGATGTGAACGAAAGAAGCTTAAAAAACAATGCAAAAGCATCATAAAATGTCCATACCAGCCATAAGAAGCCATATCAGAAACAGACTGAATTCACTGAAGTCATTATTCACTAATAGTGTCCTCACTTCCAGTGAGCTGTTAACCATTGTGATTAGTTTGAGTCCAATAGTTCACGGAGTTCATTTAAAAGATCTGGCTCAAAAGAATGATTCATTTGCGAATCAGACATTGTCTCTCATAAATGTGCCAAGGAGAGCTAGAGCTAGGGCAAATCAAGATTATTAACTTAAATTTCAGTCTGTACTGCACAAAGCTATCATGTGGCTTCGAAAGAGTCATATGAACCTCTTATATGATATTTTTATGGAGCTTTTTTTTGTCATTCTGTATCTTAACAACTCCAGTCCTCATTAATCTTCAGTATGTTTACAAGAGTGACCAGGATGTTTTCTTTAAAAAAAATTCACATATTATGTTCTACAGAATAAAGTCATATAGGTTTGGAACGGATTGAGGGTGAGATGATCATTCATTTTTGGGTAAATTACTGTTATAAGCTGGTGTGTTTATTTACATAGAGACCTCACTCACCATCATAGTCGGGGAAACAGATGCTCAGGTGGACTTTCTTGATCTTCTCCTGGAAGAGATCTTTCTTGTTGAGGAAAAGCACAATGGAAGTTGTGGCGAAGAACCTGTGGTTGCAGATACTGTTGAAGAGATGGAGACTCTCATGCATGCGGTTCTGAGAGAAACATGAGAAACAAGAAGAAAATATAAGCTGAGATGCACTGCTAGAACTTCAAACATTGTTATCTAATCCATTTGACCATATTCTTGTGGTCTTTGGTGAATAAAGGATGTGTAAGGACTGTTCTTCACTCTTCAAAATAAAGTTTCCAAAAAGGGGTTTGCACAGTGATGCCGTAGAAGAATCTTTCAGTAAACAATTTTTAAAAGAACCATTTTTTCTTAGTGTGAAGAATATTTAAAAAAGCTAAAGTACCTTATTCCACAATAAAGAAGCTTTTGTTCAATGGAAAGATTCCATGGATGTTAAAGGTTCTTTATGGAACCATAGATGGCAATAAAGAACCTTTAATTTTTTAGTGGTGTCTAAAGATCAGCACTTACCACTTCATCATCTTCTACCAGCACCATGTCGTAAGCGCTCAGGGCTCCACAGAAGATAATGCAAGTCACACCTTCGAAACAATGAATCCACTTCTTCCTCTCAGACCTCTGGCCACCCACATCAAACATCCTGTGGCCCAGTGAAAAATCATAAAAAGGTTTCATTCAAAATGCTGGTTCTTTTTGTTCTAGTTACACAAGATCAGTTGAAATCAACCTAACATGTCCCTCTCACATGAACAGTCACACATTTTAGGTCTTGCATTTCTTTACAGTAGCCATTTTTGTGGCTTTCAATTTTAACAGAGTATGCACAACAGTTGATTCGATCACATTAGCCAGTTAAGACACACCTGAAGTAGAGCTCTTTGCAGGAGAACTGTTCCTCAATAATACCAGTAGTCTTGACTCGAGATCTCAGCACATCCTGCTCGGTGGGGATGTAGTCAGGTTTGCAGATTCTGTCCATTTCACTCAAGTAGCTGTTTGAGATTAGCTATAAATTAGCCATACATTTGCATACACACCTGAAATGTTCATCTGCTGAATTCCTGGAAATCTCCAAAGCATAGCGACTGTGTACGTAATGGGTGCCAAACTCACAGCCCTGCAGAGTTTAGCTTCAACCTTATTTAAACGCACCTGATCCAGCTAACCAAGTCCTTCAGGATTATTTGAAAACTACGGCCAGGGTTGGAACTAAACTCTGCAGGACTGTGGCCCACCATGAGCTGAGTTTCGAACCTTGGTGTACTGCATTCCCACAATACGAAGTGAATTATGGACAATGCAGCCACACCCTCAGGCTCCAATGAACTCCATACGTATTGCTGTCCCTGTTGAGTGTTGTACTCACTATCCAGCAGAGTCGTTCAGCTGGTACTCAGCAGCTCTCTCATATGAGGCCTGCACACCTGAATCCTTCCATAGCCTCTTGATGACGTCTGCCAGCTCTGGAGGCATGGTGCCCTCCTCAATGGAGTCAGCCAGGTTCTGGAGCTTCTGACCGTCCTCCTGCATGAGACAAAGAAATTGGGCACTGTTAGCCTCCATGCAGTTAGTCGTTAATTCTTTCTATTATTTAAAGATTTGTGATAAAAGGGAAGTAGCAACATATCTTTTCTCCTGTATTGTGACATGGACTTGGTAAATCCAAGTGTAACGGATTATTGAAAAAAAACAAAACTGTGGGGCGGGGACTTGGTTCTGTGTTCTTGTTTCTAGCAGAGAGAAGGTACTGATATACACCGTTTAGGGGTGAATAAGGTATAAAGTATACCTTTTGTTAGTGCCCCAGTGGCAACCTTTGTACCTTTTTTCCTAAGAGTGTATTGTGAACAATTTATCCACGCATAATGTTTCATTTTTTTTAAATGTTATATAAAATGGGGAAATTTCCTTTCATGCCAAAATTGTGTATGTTGTTGTGTTTCAGCGTGTGCATTTTGATGGTATGTGAATGTCTACACACTAATCATTTGTTTTGGAGTTGTTTTGCAGACCTGTGCTGCTGGTGACCCAAAGTTGATGTCCAGCATCTCCATGCCTCTGATGATGGCCATAGCAGATTGCAGGATGTTGCCAAAAATAATAGATCGAAACTCTATTTGTTCTTCTTTTGTATAACCACCTTGATGGAGAATTCTTGGGGGAGCAACAGAGTGTTTTTGATTAACGTTTTGAAGGTGAGTACAGTACCATCTGGTTCACATTCACTACCATCTGGTGGTCACACATTAGCATTACAAGGGGTAGAACAGAATGCAAGTACGACATTTCCCAAATGCCACACCCAATTGGATAAGGAAAAATTCAACTAGAATGCCAAATAGGCTGATATTTAAATTTATCGTCAGGTTTAGAATAATTATATATACAGTGGGTACGGAAAGTTCAGACCCCCTTAAATTTTTCACTCTTTGTATATTGCAGCCATTTGCTAAAATCATAAGTTAATTTTTTTTCTCATTAATGTACAAACAGCACCCCATATTGACAGAAAAAAAACACAGAATTGTTGACATTTTGCAGATTTATTAAAAAAGAAAAACTTAAAAATCACATGGTCCTAAGTATTCAGACCAATATTTGCTCAGTATTTAGTAGAAGCACCCATTTGATCTAATACAGCCATGAGTCTTTTTGGGGAAAGATGCAACAAGTTTTTCACAAACTGGATTTGGGGATCCTCTGCCATTCATCCTTGCAGATCATCTCCAGTTCTGTCAGGTTGGATGGTAAACGTTGGTGGACAGCCATTTTTTGGTCTCTCCAGAGTTGCTCAATTGGGTTTAAGTCAGGGCTTGGCTGGGCCATTCAAGAACAGTCACAAGAGTTGTTGTGAAGCCACTCCTTCGTAATTTTTAGCTGTGTGCTTAGGGTTATTGTTTTGTTGGAAGGTAAACCTTTGGCCCAGTATGAGGTCCTGAGCACTCTGGAGAAGGTAGGAGGTTGTTCGAGAAGGTCGAGGTTTCGTCCAGGATATCCCTGTACTTGGCAGCATTCATCTTTCCCTCAATTGCAACCAATCGTCCTGTCCCTGCACCTGAAAAACACCCCCACAGCATGATGCAGCCACCACCATGCTTCACTGTTGGGATTGTATTGGACAGGTGATGAGCAGTGCCCTTTTTTTCTCCACACATACCGCTTAGAATTAGGCCAAAAAGTTCTATCTTGGTCTCAACAGACCAGAGAATCTTATTTCTCACCAACTTGGATTCCTTCAGGTGTTTTTTAGCAAACTCCATGCGGAGTTTTCACTTTCATGTGTCTTGCACTGAGGAGAGGATTCCGTCGGACCACTCTGCCATAAAGCCCCAACTGGTAGAGGGCTGCAGTGATGGTTGACTTTCAACAACTTTCTCCCATCTCCCGACTGCATCTCTGGAGCTCAGCCACAGTGATTTTGGGTTCTTCTTTACCTCTCTCACAAATTCTCTTCTCCCCCGATAGCTCAGTTTTACCAGACGGCCAGCTCTAGGAAGGGTTATGGTCGTCCCAAACGTCTTCCATTTACGGATTATGGAGGCCACTGTGCTCTTAAAAACCTTAAGTGCAGCAGAAATTTTTTATGTAACCTTGGCCAGATCTGTGCCTTAACACAATTCTGTCTCTGAGCTCTTCAAGCAGTTCCTTTTGACCTCATGATTCTCATTTGCTCTGACATGCACTGTGAGATGTAAGGTCTTATATAGACAGGTGGGTGGCTTTCCTAATCAAGTCCAATCAAAATAATCAAACACAGCTGGACTCAAATAAATGTGTAGAACCATCTCAAGGATGATCAGAAGAAATGGACCGCACCTGAGTTAAATATATGAGTGTCACAGAAAAGGGTCTGAATACTTAGGAACTGTGTGTACATTCATGAGGAAAAAAAATTACTTAAATGACTTTAGCAAATGGCTGCAATATAAAAAAAAATGAGTGAAAAATTTAAGGGGGTCTGAAAACTTTCCATACCCACTGTATATATCACTGAATTATGTGATTCCACAACCCGTAACGATTACAAAATGCTTTACAAAAGGATGTCGAGCATATGATTTTGTATGTTGCAGGAACTTTGAACTCACTCATCGGTTTTACAATGGTGCTTTCCTGATCGCCAGCACCTACAAGGACAGAAAGAGAAAAATATGATGCAGAACAATGTATGAGCAACATAAGAACAAATGAGAAGCCCTCAAATGCTTTTAAACTGAACTCCAGACAATTTGGCGGCTAAATTATATGTCTCTATATGACGTTTACCTTTTAAATTGCTAGGACAGTTTCACACATCATTACGAAATGGACACCGCAAGTATCACACTGAATTAAATGTGAAATTTTGAAGCAGAAAGACTGAAATAGTATTTTTCCGTAAAAGATACTCCATGTAATCTTATAATAATTTTTACAGTGTACATTATGGTTACTGTAGGTCTTACGCATTATAGTGCCTTTTCCCGGAATTATTTGTTTTGAATTTATTTATTTGAATTGTTTATTTTCTGCTCTGTGGATTTTTATTTTAATAACGAGGTCCATGTTAACCCTTACCAAAAAGAAGTATACGTCAAGTTTATTTTATTAAGTATACTTAAATAAAGTTCAAGTATATTTTTAAGTATAATTTATGTAGTAAGTATACAAACATCAGTGTACTAGTAGTATAATTGTAAGTGCACTATTTCAATACTCCTTGGGACTAAATTGGCCCACTTTCTAGTATATAAAAGTATACTTTTAAGTATAAAAGTAGTAAACTTTGAGTACACAACTAGTTTACATCAAAATGTTTAGTTTGTACTGCAACTATACTAAAAGTGAACTTATAAGTAACTGATAGTTTACTAATTAAATACTTAAAGCATTTTTAGTACACTCTGAAGTATAATCTCAGTAAACTACTAGTTTAATAGTTTTATACTGCAAGTATACTCATAAGCTTTCTTTAAGTTTAACTTTACGTCATACTTTAAGTATACAACTATGTCCCTATTTAGGTATTAATTTGTATATATTTTGTTATATGAATATCTGAACATACAAAACATCAAAAGAACAGGGTATCTGCTTGTAAACAAAAACATTTTATTCTAGCTTCATGCATTCTTTTTTAAACACTTGAATGTGGTAAGGTTCATAAAAAATAAAGAAATAAACAACATTTTGAACAAAAAGCTGGAAAAAAAAGACTATGAATTGGATTCAGAACGATAATCAAAACGTAGATAGAGTCGATCAACACCCCAAATCTTGACAGTCATTACCTCTTCATGGGATGACATTTTATTCCATAACATTACACAGTTCTGATGTGCTGTTTTATGTGTGATGATCGTGATAGATTACATGTGGAAGCATCTGTTGTTTCGGTTTCTTCTTCACTTGTGGTTTTTGGAAATTCTGTACAGAAGATGTGTACTAGCGCCCCCTACCGTATAACAATGAAAACATGGATTCTAGGGGCACAATTATACAGTAGCTCAAATATATTTAGACTTTTTCAAGTATAAGTCAAGTATACTTAAATGTAATTTTAAGTATATTTCTGAGAAGTACATAAAGCCCATTTCTGAGAAGTACAGAAAAAGTAGACTAAAAGTATACTTTCCTATTTTTTAGTTTAAAAGAAGTATACTAATAGCACACTTGAATAAACTTATTTTTCGTAAGGGAATCGATAGATGATCTGTTAAGAATAAACTTATAGATTGTCATTGATGGCCAGGTCGGAGGAAGGCTCTTTAACATGCTTATAAAGTGACCCAATTGGATTTGTGTTAGGGAAAGCCTCTCAGAAGATCACTGACACTTTGATTTGTCTTGGAGCTTCAGTCAGTCCAGGGCAAGATAAGGCTCAACCGTCTCCCGTGGCAACTGTCACTCTTATGTGCCTTTTACTTCCTGAGGTAACTGTAGCTGTGGAGATGTGTTAAGAGAGCATGTGTCATCCCTGTTGGTCCTTTCAACTGCTTAGTTTAGCAACAGATTAAATTATTTGAAAAACGGTTTTCTGCTTTCTAACTCTCAGGTATGAACACATTTCAGTAGGATAATGACCACACCCACACACAGCTTTTATTGTGCAAGAAACATCTGAAGTGATTTGCTAATTTATTCAGAAAGTCTTCAAAACGCATTTCCAAAATTTACTACAGACAAACGGGAATAGTATGTATCTATAATTAGTTTTACTTTTATATTTTAAATTCTTATAATTTAGTATTTTAATGTTGTTGTTATTATCTGAGAACATGAACTTCCTGTTCAGACAGGAAGTGACTTGACGAGCTGCAAGAAATCAGGGCAGTACTTAATCAATGCATCTGTCTCACAGTGATTTGCTGAAATGGCTCACTGATGTAAGGTGTCTTGATGTAATGAACTGTTGGGAGCACTGAAACTGGCTCCTTTGCTTTCTGTTGCTATTGGAAGATAAACTGAAACTGAGCTTAAGAGGATCGGGGCTTAAATCATCACAGTAATAGGATTCTGGTCTTATTGTCAATACGCCACAATTCACAGTGTTCCTCAGGTTGTGATCATTTAAGGCGACTTCATTTGCAGTGAAAATGTGGGTGTGTTGCTGAAGTAAAGTTGGAATCAAACATTTTTAAAAGCTAATTTAAATGAAACTTTTAATTAGACAAAGATCATTTATGCTAAAAATGATTAACAGAAAAAGAGCTGATGTGCATCACCTATCATCACCTAATTCACATGCAAAATCATCAACAATCCCTTAGCACTTGAGGTGTTGTAAATGTCATCAAATAGGTATTATATGGTGCAAAATGGCATAATCATTTGTAAAAAAAATGTAATCTCTATTATTGTATTTTAATGCTACAGCATTATGAAGTCAAACATGACAACTGATTACAATTGTGTCATTATATATCTCATAATATAATTACATAACCTGCAGATTTGTCTGCGTACACACTCTCAGAACTAAAGGTACAACAGCTGTCACTGGGCCGGTACTTTTTCAAAAGGTTCATATTTGTACCTAAAGGGTTAATCTTTTTCCGAGTTGCGAGAGTCAATTTTGGTACCTTAAAGGTACATATTGGTAATTAAAGTGTACATATTATAACCTAATAGGTACAAAAGTGTACTTTTTGAAAAGGTACCGCCCCAGTGACAGCTGTTGTACCTTTATTTCTGAGAGTGCAGAATGTCTTAATGCTCCGCCTCAGTGCATCTATAACACTTCATTTCTGGGAAAAAAAACAGATGAACACATTTCTCATAGTGTTGCCTGTTATGAAGTCACTTTATTCTGTACGGTACTAGTCAACTAGTGTTAATCATAAAGGATGCATATATCTTATGTTTAGAAACGATTGAAGTTCTGCTAAGATGCTAAGATCTGCAGCAATGTTCTCACCTGCATTTTACTATCTTCCAACTTAGTAGTAGTGACCACTTGCTGCAGGCACAAATGTACATAAAGCATGTGAAGGTTCTGCATCAGTTCTCCAGCTCATTCTGGAGGCAGAATCTTGTACCTCAACACCAGTGGACTAGAGGAATCAAACAAACACCAATTTCTTACCCAGCAGCAGAAGTTTGACAGTTTTTGCTTCTTTATCAGCATCTTCCTGGAGCTGTTTTTCCAGCTCTTTGGACTTCTTGGCCATTTCCTTATCTTCTGTGCTCGCTCCACTACCCATCTCGTCGTCTGACGCTTCCCTGTCAAGGTCCTCAAGGTAAGAAATTTTGCCGGCTTACCCTGTGCTTTGCAGAGAGAGAAATGGATACAGGTAGCCCTGTACTTTGGATCACGTGGCAGGAGGAGGGTCGCAAAAGTGTTGATTCCTCTTCTAGGTCTGACTGACCTACCTCGGGATGGACGAGTGGATAGAGACAGGTACAGAGACTGAAGCAGAATGCCCTGCTTCCTCTTTTGGTCGCTCTATCCTCTCTAATTCCTCCTTGTCCACCTCAAAAGTCTTATTTTAGGATTGGGGAGGGCTTTGCTGATCTTCCTGTGTGAATCAGCCAATCCTATTAGCTTGGCTAACAAGGACAGAAATGAAGGTTGTGAACTAGCTTTTGACATTGATCAGATGATAATATGTGATCAGTTGGGGCTTGTTTGGGTTTGTGGCTGATATGGTGAATGTAGCAAAGTTCATAGTTCGGGAAGAAGGAGGCGGGAACCGGCGGACATTTAAACAAACTTTAATAAAATAAACCAACACAAAATAGCGTGACAGCCCCTCGCGGAGACGGCGCCACAACAAAACCAACACAAAAAAATAAACTCCAGGCCTGGTCCTCTCTCGTCTTTCCTGTCGCACTCTCCTTATCCTTCCGAAGACTCCGTGAGACTCCGTTCCCACGGCTCTCGGCCGACCCACTTGTCACAGTGAAGGTTTTGTTCTAGAACTGGCTCTCAATATTTGAAGTTTTAGGAAAGTGAGCTTGAACTTTTACAGTAATATGCATGTATAAAATCTGCTGCTTCTTCTGAATTTTTAGTTCTTTAGTTCAAACTCAACAATTTTCGTAATATTTCAGTCTGTTGACCTCTGATGTTGATTTAGTTCTTAGATGTTAGAGGATGACGGGTTTTACTCTTATCCTTGGCGCGCTCTTTTGTCTGAGGGGTTGCCACATGTACAGCATTCTCCATTTGCTACACACACATACACACACACACAACCAGTTTCACTTGTGTTATGTAACCCCGAGCATGGGGGACAAGAGGTAAAGATGGAGAGCTTACAGGTCAGTGTGTCTTGTTTCTGGGAGATGGGAGTGGTGAAGTCAGTGCTGAAGTTGCCATTGTTCTCTTCTCTAACATCATCTTTAACACCATTGAACAGATATTTATTTCCACCTCACACTGAGCTTAAGGGAATGAATCTGCATTAACCATCTACTATAACTGCTCAATAAGATTTGTTCTCATTGGGCTGTGAAAACTTATTTATTTTTATCCTGGCTTAAAGCTTGTATTAATTTATTCAAACCAATATAAATACAGCTCAAAATTACTGTCTATATTAATAGCCACACACTCAGCAACTTCTGACATCCTTTCTGACACTTGGTGGCTGTTTCCTGTTTATTTCTATGTGTATGTCATTGATCTCAAGTAAACCGATTTCATTTGGTGCTTTTGTTTGTCAATTTTGAATAATACCATCATACTTATATTCTTAATGACATTTCCCAAGGATTAATAAGTACAAATTGCTCTTACTAACATATGTTCATTACAGCAAATCTCTTAAGAGAAAAATCAATTATGGTAAGATGGAGGAAGATGCCACCCTTAAGAGCAATATACAGTATTGTTTAGATTTAAGTTTAGCATGTGCAGGATGATGATGCATCAGTCAAAGCGTTATTGGTGGAAATAAACAGAAACATTTGTTCATTTTGTTGTGCTGTAATGTTGGGTGGGGTTTTGGCTAGCATTGTTTTCATGCTTTACTTGAGTTTGGCCCCAGCAGTTCTGTCATGTGATTCCCTTGTCTGTGTGTTATGTTCTGATTAGGGTTGGGTATCCTTTGAATTTGAACGATTCCGATTCTTATCGATTCCTAATTTTGATTCCAATAAGATAAAAAAATCCATTAAACAAATTTTACGTCAAATATTTAGATGTCAAACATATGTATTCTGTTTTATTTCTATGGTTTTATCAAAAAAATACCACAGAAAAAACAACTAGACTAATATAAATTTAAAACATTTACTATATATTAACAACCCCCAACCCCCACAGACAAGTAAACAAATTAATTAGCAATAGCATAAATAAATAAAACTGAACAAATGTCAGGTACAGAAATTGAAATCAAAAGTTAAAAAACACTGTATAGTTTTCTTGTCATAAATAAAATATTGATTAATCCTCATTAAATTTACGAAAGATATTCAGTCAGTGAATGATTTTCTTTTGTTCTTTGATTAACATTAATGACAGGCAGCATGATTTCTAGAGGCTTCTCTTTAACACGAACACACAAGATCTAAAATACTGTTACACATGCGTTTTCTTTTTCATCTATTTACGTTCACTTAAGACAAAAAAACAGCTGTGTTTATGATGATATACTGACGTATTTCGTGCATACTGGTCGATAAATGTGAAAGAGAAGTCAGTTCTGGCCCGGAACAACCTTTGTGGAAATGCACGGAACAGTTCAAGAACGGACACAGGTCGGGAACCTGCATCGGGACCGTTCTCTGTGCTCGCGCTTCAGATGTGTGCGCTGCACGCAAACAGTGTGCAAGTTCTTTCCCTTCCTGCACTTAAATAGTTTAAAATCACATTAAAATGCAAACGCGGGAATCGTTAAGCGGAATCGAAATACACATGTCTTATCGAATACCCGATTATTGGAAATTTGGAACCGGTTCTAAAATGGAACCCCCTAGTTCTGATTGGTTCCTTGGTTCATGTGTCATGTTCTCATTGGTTGGTTCTTGTCATGTGACCCTCATTGTTTGATAAAAATAGCCCTCCTGTTGCCTTTGTTCTTTCTTTGTCTAGCTTTGATGTTGTAACCCTGGGGTGTATTCCAGAAAAAGATTTTGTTGGAAACTCAGAGTTTGTTAACCCCAGAAAAGGGAAATTCAGGGTTTTTGGTTCCAGTAAAAGACTTCGGTAAAGTTTCCTTCGGTAAACCCAGAGTTTCTTTTGGTCTCCTCCCACTTTTTAAAGCGTAAGCGATGTTTAAATACCTCATTCATGCTGCAAAAATGCTTTTATTGCTGAGATGTTTGCCTTATTTCAAGTACAAATATCTAAAAATTCTTAAATCAAGATGCATTTTCTATATAAAAAATAAAATACAATATTTAGTCTTGTTTCAGGGGGCAAAACAAGAACAATTATCTGCCAGTGGGGTAAGAAAAATAATCTTAATGCAAATGGAAACAAGATTATTTTTCTCACCGCACCACTTTAATTTTCATCATGCATACTCTGTAAATGTGATAAAAATGGCATGTCTTTTTACACGGGATCCTGTAGATGAGGAAGCTGCATTAATTCGTGGGGAGTTACATTTACATCAGGAGAGGATTTTATTTTATTTTTATTTTGCCATATGCACATGCATATTTATTGGAGCAGTGCCACTTTTAAATGAAGTTCACTTGATAACATCTTGCTGTGACCTCTTGAAGTAACCTAATAATTAGAATTTACTTTCGGATTTCTAGTGTGGTTGGATGCATTGATGGCACGCATATTCCTATCATTCCGAAAATGAAACTGACCCTTCAACACTGATTACTGTATGGAATGGAAGGATGCCAGATGGAAGGGTAGTGCGAGATATATGCCATAACCACCACCACAGCTGTTAAACACAAATTATTCACAATTAATTTGGTCATCTTTTTTTTCCTACAAATACAAAAGCAACGATTATTCTTTTCCCTGTTGGATTTTAATATTGGAATTGTGGCCATCTCCTCTTCATCTGTCATGCTGGTGCAGGTTCTCCTCCCATTTTACGAGTCTCTGCCTTCTTGCTGTTGGCTGAATAGTCAAATGTTTATTTCATTACACTAATTAAGAAATGTATGTTGGATTAGAGAACATTTAGCCTAATTATGTGAAAAGTCACCTTTTCCCAAAATGAGCATTAGAATATGTGGGAAAAGCTGCTGCACATTGATATACACTGAATGATATTTATTGAATGTCAAATGTTTGTAAAGTCATGTCTACACCCATGAACCTTTTACACTTGAACCTTTACCTGATTGAATTATGTTTTTGTTAATTTTTTTCTGCTGCCATGTTTTTTTTTTGCCTGTGGGATAGGCTACCATGAAAATGAAGATTAGTTCAATAATTTACCGTTCTGCCAGTTTTCACCCCTGATATTATAACAGTGATTAAGAATTAAAGTTACGTATTGCGTACTCTGCAGACGTCTTTTTTTCGGGTGCTGTTGCCATGGTGAATCATAATTTCGGAGCTCCATTGATCATGGCTTTTCCTAGTCGTGGTGCACGCGCTAAACAGAGTCAACATACTCAGAGTGGATTGAACTAACACAATTCAGCTGTTCTGAAACCAAAAACTCTGAGTTTCCCATCTCTGGGTTAGTCAACTCAGAGTTCAAGTTTTAACCTCCTTTCTGGAATACACCCCTGCTGTCGATGAGTCTGTTTATACCAAGTCAAGTCTCTTCCAGTCAAGTCAAGTCTTTTGGATTATGTTTTGTCTTTATGTAAATAAACTGCACTTAAGTTCTCACTTCAACTAGCCTTCAGTGGACCATTCGTTACACGTGCACAAAATGTAGATTATTGCCCACACTTGGTTAAGGTGGCCCCCCTACCTGGCGCAAGAAGCCCCCTGACTAAACATTTACAGAATGTATAAATTACTTTTCATATCATTGTTATTATTATTTATATATTTTATAGTGTCATGAATGTAAAAGTAAATTACTTACAAAAAGTATTACATTTAAATAAATAAATGAATAAAATCACACTAGCATCATGCCACTTGAGGCCTTGTCTCAATTCTGAGCCACAAATCATTGTGTCCATAAAGCCCTCATTAACAAACAAACACAAAAACCTTTGATATTAATTATAATACAAAGTCACAGATCTTTATTATCCAGAGAGATTTATGATACAAATTAAATTAAATTAAAACGCAAAGCTGTTTCAACAAAATATTACATATGTTGATATTTTGATGAAATTTCAAAGTTGTTACGAGCATAGCCATTTATTAAATGTGTTGAGATTTTGTGAGATATGGAAAAGTCAAATATTTGAAAAGACTTCCGACTTAACAAGGTGTCTAAAGCACACAGCAATCAAACACGTCCGTCTCGCCGCTCGCACATGTTTATGTAGAATACAATGATTAAAAAGTAGTGGAATGCATAATTGCGTTCTGATCGTCTCAACCGGCGCTAAATCTCTACAAAATGAATTGGCCTACACGTCAACCAGAAGTCAACAATTGCTCCTCAGCAAATCATTAACTCTGCTTTCAGCTGATTTTAAACAAATCCGTTTACACTGATCTAAAACCAGAAACATATCCCAACCCTCCCACTCAGTCACCTGTGCTTCTTCCCCAGGTGGATCATGGGAGAAATAAACTTCTCTGTGAAAGCAAGATTTCAACCCACGTCACTTGGGTTAGCAGATTTTTTCTTACTGCTTGTGGCAGGTTGTGAGCATCCAAATCCCTAAATGCTTTCAAGAGGAATAGGGACGGATACCAAGATAATCATGGTATCCTTCTCTTCATCAGATCAAAATCTCATTAAAGTTTCTGTGGTCCAAGCCTGCCTTTAACACTCCAGCATAGCTTCCACACTGCTGACAAGATTACTAGCCGAGGCCCTTGTGGGTCAGGTTGGGTGGCTGTGGAGGGAAATCATTTTAGGTGGTTATTTCCTGCCCTTCTGGATAGAACTGATGAATGAGGAGGGGATTCTAATGGTGATAACGGGAAGTTTTTTAGCAATGTTGCTAGACACTGTTGTCGTCTAAAGGCAACCAGGTGAGACACAGGGCTTACGAACGATCTAAAGTATCCAGATAGAAATTTTTTGCCCATTCTCAATGGGAAAGTGCCCAAGCAACATTGCTCAAAAAGTTGCCCTGTGTACAGTGGGTATAGAAAATAATCACCCCCCCAAAATGACCACTTTCAACTGCGGTCATTTTGATTAGCTCAGCATGAAAAGAGCTTTACTGGAGCATTTCAGTCCTTGGTAGTGCAACTGAAGCAAACAGTCAACTGTGGGTGGCAAGGCGCTCTCAAAAGGTCTCCGGGATAAAGTTGTGGACAGGCACATGTCAGGAGATGGATACAAAAAAATTTCAAAGGCTTTATCAATGCCTAGAAAAACAGTGAAGTATGTTATTAAGAAGTGGAAGGTATTTGATACAAAACAGACCCTCCCTGGATCAGAACGTCACTCCAAACTGGATGAAAGAGCGAGGAGGAAACTGGTCAAAGAGGCTACCAAGAGGCCTACAGCAACTCTGAAGCATTTGCAGCAATTTATGACAAAAAGTGGTCATTGTGTGCATGTGACAACAATATCACAAATTCTGCACAAATGTGGCTTGTATGGGAGGGTTGCAAGAAAAAAGTCACTCCTCAAGAAAAGCCCCACTGTGATCTTGACGATTTCTGGAAAATCTGGAAAAAAGCTGTTGTGGGTAAGCCTGAGAATAAAATTGAATTATTTGGCCTCAACACCAAAAGATATGTCTAGGGGTGTCCCTGACTAAGAATTTTCATAGTCGAATCAGAATTTTCGAATCTTGGATTTCGACTGATAGTCGAATCGTAGGTTTTGGGGGCGGGGCAAAATACATTACCATGAGTCAAGTCAGACATTGGACAGTTCAATAAGACTTAACACACAGGGAAAAGGTGTAATGGACGCCGCGAGTACAAAGTAAAGTGACGACATGTGCCAAGATATGGGTGCCAATATCGGAATTAGTGCTCTGCATTAGACATCCAAGTGCACACACACAAACAGCAAGTGACACACACCGGAGGCAGTGGGCAGCCACATTTATGCTTGGAGGCCAGTTGGGGGTTCGCGGCCTTGCTCAAGGGCACATTAGGGCGTGGTATTGAGGTTGGAGAGAGCGATGTACATTCACTACCCCCACTTACAATCCATGCGGTCACGACGAGATCTCGAACCCACAACCTGTGGGGTTACGAGTCAGACTCTCTAACCATTAGGCCACGACTTCCCACCAGGCTAATCATCCCATATAGAAAACATCACAAGTAAAATTTAATCATGTTTATAAAGATAAACATGGGTTTATTATAGCCCACGTACAATTTACATTTTAGAGATCATTACAAATAAATTATTAAATGCTAAAACTGAATAAATTTAAATGAACAAACTTGGCGTTGCACTTGCAACCATGTGAAAACAGGGGGTGCTGCAGCCCCCTCAGCACCCCTACTTCCCGCGTCCCTGTTCTCAGCTGCCATAGTTGCAACTCTTGCGTCATCAGAACAGGGTGGTCAACGCACCACCGTTTCTGTTTAAAAAACGTTTTGCACCGTTTTTGTCGGGGCTGAACGCAGCTCTGGCGGAAATCCAATACAGTTCACCATCCAAATAACAGCGTTCCTACAGTAAAGCATGGATGTGGTAATATCCTGTTATGGGGTAGTTTCTCTGCAGCAGGGACTGGAGCACTTGTGAGGATAGAAGGAAAAATGGATGGGGCAAAATACCGTGGAAGGAAGGAAAATCTGCTGCCCTCTGCCAGAAAATTGTCAATGGGAAGGAGGTTTACCTTCCAACATGACAATGACTCAAAGCACACTCCAAAACTGACCACACAGTGGTTGAAGGAGAAAAAGGTGAATGTCCTTGCATGGCCAAGTCGGAGCCAAGACTTAAACCCCACTGAAAATCTGTGGAATGACTTGAATATATATATGCGTAACTTTTTCTTAAAACTGTATTTATAGAGCTACAGTGAGCTCATTGATTTACACACAGTTTTTACTTTAATTCCCTGAAGGTTGTGTTAAATGCTCAATCCAGGATGCTGGGTATTTTAATCCTGATTATGCATTAATGGCTGTCACCATTTTCCATGCTAATATGCATGCACTTCAATTAAAATGAGGCAGAGAGCAGTGCAGGAGCATCTCAACCCTGCAGATTCAAATGAAATCGCTAAATGCATGCTTTTGCAGAGACCTGAACTGCATTCAGGCCTGACACAGAATTTAAACAGCATGAGAGGTTTTCCCAGTGGAAGGATTGTTTGAATCATTAATGACTCATTCTTGCACTCATATAAATGTGTAGCGTGTACAGTAGATGCCTACAGTCTCTTGTAAGATCAGGCACTACTGGTCATGGCACAGTGCTTGTTAACATCAGTAATATGCTCTGTTCCATTAGATGAGTGTTTGCTAAAAAATATGCATGATTTATTATGCAAATAATGTTTTTTATATGTTGATTTGATATTGATCTCGGTATTTTGTTATTGCTTTTTGGATTAATTCTTGCCAATGTAGGTTTCTTGTGCCATTGATGCATTATAGACACAGGGAAAAACATGAATGCATTACTCTCAGTCTCCAAAAGAGGAAGGTATAAACCCATCGCTTTAATGCACTCTGCCTGGTATACACATTAGCTTATAAGGAAGGAAATCTCAGCGATCATCTCTTCAAAATTCACTGACTTAATATATCGATTTCCTTCAAAGACACTGTGCTCTGTAAATTCATGGCATAAAACACTTTTTTTTTTTTGCAGGAGGATAATATTAAATACATTTTTCACTTTTGGCTTTGCATGTAAGCTAATGCTAATGTTTCCAGGGGCCATTTGAGCTGCATATTTACCATGCTGACATGTCCAGTCAGCACAGAGACAGACAGATTATTTTGTTATGTCTAGACCCCTCACGGTACATTGCTGATGAGGGTCAGTGTAAGCTGTCACCAGCATTTCATAGGCATTCTCATAGACAAGTAAAAATGAGCAGCACCATTCAGAAGAGAATGGAGAATGCCTTTTGCTGAATTTGAATTACAGTACCTGTCAAGATGCAGAATTATGAAGCAAATTTGAATTTAGGTAGAAACTTATTTAGGTAAGTTTTTTCAATATGAATTTCACATGAATACATTATTGTGTACACAACATATGGCATGTTTTCAGCAACATTAGATGATATTAATAATCAGTACATAATGAAAATAGTAATAATCGATATAATATAATAATTATATTTATATATCATTATATATACACACACACACATATATAGTACTGTGCAAAAGTTTTAGGCCAATAGTATTTCCATCATCAAAAACAATGGTTTTAAGACAGTTATTTATATCTTGCTGTAGTGTGTCAGTAGGAAATATCAGTATACATGTCCAAACATTCATTTTGCCAATAATTTTAATAATCCAGTAAGATTTTTGTATGCACAAGGAGACTGACAGCGCCAGTGCTCCACACAGAGATCTGATCTTACCATCATCCAGTCTGTCTGGAAAGACATGAACAAACTGAGACAGACTAAATCCCGAAGAACTGTGTCAATGTCTTCAGGACGCTTGAAGAAACTTTCCTGCAAAGCTCACAGTACTGTGAAAAGTTTTAGGCATTTATGTAAAAATGCTGTAAAGTGAATGCTTTCAAATAGGATTTATTTATTGTTTAACTTCAATTAACTAAATTAAATCAACATTTTGTGTGAGCACCCTTTACGTTTAAAACATCTTTTGTCCGAGGTGCACTTGCGCATTGTTTTTCAGGTAGCTTTGCAGGAAGGTTTCTTCAAGCATCTTGGAGACGTTGCTACAGTTCTTCTGGATTTAGTCTGTCTGGGTTTTTTCTGTTTCTTCATGTAATCTCAGATAGACTGGTTGATGGTGAGATCAGATCTTTGTGAGGAGCACTGGCTGCTGTCAGACTGGATTATCACTGGATTATTACAATTAATGGCAAATGGAATGTTTGGAAATGTGAACTGATATTTTACAGCAAAAGATAGAAATAACTGGATTAAAACCATTTTTGTTGGTGAAAAAACTAGTGGCCTAAGACTTTTGCACAATACTGTATATACATACACACACACACATATATAATGCTTAAAATATAATTATAAAATATAATGTGTTTATTTAATATGTATATATTGTTTGAATGTTTGAACTGAACGTATCGCGAATCAATGGATTATATAAAATGTAACAATTTTTTACAAATAATTTTTTACTTAATCAGTTACGAAAAGAAAGCTGTTTTACAGTATCTGGAATCAATAGATATAATAGATATAATTAAGAGCCAAACCCGATATATTTATGTTTAGTTCAAAATCTTTAGAAAAATCTGTTGTATGATTGTGTTAAATTCCTTTTAATTGCAATTCATTACATTTTTAAAAATCTGACTGTTATGTTCCCTATCACACAGGCGTACCACAGAGTCAGTAACCTCCCCCACCCAACACACAGTGCATCTCTTCCAGATGACTAAACTTTGAGCCCTGAGCCAGCTTCTGTCTCGTCATATCTCCTCTCGTCTCCTGGGGCTGTGAGAAAGTGACATGAGAAGCATTCCTTCTTCATCATCACCACATTATTTAGATGCCCGCCGTACTCTACTGTCACGTTCCACCTGGCTCGGAGGTTTCCATGGAAACTGTGCGGAGTGACAGCATGCAGGCAGCGTGTGAGTGGGCACTGGGAGGTGTGGGGAGGAGCCAGTTCTCCCGCTGCAGCATCCGAAGAGCACACACACACACATCTGAACATCCTCCTTACTGCAATCAAAACCCCTCTGGACCGAGTGTGTCCCCCCTCTTTCTTCCCACGCTAAGGAATCCTCCGTGTCTCAATCAACCAGTGTTTTGTCCGTCTCTGGTGAATTAAGGCAAAATGTCTTCTAAGCTGCCTTCAGGCAAACCCACGTCCCCTTTCAGGAAGAGAGGCAGCTTGCAGTACACAGCCAGTGGGGGTAAGTGTGTTTGTTCAAAAACCATATGGATTTATAAAAGTGTGTGTGTGAGAGAGAGAGTGCGGTAGAAATGTGACGGAAATGGAGAACAGAATGTGTATTTACATGTACATTTTTTTGTATACATGTAAATTTTTACATGCGCATTTCATATATTCAGCATATTTTTATGCAGGTTCCTTTTCACATTTGACTTTCATGCGACAAATGTTCAGGAGAGTTTCAGTAATCCAGCATCCCCATAATGTAGAAACTTTTATACCTGTTGATTTGAGGGAAACTTTTGCAACCTTTCCATGACTGTGTGTTCTTATTTTCTGTCTCTCTCCTTCTTATGGGTCCCTGCAGAGCTAAAACTTATACTTTACATGAATATTTTTCTCTCTGAAATAAAATAATAGCTCCTGGATCTGTATTTGATATTTCTCAGATGAGCAGAAAGAGGAAGTTATGCATTACACATCATTTCTGACCATAATTACATGGCAGTACTTAGCTGATTGTGTTTGTGACCACAACCCCTCAATTCCTGAATAAATTCAACCAGATAATGTTCCTGATTCAATTGCAAGAAAGCCAGACGAGGGAAATCAAACATGCACCAGTTACAGCAGTGACTGGTCTAGAGCACATCCATAAAATGCATGCAACCCATTGTCTGTGGTCAGGCCAGCATTGCGTAAGGCTTACATAAGATCCGATCCAAAAACCACTTCACACCTCTCTCCTGCAGAAAAACTGTGATTTTATCCAGTGCTAGAAGCACAAACACGTTTGCTTAGGCGTTGCATGTATTCATTAGATCTTCATGCCTCTGATGTTGTGGTTAAACCCTGAAACAGTGTTCGGGAAAGTGCATTTATCTCTGGTTGAGTGCAAAACCACACAGAGATAAATGTTGAGACTTATTTGTCTTGCTGTGCCAGGATAATTTCATGAGTCTGAGGCAGGAAATGTTATCAAAAAGCATCTTCACCACAGAGATGGAGTAATCATCTGAGCATGGAGGCTTAGCAGGTGGCATATTGCTGCTGTCTTTTAAAAATTATACAAAATGAAAAGTGAGTCCATGTAGTTTCAGACAACCACGGTTACAGTCATAAAGACACAAAACAGTTCTCTTTCTCTCTCTTACACGCACACATGCACCAATTATATTCAGTGCTTTGATTTAAATGAAAAAAGTCCTTTAAATAGTGTTTTTAGAGACACTACGACATGCAATATTTAAAATTCCTCTGGCATTTCGGCAGCAATCAAGTGTCTGATTACTGAAAGCCTGTGTGTGTTTTTACAGTGGCTCATTCTTGACATATTAATGAACCCTAAATGTGCAAATACAAGGTATGATTTGGAAGAAAGGCCTCATTGAAAACACATGGATGGATAGATGTTCCATTTCACTTTGAAGAAATAACAGCTTTCAGATCCACATTTCTGGTGTGTTTAATGCTCCTGATTCTTTTCTTTTGTGTTTGGCTTTGCTTGTAGTCTAAACTTACCCGACTCTTATTTCTAGGCCATAGGAAAAATATTACAGAGCGTTTTGGTGCCAGTTTCAACAGAATATTTGAAGTAAGGTGATTTGAACATTCTTTTAAAGAGGCACAATATATTGTCATATTGTATTGGAGGATAAATGAGTGTGTTTTTGTAAATGTAAAATTGTAAGGTGTACGTTTTTTTTGTTTTTGTTAACTTTTTTTTTTTTAAATCCATGGCACAGACATTTTTTTTTCCTTTTATAATTTTTTTTTATATTTGCGAATTGTGTGTTTTTAAAAAAATATTTCATTACATTTGTATATATGGACTTTTAAGCAGTCAGTCAAAATATTGATTGATATGTAGTATAAATACAGTGGTGTGAAAAAGTGTTGGCCCCCTTCCTGATTTCTTATTTTTTGACATGTTTGTCACACTTTAATGTTTCAGATCATAAACAAATTTAAATATTAGTAAAAGAAAACACAAGATGCAATTTTTAAATGAAGGTTTTTATTATTAAGGGAAAACAAATCCAAAACGACATGGCCCTGTGTGAAAAAGTGTTTGCCCCCTAAACCTAATAACTGGTTGGGCCACCCTTAGCATCAACAACTGCAATCAAGCGTTTGCGATACCTTGCAATGAGTCTGTTACAGCGCTGTGGAGGAATTTTGGTTCACTCATCTATGCAGAATTGTTGTAATTCAGCCACATTGGAGGGTTTTCGGCATGAAGCGCCTTTTTAAGGTCATGCCACAGCATCTCAATAGGGTTCAGGTCAGGACTTTGACTAGGCCACTCCAAAGTCTTCATTTTTTTTTTTCTTCAGCCATTCAGAGGTGGATTGCTGGTGTGTTTTGGATCATTGTCCTGCTGCATAACCCAAGTGCGCTTTAGCTTGAGGTCACAAACTGATGGCCGGTCATTCTCCTTCAGGATTTTTTGGTAACAGCAGAATTCATGGTTCCATTTATCACGGCAAGTCTTCCAGGTCCTGAAGCAGCAAAGAGCCCCAGACCATCACACTACCGCCACCATATTTTACTGTTGGTATGATGTTCTTTTTCTGAAATGCAGTGTTACTTTTACGCCAGACGTAATGGGACACACACCTTCCAAAAAGTTCAACTTTTGTCTCGTCAGTCCACAGAGTATTTGCCCAAAAGTATTGGGGATAATTAAGATATTTTTTGGCAAATGAGAGACTAGCCTTTGTGTTCTTTTTGGTCAGCATTGGCTTTTGCCTTGGAACTCTCCCATAGATGCGTTTTTTGCCCAGTCTCTTTCTTATCGTTGGATCATGAACACTGATCTTAATTGAGGCAAGTGAGGCCTGCATTTCTTTGGATGTTGTTGTGGGGTCTTCTGTGACCTCTTGAATGAGTCGTCGCTGTGCTCTTGGGGTAATTTTGGTCGGCCGGCCACTCTTGAGAAGGTTCTCCACTGTTCCATGTTTTTGCCATTTGTGAATAATGGCTCTCACTGTGGTTCGCTGGAGTCCCAAAGCTTTAGAAATGGCTTTATAACCTTTTCCAGACTGATAGATCTCAATTACTTTCTTTCTCATTTGTTTCTGAATTTCTTTGGATCTCGGCATGATGTCTAGCTTTTGAGTATCTTTTGGTCTACTTCACTTTGTCATGCAGGTCCTATTTAAGAGATTTCTTGTTTGCGAACAGGTGTGGCAGTAATCAGGCCTGGGTGTGGCTAGAGAAATTGAACTCAGTTGTGATAAACCACAGTTTTAACAGGGGGGCAAACACTTCTTCACACAGGGCCATGTAGTTTTGGATTTTGTTTTCCCTTAATAATAAAAACCTTCATTTAAAAACGGCATGTTGTGTTTACTTGTTATCTTTGAGAAATATAAATTTTTTTTTGATGATCTGAAACATTAAAGTGTGACAAACATGCAAAAAAATAAGAAATCAGGAAGGGTGCCAAAACTTTTTCACACCACTGTATATTGTTTATAGGGATGCACCGAAATGAAAATTCTTGGCCGAAGCCGAAACCAAACAAAATTAAACATTGGGCCGAATACCGAACACTGAACACGGTTTTTCGAGTTCAACCCCCCCCCCCATGTATTTTGCCTTTTTTTTTCACCATTGCATAAATTAAAAAGCCAAAATGTGCTTTTACTGTTTTGTCTTGCTTTTCAAAGAAAAAATCTAATACAAAACAACAATTTAAAAATATTTAACACTGAACATTTTTACATTCTAGCAGACACTATACCAACGAAGCACAATTTAACTTAAAATTAATATTAAAATAATAATTTTTGGCCATCAGAACCCCTTCTTTAATCAGGCATGTATTTATTTTATTTTTACTGTACAAGCCTTACGGAGAAGAGACTTCTTTTAAAACATTAGAATATATTACAGATCCTAGTTTGAACACTGTGTGTGAATGTTATAATAAATGAATTTAAATAGAGCTGTTGTAATGATTATTATCATTATTATTGTCTTTTTATTTTATTTTACAAAACAACAGTAAAATTACAATACTAACATTTATTAATGTTCTTGCTTTTTCTCAACTAACCCAGTGGTGCCTCACTTTGCCTTCAGTGTGGTATGGAAGAGGAGGTATTCTTTAAAGGAGCCCATTTACTGCCTCCCACACCATTTTGCTACTATTTAGAGTTGTTTTTTCCAAATCCACCCAACCCTTTACTTCCCAAGATTTCCAGACACTTCACCAACGTGGAAGGAAGTTTATGGTTCCTTAAAGAACCTTAAATACCCTTGTGCTTTTACAATAGTATAGTTAGACACTTAATATTTATAGGTGTATATGAGTGTTTGTGGATTGAATTAAACACAGTAGTTGTGAAAGTCAGTTGAAAGAATGAGTTTTTCTATGATCGTAAAATCCAAAGAACTAACTGTTTTGCTGTTGTCCACTAGGTGGGACTAGCAAGACATTTTTCCAAGCAAGCATATTTCATGTTCACCATACAAGATTCATTTGCTGTATCTCAAGATTTTGAATATGCATTTTTTTTCCTTGGAGAGTGCTTATCTACAATTTAAAGTAAAAAGGCTTAATATAACAAATAAATAATCAACATATATATTTTGGAAAATCTTTACAACAGTTTGTGTAAAGTTCACCCAAAAATGAAAATTCTGTCATCGTTTACTCACGCTGCTCTTGTTCCAAACCAAAAGTCAATGGCTACCATCAACTGTTTCCATACTCGTTCTATTTTTGAACAAGCGGAGGGGGAGTAAATAATGACAGAACTTTCATTTTTGGTGAACTATCCCTTTAATATATTAGGTGTCATTTTTAGTTCAAACTCGTCTCTTAATACATTAAATATAAATTTGTATTAGTGTGTGGACATTAACAATCTAATTGTTAGTTCATTGATAACTAATGCTAACAAATATACCATTTATACTGGTGGATGTTTATTTCATTTAATTTCTTATTTTATTTGACTTTATTATTGTTTCCCAAACAAAGGGCTTCAATCACAGGAACAAATAAAAGCAATTGGTCTCTAGAGGCTCACAAAAACCTCATCAGTGCAATCTTTGTCCCTTTCTCTCTCTCTGATGTCTTCATCAAAGCCTTTTTCCTCTAAAAGAGGAGCAGAATTCTGGGATGCCATTATTCCCTCTGATTAAACAGCTTCAGATGATCAGAAACACCTCTCAAATACAAGAGCAGCCTCTGGATACAAGAGCAGAATCATTTACACCCTATATAGGTTTCTATGGGTTTAAGCGACAAAGCAGATTACACACTTCATCCACAGTAATGCTTAGCTCAAAATTCTGTTGACAGTGATGGTTTGGTGACAGCTCCAGTATAATGATAAACCCATTATCTTGACTGTTTAAACTGGCCAGATCTCTTATAAATCTTGTCCAATACTAGTTTCTTCTTCTGTTGACAAAAAAGCTGCGATGACCTCGATTTCAGCTTCCAAGGGAGTCTCTATGTCTGTCCCTTTCTCAAAATATCCTCCAGCGTTTTCGCATTCACTGCAGTAGTCTTGTTAAAGCGTCACGGAGGTGAAGGACAGGGGGGTGTAGAGAGGTGCTGTCGAGCCCACTCTGTCACAGAGACAGCAGTGATGCTGTTGAGCTCCCCCTGCCCCTGAAGGCCAGGTGGTACGATCCAGCCATGTGTCAGGGATATTTAAATGAGAGGGGGATGACTGTGGCTAGTCCAGACAGCTGGCAGGAACCAGGAAGAAGAGGGAGGAGAGAGTGGATGCTTCGGCTCCATCAGCTGTGTTTACTGTATGTATGTGGGACAGATTGAATCACTTGAATCACAAGACAATGTGTGTGAGTGAGTGAGAAATGAATGACAGACATGTATTGCTGGAGATGTGTGTTGGTTTAGGAAGTGTAGCTTTGTGTTTGCTACATGTTCTTTCTGTCACTCTTCTTTTATTCTGCCCTTTCTGACCTGTTTTGGGAGATTTCCAGCAATAGTTTGCATGTATCTTTTCATCTGAGATATTTATTTTCTTCTCTGTCTTTTCATTCTCTTGTTTCTCTCCATCTCTAAGCTCTCAGCTGTGTTGCTGTCAGCTCATGTTTTTCCTTTGGGAGTCATGCATTTGTGTGTGTGTGTGTAGCTGAAAGATGGTGTGTGTGTGTGTGTGTGAATGTATTGATTGTCCTCAGTATTGTCCTGTTTTGAAGGTGTTGTGGTCAGCGTTGTGTTTCACAGATGACAGATTAAGTGGACAGTTGAAGGAGTAATAGAGAAGGATGCTGCTTGGATGTGGTCTTTGTATGAGATTGCATCTGCTTAAAGGAAAAGAGGTTATGAGGCCTCCAAACCCTACTGGGGAATCCAGTTTAAGCTGGTCAATGTGTTTTGGTTTCTTGCAGATGGTTTCTAATAGGTCCGCGCTTGTAGATCGTCTTGGACGATCAGCAAACCAGCTACCAGGGGGTTTCAAGCATGGTTTAGGTCGACTAGCTAGAAACCAGCTACCATGTTCCAAAACACAACAATTTTTCAACAGGAAACACACGGACAGGAGTTTATTATTCTAAATGCATCACTGCGAGCTGTAGTTGTAGTCATGTGATTTCACATAAAGCTTGAAGGTTTTTTATAGTTTTATGTGCTAAATGGTGATTGAGTCTCTACTCAACAACACCTATCTTGTAGGGTCATGTCAGGTGTTAAATGTGCGAACAAAGGGATGCAGCATCAGGTTGCCATAGCGACAGTGACTGGCCCTGATTGGAGTTGGTGAGGTAACCGTAATCCTCAGCATGGCTCGGTTTTGCTCAGGATTTCATGAAGTATGTCGATGTTAGCATTAGAACCAGCTGCTAATATCATTTTAGATCACGCATTAGGCATTGTTATATAAGACTTCCCTCAGCTTCCCAAGTGATGTTTGTATATTTCTGCATTTATGGAGCATATGAGATTTCATAATCAGAACTTTTGTGATAATACTACATACAAAATATTTTTAAAAATGTTTTTGCAAGAAGTCTCCCCTGCTCACAGATGCTGCATTTATTTGATCAAATGTAAAAACAGTAATATTGTGAAATATTATTACAATAATAAAAAAAACTGCAATACAAAAGCATCACATGCAAACCTCACCCAAATAACAGATAAGTACAGTGTACAATACAGTACAGAAGAAACAGCAGTCATAACTCCAGTCTTCAGTGTCACATATCTCAAATCATTCTAATAAGCTGCTTTGATGCTCAAGAAACATTTCTTATTATTATCAATGCTGAAAACAGTTGAGCTGCTTAATATTTTTGTGGAAATGTGATAAATGTTTTTCAGGATGCTTTGTTGAATAGTTCAAAAGAAAAGCATTTATCAGAAACAGACATCTTTTGTAACGTTATAAATGCATTTACTGTCACTTTTTGATCAACTGAATGCACCCTTGCAAAATATTAAGTATTAATTTCTTTTTTAAAAATCCCAAACTTTTGAATGGTATTGTACATACTTATATTTGATAGAAAGCAGAATAAAATTTAAATAATTAATTTAATGTAATTTTAAAAAAATGATCAAAATGTAGTTGATTTTAAAAGATATAATATTTAAAAATTAAATAATGAACAAATATGAAGTCCACACAAGTGGATAAATACACAAATATTATGCAACTTTTAAATGAAACTTATTTGTTGAGCAGGATGGTGTCAACGACCTATCAGACGGTCTGATCTTTGACCTCATCTCCTGTCTCATACAGGAGCACTGGTCATTCTAGTGCTGTTCTTATCTCTCAGCTCCATATCTCACTACACTGATTATTCACCTCTCCCATTCATAAATATGTGACATTTATAGACCCTCATTCTAGAATGTTTACCATCAGAGTCAATAACTCCATTACCTGTGTTTTGTAATTTTGTACAGAAGAGATTAGCCACTCTGACCAGTTTTGAGTGTTTTCTGCTTTGCTGTTTATGTAGTGATCCTGTGTTTGAGGGGGATGGTGGTTATGTAACAAGCATGAAACTCCCAAAATAACACACGTGAGAAGAAGATTATACACACGCCAGTGGGTCTATCAGTCTCCACCTGTGGCTTTCACTGTTCTATACACATGTCAAAAATCCTGACATAATCTCTTGCTCTAATCTTCTTTATGCTTTAGCTTGCAGTTAAGTGAGAAATGTGTAGGCCGTGATCGTGTAAATGAGAAGTGTGAAAAGAGAGAGTGTGATTATAAGTGTGAGGTTGTGCATGCATCTCATGCTGTGTCTATCTGTGATGTGTGCTAATGAACTGTCATTGTCATAATTAGTCCACCCATCTAGGCCTGTCAAAAGGCCACACAGATTTTAGCACCGAGTTCATCTCCTAGACAATCCTGTCGTTAATTACCTTCAATAAACTCACTGATAAGTATGTTGCACATTAACTTTGCCAGAACAGTAAAACAATGAGCAGCAGGACCTTATGAAGCATTATGTAAACTCCAGTAGAATGAGGGTTAGTATAACCTGACTCCATTCCGGCAGCTATGGGCCACATCCGCTGATAACAAACTTTCAATTATTCAGTTCTGCTACTCTCGTTTGTGTTTGAGCACTGTGGATAATTACATGGCAGTGGTTCGTAATTAGTACTTGAGTCTAAGCAGGCGGATGGCGATTCCTACTTTCTGCAAGGAGAATGTGTGCAGTACATCAAATGGCATTGTTATAACAAAGTCTTTGTTATTGAGGTTATGTATAGGAATCATGGTAAAGCTCTAGAAAAACAACAAACGTCAATCCCTTAGAGGATGACAGTGACTTAAGTATTTTCATTGAGAAAGTATTGAATCCTCAAAATCTGCTGTATTTAGGAAGCCAAACAATGTTGTATCTACTCAAAATTAAGCCATGTTTATTATGTCACAGCACATTTTATGCAAATCAGTCTGGAGTACATCTTTTAATCTGTGTTTAACATGATATGTCATGTTTTCTGACATAGTTATATCTAGTTTAACAGTAAAACATAATTAAATTACACTGTTCAAAAGTTTGGGGTTGGTACATTTTTTAAGTCTATGTTCACCAAGACAGCGTTTTTTCGATCAAAAATAAAGTAAAAACAGTACATCTGTTCAGCAGTCTTCAGTGTCACATGATCCTTCAGAAATCATTCTAAAAGGCTGATTTGGTGCTCAAGAAACATTTCTTATTATTATAAATTGTTGAAAGTTGTTCTGCTGCTTACTGACAATTTTGATCAATTTAATGCGTCATTGTTGAATAATAAAAAAAAATTCTAACCCCAAACCTTTGAATGGATGTGCAGCTGAGAAGCAAAAATTTTTATGTAAAGATTTGAAATAATCTTGAATAAAGTTTAAGAATTTTTCACATTTAGGCTCACATTTATGCTAAAATCAAAACTAAAAAATAATCTTAAAGATTAAACTTTAATTGCTTTGTATCGCTATTTTGAAAATATTCACTGTTTTTTCAATCATATTTACGTTTTGCTTCTCAAATGAATTTACACTCGATGTAACACTCGAACAATGTAACACTTGACAGAACTGAAGTGGAACGTTGTTAAATACTACTTTTTTAATGTAATGCAGTGTCATTAATCCAGTGTTGAAGAAGTCATTTGGTTTCATTTATATGAGTAATTCAGATTAAAGGTGAGACTGTAAAACCAGGAGATCAAAATAACAGCGATTAACAAGCACATATATTTATACAGATTAAGAATTATACAGTAAGGGATTTAAACTACGAGAGTAAATGATTATGCTGCTACGATGAAGTGTAGCTGAAGTGTAGCTTTTCATAATGATAGATTCGTCTCAGGCTTCAAATGGGAAGTTTCAGCTCTTAGTAAAACAATGATGTGTATGTCAATATAGCAACTGCTGAGCTCATCACGTGACTCAGGCCCAGAAAGCAGCTGTTATCTGTATTGTAACTACTGCAGATCTTCTGTAGCCCACAGGTTAGTGTGCCCTAAAGTGCTGCTACTGTAAGTGCATTGGTATTGCAAACTATTTTTGAGATTTGCCACATTTTTAGATCTGCAGGAATTTCATGAATCCTGCTGGTGGCTGTAACAAGGGGAATCCATCTATATACCCCGTCCGTTTCCTGTGTGCTTTCACGGTGGGACGAGATGTCCAGTTCTCTGCAGTGCAGGGGCTAGACATGGCTGCTTAATTATTCATCAGGGTTATGAATATTTGATCAAGTGTCAGAGTTTAGGAAGATTGATATCACTCATGGGAACTATGGAACTCGAGCAGAAGGGTAAAGTGAACTCACGGTAAAGTGAAAGTGTTTGGAAGCATTTGTTTGTGAAGCAAAATATTGTGATAATAATATATTTCTGATTTGTGATAACTGAATATGAAAGGAAAATCATGCTTAATCATACTTTGGCTTACAATATAACATATAAATACAATACAATATAAAATGCTCCATTGTTTTGTGAGCCAAACCGTTGCGGATCTTCAGCAGCTTTCTGACCCTGCCTTTCTCTGGACAGCAGAAAAACAAGGCTAAATAAAATGGTTCAAAATTTATCCTCAAATGGTTTTTCTCCATATTCATTTCCGCAAGATCAGAATGTTTTAAAAATGAAAGCCAATTAAGACATCTCTGTTGAAATATAAAGATCTCTCTCTCTCTCATTATCTTCCTAGTAGATCTCCGTGTTGGCCGACACCTCCTCACGTCCCAGTATTCTTTGCCTGGCAACCCTGTAACCAAGCACGGCCACATTGACCTGCGCACTTCCATGGATGGCAAATACAAAGAGATTGCAGAGGTAAACAAAGCAGCAATCACAATAATCACGATGCTTGAATCCATTTTTTTGTGTTTGTTTCTGCTGTTATGTAAATGTGTGTGTTTAGGAGCTGTTCTCGCGCAGCCTCACAGAGAGTGAGATGCGGAGTGCTCCATATGAGTTCCCTGAGGAGAGCCCTATTGAGCAGCTGGAGGAGAGGCGGCACCGACTGGAGCGGCAAATCAGCCAGGATATCAAGTACTACATCCCATCATTCATCATGAAACTCGACCATTGACAGTAGTGCCTAAAATACACAAGCTTTCTGACTTTTTCTCAGTAATATTAAACATATCCATGATTATAACCATGTTTATAACCTCGTAACCTTCAAAGTTCCTAAAGCCAGATGGCCAACAAACTTTTAATGTCAAAGTAAAGCTAATGCTAGTAAAGTAGTAAAGCTAGTCAACCAACAGATGTACTATTGTTACACAGGACGCAACAAAATACTATAGAAACCATTATAATCAATGATGCTGTCTACACTGGATACGACACGACAAATCCCTGACAGTAAACTGCTGCCTTGTTCTATTTATGACATACTGACACAAAATTCAAATGATTTGCAGCGGTCACTTTGTCGCGTCCAGTGTAGACAGACATTAGCTGTTGCGGTGAGACAACTGTCGCCTCATGCAGGGTCCATTAAGATATAATATATCTATTTAAAAAAACAAAAAATTATTACTTTTATTCATCAAGGATGCATTACATTAATCAAAAGTGACAGTAAAAAAGTAAAAGGTTACAAAATATTTCTATTCCAAATAAAGTACTTTCTATTCATCAAAAAAATCTGAGGAAAAAAAGTCTTTAGCAACAAAATACTATATTGAATAAATATTTGCTTAAAATTCAGCATTGCCACCAAAGGAATAAATTACATTTTTAAATGTATGGAAATAGAAAACAATAGTGAAGTATTATAATAATATTGTACAATATTACCGTTTTTACTGTACGTTTCCTAAAGTAAATGCAACCTTTGAGCATTCGAGACTTATTTCAAAAACATAAATGTTACCAACCACAAACTTTTGACAGGTAGTGTAGTTAAATAGCCTTCTGGGAACATCAGCATCTCATGTTGTAGTCCAGCAACTGAAACACAACATATGGCATGCTGATGTCCAACTGTACTAGTCTTTTCAGCTGAAAATGTGTAATGAAAACTTTACTCATCACTTCATGTGCCAATATTAGTCCAACATTCACTGCTCTGTATGCACATATGACCTTTGACCCACAGTGAGTTAATTTAAATGCCATTTCTCTTGAGGTTTGAGCCTGATATCCTACTGCGAGCCAAACAGGACTTAATGAAAACTGACAGTGCGACAGATCTAGAGTGAGTGTTTAAGATGTTCTGTGATCATTCATGTGGGACCCAGTGTTTTTTAACTAGTATCAGCATGCTGTACCTTTACTCTTTCTCAGGTATATGAAAGAACAAAGCCAGGCACCCAAAGAACTCTATCCTGAGAGAGAGCTCGTTCCTGAGAGGGAGTATCAGAGAGTCACGATCACTGGAGAGGAGAAATGTGGGGTAGCAACAGCTCAGTTTTTCACTTTTCTGTTTTGTTTGTTATACAGAAACAAGATGTTGTTGACAGAACTGAAGTGGACACTACAGATATTATATAAACTCCTGAGGGAGAACCAAGTTTCACACATCCACACACAGTTACACAAATTCCTGAGGGAAACATGAGCTGACAGCAACACAGCTGACAGGTTTTCTCAAGAAAAAGAGGAACTGAAAGAGGGAAATACAGAACAGTAATAGTAAAAAATTAATAAACAAATACAACTTTTAAAACAGCTTTTTTTACAATCATGAATCTGTGGTTCTGGAAGAGAAATGGACCTTTGCTACAACTACTATAGTGTACAACTGTCTCTTTAGAAAGGTTAGAAAGATGTCGATAGGTTTAGGCAATCACATCTGCAGTTGTGCTGGTGTTCTAAAGATCAGGTGATATTCAGACCAACGGCAAAATTGCAAACGTGATATTTTTAAATGAGTCCAATAAATAAGTACATATTCAGTAACTTGCATTTCAGAGTAACTTTGGTTTTGTTCTGCCAAAGAAAGTTAGAAAGTCAAAGCATACTGCTGAACATCTCAAGCATCTACCGGACAGTCTCTAAGAAATTAGGTTTCATTTCTGAATGAATCTGTGTTTTTAAACTAATCGATTGAGTAAAAAATTCAGTGATTCACTTAAACTTGTTTTCTCCCTTAATGAAGCATGCTGTGTCCAAATATGGCTACTTCCATACTGTATAGTATGCAGAAAACAGTACGCTAAAAGAGTAGTATTTCTGAATTTATAGTATTCTAAAAGTACCCGAATTACCTACTATGTCCAACCACATTTGATAAACACTTTACTATCCCATGAAGCCATGGGACAGTAGTTGGAAATGAAGTGTCGCAAGTTTCGCAACTGACACTGGTAGGTCCCATGACAGTGACAACATGGTGGAGGTAGTATGTCCAAATTTCATTCATACTACCCATATTCATACTTTATGATATGCGTTTTAGTTTGTTTAAAAAACTAAATGTGGTAGCTAGTATGTGATTTTAATGGTGGCTTCAGTGTTTTTTTAACAAAACAGATTAGTGAGCATCTTGACCCACTCATACTTGTTTCCGAAGACAGACCGACCATGTTTAAGTGAGTCGTCTTCTCTCACACACCCCATGTCCATTCACTGACCTACTGGATGCGCAAATGTGTGGTCAAAGCGCTGTTCATCAGAGAGAAGTACATCTCTCTGTCCATGCAGAGCTTCTGTAGGACAACAGCACGTTTACCTTTTGCAGTGAGGCAGCTGGGTGGCCAACCTCTGGACCTCAACACCTTGAGGAGATCCGGAGTCTCTGTATCGGCAGTGGGGTGAACCAGAGTTTTCTGAGGATTACAAACCCGATTCCAAAAAAGTTGGGACACTGTACAAATTGTGAATAAAAACAGAATGCAATGATGTGGAAGTTTCAAATTTCAATATTTTATTCAGAATACAACATAGATGACATATCAAATGTTTAAACTGAGAAAATTTATAATTTTAAGGGAAAAATAAGTTGATTTTAAATTTCATGGCATCAACACATCTCAAAAAAGTTGGGACAAGGCCATGTTTACCACTGTGTGGCATCCCCTCTTCTTTTTATAACAGTCTGCAAACGTCTGGGGACTTAGGAATAGGAATGTTGTCCCATTCTTTTCTAATACAGGCTTCTAGTTGCTCAACTGTCTTAGGTCTTCTTTGTGGCATCTTCCTCTTTATGATGCGCCAAATGTTTTCTATGGGTGAAAGATCTGGACTGCAGGCTGGCCATTTCAGTACCCGGATCCTTCTTCTACGCAGCCATGATGTTGTAATTGATGCAGTATATGGTCTGGCATTGTCATGTTGGAAAATGCAAGGTCTTCCCTGAAAGAGACGACGTCTGGATGGGAGCATATGTTGTTCTAGAACTTGGATATACCTTTCAGCATTGATGGTGCCTTTCCAGATGTATAAGCTGCCCATGCCCCACTCACTCATGCAACCCCATACCATCAGAGATGCAGGCTTCTGCACTGAGCGCTTATAACAAATTGGGTTGTCCTTGTCCTCTTTAGTCCGGATGACATTGCGTCCCAGTTTTCCAAAAAGAACTTCAAATTTTGATTCGTCTGACCACAGAACAGTTTTCCACTTTGCCACAGTCCATTTTAAATGAGCTTTGGCCCAGAGAAAACGCCTGCGCTTTCCGGATCATGTTTAGATATGGCTTCTTTTTTGACCTATAGAGTTTTAGCCGGCAACGGCGAATGGCACGGGGGATTGTGTTCACCGACAATGTTTTCTGGAAGTATTCCTGAGCCCATGTTGTGATTTCCATTACAGTAGCATTCCTGTATGTGATGCAGTGCCGTCTAAGGGCCCTAAGATCACAGGCATCCAGTATGGTTTCCTGGCCTTGACCCTTACGCACAGAGATAGATTCAGAGAATCTGGAACATTGGATGATATTATGCACTGTAGATGAAAACTTCAAACTATTTGCGCACTATTTTTTTCTCGCCGGCAGCATTGGGGGAATTGTTGAGTCCTCTGCCATCTGTGACTTCTGAGAACACTGCCCTCTGTAGAGTCTCTTTTTATACCCAATCAGTTGCCATTGACCTAATAGTTGCCAATTGGTTCCTCCATCATGTTTACTTATAGGTAATAAAAAAAACATTTAACTTTTTTTCTTCCCCGTGCCTCTTATTGCTGACTGTCCCAACTTTTTTGGAATGTGTATCTCTCATGAAATCCAAAATGAGCCAAGATTTGGCATGACATTTCAAAACTTTTTAAAGTAAAGTAAAGTGTCCCAACTTTTTTGGAATTGGGTTTGTATTTTGAGGATTAATGATTTATGTCCAAGAATCAGGATCTTATAGCTAAAATGTACAGTAAATGGAAAAGTTTAAGATTGTGTTTAAACTCAATAGAGAGAGACACACTGGATTGATCTGCATTTAGAAGAGAGGAATAATTTACAGCTGAGTGATTTCATGGAATTGACTTAACTGTGGAAAGAACTGAAGGCATGTGCTTTGTTTGCAGATTCAGCATCTGTTTATGAACCACAAATGATCCGTTAAACCACAGAACAAACACATTTCTGCTCATTAAAGTGAATGAAAATGAAAAAATGTTATCATTACCACCACAATTACAAAATACAATAAAAGTCATTCATATGACTTAAGTGATGAACAAATTTAATATTTATTTTTTTTGTTTAAAAGCGAAACACACTGGAATGAATAATTCACTGAAAATGCAACGCGAGTCTGTTCTCTCTGCAATCTCTGATGTAATCAGCCTGGTTTCTTTTATATTACGCGTTAAGGATTGTAAAATTAATCACATGCGTTAACGCGTTAACGTTGACAACCCAAAATATTTCACAATATCACTGGTTTTACTGTATTTTTGATCAGATAAATGCAGCATTGGTGAGCATAAAAATGTTCTTTCAAAAACAAAAAAAATCTTACCAACCCCAAACTTTATTATATGTATAAGTGTAATTTTTGTGTGATCGATATTCAGTTACAAAACAAAACAACATCTCCCACTCTTTGGCCTATATCATGTGTTCTCCACAGATGCAACGGTCCACCCTCCTGTCTCAGAAACCCACCCCTATGAGGTGCTAGACCCTGCCAACATGCCCCCAGGATTGAGCTACACTTGCAAGATGGTAGATGGTGTTGTTCATGTGTACACACACAAGTAAGACTTCTTCCTGTTTACTCACTGACCATTGTAAACGTTATCAACAGTGATAATCTGTGTAATATCTTAGTTGAGCTAGAAATGGAGTGCCTAGAATGGAGTAGTTGTATTTTTTTATTATTATTTAAAGGAGTTCACTTCCAGAATAAAAATTCCCTGATAATTTACTCACCCCCATGTCATCCAAGTTCATGTCTTTCTTTCTTCAGTCGCAAAGAAATTAAGGTTTTTGAGGAAAACATTCCAGGATTTTTCTCCATATAATGGACTTCAATGGTGGCCAACGGGCTGAAGGTCCAAATTGCAGCTTCAGTGCAGTTCAAAGGGCTCTAGTGATGTGACGTTCGGCACCGAGGCTTCGAAACTTGTATAAAAAAAAAAAAACATCTCACAGTGAAGCACTGTACCGGAGTTTGATTCATTTTGCTATAACCACGTGATCTGTGACGTCCGAAGTTTTCACACACAAAATCACAGTGACTGCTTCGTATTCTGATTCAAATAACGCGAACCCCTTGTGCAGGTTTCAAGTATCATATAGATAAGAATAAATCATAATACAAATAAATATGTACATGTGCAGTTTTGTGCATGTTCAGTTTGTATTAATCCCCACTTCAAAAATACTTCAACTGACAATGCCACAATAATCTTCACTTATTTTGATCATATATATGCCTACATGACCCATGCTTATTTTTTTTCATAAATTTATTCACAGACTCATTCATACCACATTTAATTTTTTTATTGCTTTATATAGTTTTCGTAGCACAAATTAATTCATTTTTATTAAACAGTCCAAAAATTGCTAGGACGCAGAGGCACCTTTTTCTACCTTTGACCACAAGACGTCATTAGTGTGCAACGTGAAAAGCTTCAAGTAATGAACCAATTTACAATTTGAGTTGAGGGGAAAGCCTCGGTGCTTCTCAAAGCTTCATTTCACCATTGCTACTCTACACGATCCCAGCTCAGAAATAATTCTAATCTAGAGATTGTGCATTTTCTTAAAAAATAAAAATAAAAAGTGAAATACATTTTAATCACAAATGCTCATCTTGCACTAGATCGACCCCATGCATTACGTAAGTCACGTTGGAAAGGTCACGCGTGACGTAGGCGGAAGTACCGACCCAGCGTTTACAAAGCAAACGTGCAAAGAAAGTCAAATGCTCTTTACTAAAAAAAGGTATAATAACCGCGTGTCGACGCTTTTGAGTTGAGGAAAAACCCTACCTTTTTGAACTGGAGTACACAGACAGAGCTAACCGTGAGTGACCTTTCGTGATTACATAATGTGCGAATTTGCGGATGCGCATCACGGAGCTAGTGCAAGATGAGCATTTGAAGTTAAAATATATATACATTTTTATTTTATTTATTTATTTATTTTAGAAAATGACCGATTGTTTTGCTAGATAAGACACTTATTCCTCGGCTGGGATCGTTTAGAGCCCTTTGAAGCTGCACTGAAACTTTGGACCTTTGAAGTCCATAATATGGAGAAAAATCCAGGAATGCTTTCCTCAGAAACCTTAAAGAAAGACATGAAAATATTGGATGACATGGGGGTGGTGAGTAAATTATTAGGAAATGTTTGTTCTAGTAGTGAACTAATCCTTTAACATTTTGTCTTTTTTTGTCTTTTTGTTTGTTCATAATGTACATCAGTTCCTCAGAGCTGGACTTGCCGTACCCAGACCTGCAGGAATACATAGCTGATATGAACATGATGATGGCACTCATCATTAACGGGCCAGTGTAAGTTGTACTGAACACTGTGAGGTTTGTTTCCATTCTGATGCAGCAGTATCACGAAAAGATGATCAAATTACTGATTGAAACCGCTCATTCTGTAAATGTGAGCTGATCCCTGAGTGGGCTCCTTTGCTTGATTGAAATCAATATGTACTGACCTCAGTTTGAACCTGTGATTGAAATGTAAAAACAAATAAACCTGTCCTCACTGAGATAAAGACCAGTAATTAATTTGTAATCTGAATAATGTCACAAAGATGAAGAGGTGGCAAAGTCTAAATCTAACCCCAAAAATAGCCAGAACTGGTCTGATCTGCCTTAGGTTTAGCATACAGATTCCCGATTGTATATTTTTCACACAGGAAATCCTTTTGCTATCGCCGGCTGCAGTACCTCAGCTCCAAGTTCCAGATGCACATTCTCTTAAATGAGATGAAAGAGTTGGCAGCACAGAAGAAAGTCCCACACCGTGATTTCTACAACATCAGGAAGGTCCGCTATTCAACGGCATGAACACACAAAAACTTTGTTGAAGTTCATTAAATTTATTAGTGGTTGTCACAGGAAAAATCTGATTATTTGATTAATCATTGCTGATCACTTGTGATGTGATTATCACTATTGAACTTTGACATCTTGACCTTCAGGTGGACACACATATCCATGCTTCATCCTGCATGAATCAGAAGCACCTGCTGCGCTTTATTAAAAGAGCCATGAAGAAATATCCAGGTGAAATCGTCCATGTAGAACAAGGCCGAGGACAGACTCTATCAGAGGTGTTTGAGAGCATGAACCTGACGGCCTTTGACCTCAGCGTAGACACTCTGGATATGCATGCGGTAAGAACTGTAGAGGTACTTATACACATGCCATCAGTGGTTGGAAAAATACTTCTACCATCACTAGCAATTAGACATAATAATCAATAATAATAATAATAATAGCAACGAATTACACACAGTTGTTAATACCACTGTTTCAAATATTGGTGCTTCAGATTTTTGTGTTTGTGAAAGAGGTCTCTTATGTTCACCAAGATTTAATCAAAACTACCGTAAAATCAGTAATATTGTGAAATATTGTAATTATTATATTATTAAAATTGTATTCCTGTGATTGCAAAGCTAAATTTTCACAGCCTTTACTCCAGTCTTCAGTGTCGCATGATCCTTCCGAAATCATTCTAATTTGCTGATTTGGTGCTTAAGAAACATTTTTGTTGTGAATGTTGAAAAATATAAAAATATTACACTTTTTTTTTCAGGATTCTTTGTTGAATAAAAAGTTTAAACAGCATTTATTTCAAATAGAAATATTTCATAACATAAATGTCTTTACTTTCACTTTTGTTCCAATAATGTGTCATTGTTGAATAAAAAGTAGGCTATTAATTTCTTAAAATACTTACTGCCACAAACTTTTGAATTGTAGTAGCCTAATATTTTTAGAATTGCAGTGACATGTGACATGGGCCAAGTATGGTGGACCCATACCAAATTAGTCTCTGCATTTACCCATCCAAATTTGCACACACACAGCATGGAACACACACACACCGTGAATACACACCCTGAGCAGTGGGCAGCCATTTATGCTGTGGCGCCTGGGGAGCAGTTGGGTGTTTGGTGCCTTGCTCAAGGGCACCTCATTCATGGTACTGAAGGTGGAAGAGAGCACTGTACATTAACTCCCCCCACCTACAATCCCTGCCGGTACGAGACTCGAACCCACAACCTTTGGGTTATGAGTCCGACTCTCTAACCATTAGGCCACGACTTCCCCCGGTTATATCTGGTTGACTTAACAATTATTCATTAAAACCTAAACGACTATTGACTATTAACAAAAATATGAACAGAAAAGAACAGAAAACTGAAATAACACAGAACCATGAAATAGTTTTAAAAGAACTTAAAATAAAGTTAACTTGAAGTTGTTTCACACAGTAGATGGCAAGTCAAATATTTAGTGGGAGTTTCAAACTTAATGAGTTTGCGTGGGATGTAGGTCACTCTCACTAAAAATATGTTGCACAGAGTTGCACAAGCTTCATGGGTTTACACAAGTGAGAACGGGAAAAGCTGATGAATGACCTGTTGTTCTCTACTGAATGCAAACTGTGACTCTAAATGAATGCTGTATAAAGTTGCACACAGTTTAATTGGTCCCTTTACTAAATGAGATTCTTCTCTAAATTGTACATGGAAATAATTGGGCAACATTGAAGAAGTAGTTTTGGAAAGCAGGATGAGGGGGGAAAAAGCTTTTTTTAAATGATACAAATATTCTCTCTTTCCTGTAGGACCGTAACACGTTTCACCGCTTTGATAAATTCAATTCCAAATACAACCCAATTGGAGAGTCCATCCTCCGAGAAATCTTTATCAAGACTGACAACCATATTGAGGGGAAATACTTCGGGCACATAATCAAGGTATCTGTTCCTTATAATCTTTGAGGTTAACAACATAAATTGAGGATGAATTCAGTTTCATATGGTAAAGTGTGCCCCCTGTTGATAGTTGTATGTTGGTGCATTTCAGGAGGTGATGGCAGACCTGGAGGAGAGCAAATATCAGAATGTGGAGCTGAGACTCTCCATCTACGGCCGCTCACGAGATGAATGGGATAAACTGGCTCAGTGGGCCGTCAAACACAAAGTTTATTCAGATAATGTGCGCTGGCTGGTGCAGGTGCCCCGGTTATTGTGAGTACTGAACATTAATAAGTGTCGATATAAAGTGGCAGTATATTATCTGATGCCTACAGTAGGCCTAAATCTCTGATCAAATTAAAAAATACAAATATTTACTCTTGTCTAAAAGTTTGGGGTCAGTACGATTTTTTAAATGTTTTTGGAAGTGTCTTATGTTCACCAAGGCTGCATTTATTTGATCCAAAGTACAGTAAAAACAGTAGTATTGTGAAAGATTATTAAAATTTTAAATAACTGTTTTCTATTTAAATGTATTTTAAAAAGTAATTTGTTCCTGTGAGGGCAAAGTTGAATTGTCAGCAGTCATTACTCCAGTCTTCAGTGTCACATGATCCTTCAGAAATCATTCTAATATGCTGATTTAAAGTTCAAGAAACATTTCTTATTGTTAACAATGTTGTAAACTGTTGTGCTACTTAATAGTTATGTGGAAACCTTGATATTTATTTTCCACTTTTGATCAAAGTGTCCTTGCTGAATAAAGCTATTTTTCTTAAGAAATATCTTACAGACCCCAAACATTTGAACAGTGGTGTATATTATTATTACATTGAAAAGCACCTAAATAAGTGGACTTATTTCCTAAATGTTTTTTTCACTGCACATAAAATATAAATTTCTGACTTTCGTCACTAAGATAACAGGTAACAGGCTTTTCCCTTCCTCTACAGCGACGTGTACCACACCAAAAAGCAGCTATCTAACTTCCAGGAGATGCTAGAGAACATTTTTATGCCTCTGTTTGAAGTCACTGTGAATCCCAGCAGCCACCCACAGCTGCATCTCTTTCTGCAACATGTGAGTGAACTTTTAGTAATGTACGGTAGTAAAGCTTGAGTGTACAATTATATGTAAATGTGCTTCTGTGGAGCAGAAGCATACATTGCGTTTGCATTTGATTTTACACTTACTACTTTTTTTCTTTAGAAGACAAGGGGTGGTGGTTAATGATCTGGCCTAGTAACCCAAAGATTCAACCCCTGGCACATACATTTATTATTGTCCCTATAAAAAGGCTGTAAGTTGCCTCTTAAGTTGCTTGTAAGAAAGTGTCTGTCATTTAAAGTTTAATTTCAGTGGTTAAATCAACGGTCCCATTTTACTCCACAAAATAAAACTATCACTGTGCACCCTGTGTATAAATAAAATCAGATTATCAACAAGTATGATCACAGTTTCATTGTATTGTGAGATTGAATGTTGATGTGCCCTTCAGGTTGTGGGGTTTGATAGTGTGGATGACGAGTCAAAACCTGAGCATCACATCTTTAACCTGGACAGTCCAAAACCTGTGAACTGGACGGAGGAGGACAATCCTCCATACTCGTATTATCTGTACTACATGTATGCGAATATGACTGTACTCAACCACCTGCGCAGGTATTTGATGCACCTAAGTGCATATTTTGTTTACCACAATACAGTATATTAATTAAGGTAAAAATGTATTTTATACCTATTAAAATTGAGCTGTTTTTTTTTTTTGAAAGATGGATTAAAACTAATGTGTAGGTTAATGAATTAAAAGATGTTTTTAGCTCCACGGTTGTAATTAAATGTAATCTCTTTCTCCCAACAGGCAAAGAAACTTGAATTCCTTTGTATTACGTCCGCACTGTGGAGAGGCAGGGCCTATTCACCACCTAGTGTCTTGATTTCTGGGGTCAGAAAATATTTCCCATGGCCTGCTTCTGAGAAAAGTAAAGAAACTCTAGATACTTCCACTGAATCATGGTTGTCCTTAGAAATATGTTCTGCTCAGATACAAAGAATGTTCACATTTTTTATTAACAAAGTTCAGGAGGAGCACATTCAGATAATTAACCTAATTAACGTGAGAGGAGCTTATTCAGTAATCAACCCAATAAACAAGCAATAGTAATTTGGAATCGAGACCTCCCCTCAGACAGCACACCAAATATGCATAACTATTTATTTTATGTAAGTGTGAACTCAAGAATTTTTTTTTTTCATGATTGTTTTGTATCAACCCAAGGCCGTATGTGTTAATATCAGACCTTAACATGGTAAACAATTTGAAAGGTGCCAGTATTCAACAGCCATTCAAACATTGATACCCTCTTCAGCTTTGACTTACTGTGAACAATTTTGACAGAACAACAACACGTTTTTCACACTTGATATTTTAGAGCTAATATTCTTATCTTCAAGACCCATTGCAAACAGTCAAGAGCTTATCAGTCCACCCAGAGAGAGACGTTTGTGTATCTTCTTCAGGCTCCTGTACTGCCAAGCATGGAGGATGTCACCATACATGGAGGATTTGCAAACCCACACAGCTGTCCTCAGATCTTTACCATCGAAATCCACTGCCTGAGTACCTGTCCCGGGGTCTCATGGTGTCTTTGTCCACTGATGACCCACTGCAGTTCCATTTCACAAAGGTTACAAGCCAAACTATACCATCAGATGCAGTTTTCTCAATGTGTTTGACCTAGTGTGTGTGTGGTTGTTCAGGAGCCGCTGATGGAGGAGTACAGCATCGCTGCTCAGGTGTGGAAGCTGAGCTCGTGTGACATGTGTGAGCTGTCCCGAAACAGTGTGCTCATGAGTGGATTTTCTCAACAGGTGCTCACATCTACACGTACGCCTGTCAGCAGTGGCAGAAGTCAGTTTTGTGTTGTTTAGTGTGCACATTTTACTTTCTACATTCTGGTAAGGTAAAGCATTAGGTACCATGACCTAAAAATTAACCATACTCTAAAATGTTATATTAATCGTCATTTCTACATACGATACTGTCAAAATGTGGGGGGGGTCAGTAAGATTTTTTTTTAATGAATACTTATTTAGCAAGGAGCATTGACTCAAAAGTGACATTTAAAATATTACAACAGATTTCCATTCAAAATTAAAATAAATGCTGTTCTTTAGAATTTTATATAATTTAAGGAATCCTATAAAAGAATGTATAACCATTTCCACAAAAATATAAAGCAGCACAGCTGTGTTCAAAACATGAGAATAATGCAATAATAAATGCTTTCTGATCAACAAATCCATCTCATAGAATGACGCTTCTAACAGAATTATGTGACAGACTGAAGGACTGGACCAGTATGGCGGCTAAAAATCATCTTGGTCATCACAGAATAAAATAAACAGTTGTTTTAATTGTAATATATTTAACAATATTACTGTTTTTTTCTGCATTTCTGATCAAATAAATGCAGCCTTAGTGAGCACGAGAGACTTCTTTCAAAGACATTAAAGGGGTGGTTGATCAGCTTTTTTCGAAAGCTTGATTGTGTTTATGGGGTGCAGTGTAACATGTGCTCATGCTTCGTTTTTAAAAAAAACATTATTTAAAAAAACAACAACATTATTTTAACATATTTTACCTTTATTCTACACCGCTGTTTCCATTCTCGTCAAAACTGTCTGTTGAGTTCCTGGTTCTATTAAGCCCCTCCCTCAGAAATATGCAATGGGCTCTGATTGGTTAGCAGGCTGAGTGTGTTTGTAATTTGCTAACTGCCTAGTGCACATTGTCCGGAAACGTCACGCCCCCTTACCATTACAGGTAGTTGCATGTTCCTGGGGGCGGGGTTTATGGAAACATCAGTGTTAGTGATGTCACAAACCCAGGAAGAAGCTTTTTTTTTTTTTTTGTAGTCCTTAAACAGCGATTTCTTTAAAAGATAATATTCCCCTTTGCATTGAACTCGGAGTGTCGTAACTTTGCAGCCGTTGTTTATGCTCTAACAGCAACATTACACACTAACTAAAGTTCAAAAAGTGAAATCATAATCAACCACCCCTTTAAAAATCTTGCCAAACTTTTGAGTGGTGGTTCTCAACTGGTGTGTCGTGACCAAATAATTCATTATGGACAGCAGAGAAAAACAATACTTTATTCCTCACTGAAATGTAACTTTAAGACTTTCCGCTTTTAAAAGGGAGGATAAAATACTTCTCATATCTTCTGTATTTAGTTGTGTGTCAAAACACAACACTATATTGGCACAAGCTTATCTGTCAGTAGTCAAATTACAGTAGTTAAAAGCCAACAAAAGCAGATTGCATAAAATGACCTCATTCTCTAAAGCCCTGACCAAAACTACAGTATATAAAAGAAAATATGACCCAGATTATTTTACATTATATATGGCTTCTTTTGCCTTTGAGGATATTTGTGGCATCCACAGTATGTTTTGTGTGGTAAATTATTGGCTGCCATTCAGTTTTGTTCAAAAAACAGTTTTGGTACTTTGTTTGGTCACACTTGATGTCCAGTGTGCATCCTGAAGCCAAACCACTGATATAGACAATTAAAATACAAGGAATCAGAGAGAAAAACATGTGACTAATGCATATAGATGTCTTGTGTCCAGGTGAAAAGCTATTGGCTGGGGCCACGTTATCTGAAAGAAGGGCAGGAGGGCAATGACATCAGACGCACTAACGTTCCAGACATCCGAGTGGCGTACCGCTTTGAGACGCTGTGCGAGGAGCTGAATCTGATCACCCAGGCTGTGCGGTCAGAGGAGCTGGAGACGATTGAAGAGCAGGGCTCCCTGTGCATGGCTGCAGGACCAGCCAGACGTTAGCGGTGTCATACGCTTTCAATTATTCATCCAGTGCAGAATGTGAGTGAACGGCAATTCAGGGAAATGTGGCACAGTCATACTGTGTTTGATTCCACTGGTGTTCAACTAAATACCCATTTTTTTTATTAGACTTAGGTATTTGCTAGAAATCTACTGTAGTTATTTTGTTTGTAAATTGCAGGTTTAAAGGGAACAAAGGAAATGCCAATGTTGTCTTTGACAAAAGCGCATAAACATTTTGCGGAATACCAACTGGAAACACACTTACAGTATCTGTGAACTACTAGAGGGCTCCAGAAATCCACAGTCAAGCATCAGGAAACCCCAGAAATCTCCCCCTCTGTTACTGTGGACTTTACACTGTCCTTAACCTGCAGTCCAGCATGAAGATCAGTGAAATGGTTTACACCATCATAGATAATATACATTTGTTGTCGCTTGTACACTTGTTCTGAATGCTGACAGCCATAAACATTTGTTCTTTAGCTACTATGTGTGAGCTCATGTACCCACGCACATCTCTGCCATGAGCCATCGTCATCCTGTCATTTTTAAATGGATTTTTATCTCCTTTATATTCTTGATTTTAACAGGTTCTGTTCTAATAAGTTTATTATTGTGTTATTATTTATTTTATAGTGATTGTATCCTTTGAGTCATTTGGCCATTTTATGTGTGTCTGTAATTTATTGATGATTAGTGCTATTTATTGTAAATCAGAAAATGCTAATTGTAATGTTTATTATTATTTATTAGCTCTAAAAAGGGAAATATTTACGACAAACTATAATTGGTTATGATCAATAATAAATATTTAGATTATATCTTCGAATTAACGGTAGCAGAATCAATATTACAATTATTTGATCTGTCAGTCCACCGAGCAGACAATATAATACTTATCAATCCAAGGAATATTTATTTTCTGGCCACGGAACACTAAACTGTCCTTCTTTGTAACAGTGATAGCAGCATTCTTAGACCAAAATGTAGCAAAGGTTCAAACAAATTTTTTTTTTCCAATTGACTTGGAAACTGTGGACAGTAAACACAGAGACAATTCGTTGTGAAATAAGGGAGAATAAAATGAAACTATATTAAACATATAACTAACTAAAACATATATACAAAGAATGAAACAAAGTAAGGAAAAGATAGAGAATAGAAAAAGAATGGCAGTATTTCACATCACTTAACCACAACCTCTGAAAAATCATCAAAGAATCCAATAATCGCCTTAAAAGGGACTGAGATTTAAACACGCATCTGAATAATTTCAAGCGGTTACTTGCACTGGTTTCGATTGCTGAAGAGGAGTCCAGATGCGGTAGATAACGGAGGTCTTTTGATGAGTTCGTGAGGAGTCAGCTGGAAGTTTTTACTTCTGGTTCTTCTGAAGAAGAAGTCCACAGCGACTAACGTTACTTGAAAGTAAAAACTGCCGGAAAATAAAACTCAAAAGGAAGGTCTTGAGAGTCCTGAAAGGTGTTGTCTCAAACGAAGAAGAAGTTTTCTGAGCAAAAGTTATTTTGGGCTAATCGTTTTTGAGAGTTCCTATTCTGTGTGTTCTGACCAATGAGAGACATGGATTTTGAGCGGGAGAATCTTCTTTGTCTCTTGTTTTATGGCTCATTTGCATGCTTTATGGCCGGTCTGGAACATCCGTAGTTTTAACCCAAAATATCGTACAAATCAAATGATGCGTTTCACAATCACATACTGCACATCATTGTTTGAGGAATAAAGAGCAAATAATATTGATACCAAGAAAGAAACAATTAGAATTGATTAAACCAAAGATACATAGATACACCTGAATATCAGTGTTTAGGGATTTAACTAATACAAATAACGAGTGGTAACTCATCTAGTCTAACAAGGGAATGTACACACCACATGCATATACCAGATACAATTATAACTGATTAATTATAGTCTAAAATAAAGAAATGTCTTTATATGTGTGTGTGTGTTAGTTTGTGTGTGTGTGTGTTCGTTTGGCCATTCACAGCTCTAAGTGGAATGTTTTTGAACTCAGATTCCAGGATTCTCGTGGGGGCTGGTTTTAATCTTCTTTGACGGCGAAGAACCATTTGGCAATTTACAACCCCTATACAAGTAACATCTCTGAACAGAACTGTAATTTATATGCAAATGTCAAAAGGCTAAAAAGGGTCTCTTAAGCCATAAAACCCAAAAGATCATGCATGATTCTACGCAGACACTACAGCCCCCCTTTTTGGCTGACGAAGTTCACCTGCACACTTCGTCAGACAACAGTTATCATGATGATCGGGTAGCAGGTGGATCAGGATTGATGGTGAGGTGGATCATAATAGCTGAGGCAGGTGGACAGGATTGACCAGATGCAGGTGAATCAGGATGTCAGAGAGCAGGGGGATCCTAATTTTCCTCAGCCTTCGGATCCTCAGCATGGGTGTTAACCTTGGTCAGGTTCAGAATTGTCTCTGCCTGGGTCCCTCTCTTCCGGTGGCTCTGTTTGAAGGGTCGAGGAAGGGCAGCTGTGCACCTGTTCAAGGAACTTTTGCACCCCGTTGACTCTGTTAAACAGGACAAAAACAAGACCGAGTGTTAGGGTGTACCCGATTGTTGTGGCAAGGC